>JARHVA010003103.1:1905000-2050000 GCA_037957365.1 Torreya grandis
ATCCAACATGATATACCTACCTCTTTAACCATGGTTACCCCTTTACAAAATGTTGTAAATCCATGTGATCATCCTCCCCTTGAATGTGGAAAATAGTAAATAATTCATATGTTTCTTATGCATGGTAATTTAAGGATATTAAAAAAAATAAACCTATTCTTGTGATATTTTATCTATTTTTACTACCATGTGAGATTTGAAAGAAAGTAAACACTCTTAAGCTCAAATTTATTCTCATGAGGTTATTTTTTAGGAGAACATATTAGCAAGAAACCTATTATTAAGGATATATTTGACAATCCTTATCCTTTAAATTTTATTATTCCTAATTTCTCCTCCTTTTATTTTCAAAGTGATCATAATATTCATTTATGATAATATATACACTCCTTTTAACATTGGGCCTAAAACAAAAGATTTATCTTAAATTTTTTTCATCATAGCTTAACCCATGTGGCTCTTGACTGGTTTTAAGTCTTCCAAATTGTTCCTTATCAACTTTAAAAAAAATTTGAATATGTTTCTAAATTTTTTTCATATTTAAACCTTACTTAAATTACCATTGGAACATTTTCAATAATTGACACAAATATAAAATGAGTCTTTACAATACTATGTTATTCGATTTAAGGATGCTTTGTATTTTTTAAATTATATACCCTCAAATTTGGAAGTACAATTTATATTTATTATAGGTCTTCTATATCCAATTATATAAGGAACATTTCATAATACTTTTTCTTTAGTAGAGACCTTACATTGGGATGTGCATAAATATGCATGCACTGTAGTGAATACTCAAAACAAGTTTCATATCTCTTCATCGAAAACTACACATTATAAGAATCGTGTTTCCAAGGCAAATATACAAGTTACAAAAGAAAATGCACCAATTGAAAAAAAATTATATAGACCAACAATATATGTCAAAGAACAAATTATAAAGGTGTTCAACAAAGGAAAATAACATTATTATAGATTATCCCCCATTGTTAGACCATATACCTCTACCAAATGGTAACCTCTTCATTTTGATTGGTACTATGATAGACCACATGATATAGTATGCACACTATTTGATAAATTAATTATAACACTTCCTAATAATTAACATTATCCAACACATGTATTTGAAAAGGTAAAAGGACAAAACTTTTACACTTATCATGATATTAATGAATATTGAGATAAGGATTATTTTTATCTTGAGAAAAATCTTACACAATTAGCTGATCATGGAATTATTATATATTGAAAAGACATATCTAAACCTATTTCATATACTTATCATAGAGGCACATCCAATAGGGTTGATCCATCCCATGCTTATTATTTTTAGGAACACATGGTCCATCAACCTTCATAGAATATGAACACTAGTATAAATCCTTCTCCTATTGTACTCTCTACTAGGACTGATTACTCCAACATTGATCCTGCCAAGGAACCATTGGTTAATCAGGTCCTAAATAGAGGTACATGTGGAGGGTATGTACCTACATAAAATATATGGTTAAATAAATAAATACATACATATTCCTAGGATATTTCTATATATTCTTTAGAGTCAATGACAAAATCCAAACCAAAAGTTCCACTACCACCTGATCATGACAATCAATCTTTATTTTTTCCATTCATATTTAATTACATATGTAAATTTTATATTTACCAATATAATACAATAATTTCATTACTTGTAATTATTAATAGAATATACCATATCCAAACATACAATATTAAAACAAATGCAAGTAATGTATACATAATGAATAAAGAGATAAAGGTACATTTTCATATGAAGCAAGGCTACCGAATACAAAAGTACCAAAAGACAACGATAAAAAAATCAATAATTATAATATTTACTATATGATGATATAAACATTAGCTAAACATGTTCTTATTTACTACTACTTTAAATAAATCATAGAGCATGACAAATTATATAGTGACAAATAATGCACCTATACATGATTCTTAGTAGTACCACTAGTTTATTACACTAGGTTCCTAATGGGGAGATACCTATTAGCATACATGGGATGAGATCATATAATAGATATTATTTAAAAATATTCCAAAAATAACAAAAATTTAAAAACTTTAAAAATCAAAAAATATTTCTGAGCATTTACATGTTTTAATAGCTCCTTGACATATATGTTGTTAGTTCCATGTTGATAGTGGAATATAAGTATTTTATATATTCAAATGTGTTTCACTCATATTTTAAGTGTGATTTAGGCATACACAAATACACAATATATTCACTTTTGGATGTTTGGCTTTCCATCTACTCATGCCACCAGGACATTGGGTGCATCTACCTCTATGATCACATTAAATCCATGTTATATCATTTTATTATCACTTTACATTAACATGTTGGAGATAATATATATACTTACACATGTTTTTATTCATGTTTATATCTTTTATAGTGTGTTTGATATTCTATGTAATGGACATTATTTTCTAACTTATTTATCCAAGGAATAGTATGATAAGTTTATGTAGGTTACATAAGCCTTGATTTATGCACTTCCTTTATTGTCTTGCCTTGTAATTGTCTTACCTATTCGAGCATTGGAATATGTTCCTTTGTTTTCATCCATCATGCCTTTGCTCAATTTTATTGAATTTTTTATGTCATTTCTTTTTTTTTATGGACATTTTAATATGTCATTATTTATTTTGTGGACATATGACTAAGTAATGTCCCTTTAATTATGTGGAATTTGAACGTTACTCTTGTTTGAAGTCTCCTTGGACCATTACCTTTTGCCTTTATTTTGAGTGTTCTTGTGTGTGTTCTTATTTTTTTATTGAGCTTGTACTATTACTATATATATGTATCCATGATATTTGTCATGCATCTTAGGTATTAATTTGATTTCATTATATGCACTTTAATGATACTTTTATTTGGACATGTTCTTGTATATGCTACATGGTTCCATTCACAAAATTATTTAGTTGTATTATCCTTTTGAGGTGAGGTATCTACCAGTTTATATTCCTACCTAACCTCAAAGGGGGGAATATTATTGGGAGCATATCATAGAGGCATGTTATTCACATTTTTCATAGTTTTAATATTATGCCAGGGTATGCTTTGGAAGCATATTCTTTGCACTAATTTAGCATTTGGCATAATTTTTAGATTTAGTGGGCACATGCTTTGGAAGAATTATCTACACACTTGTTCAATATTTGACACACCCAAATTTAGTGGGGAAATGATTTGGAATCATTTCCTCCACACTTATTCAATATTTCACAAAGTTTTTAGATTCAGTGGGGTCATACTTTGAAAGCATGTTATCCACACTTATTCAATCTTTAACATAACCAGATTCAGTAGGGGCACACATTTGAAACATGTCCTCCACATTGTCATTTTTTTTTTTTTATATTTATCCATATATAGTGGTCGAATTATTTGGAATCATGTTGTACACACTTACATAATTTATTAATTATCCAAATCACTCAACTATATATTTTAGATTCACAATAATTGTAGAATTCTATACATTGGTACTATTTATATTCATATTTTCATCATGAGACATATCTAAGGTGCATATGTTATGAAATGTGTACCCAATATTGAAAAATCCAATCCAAATTAGTTTTAGATTTCAAAACATTCTCAAGGATTATCACCACCCATTAGGTTGAAATTCTATAGACTATTCAACAAATCTTCTATAGTAATTGGTTCATTTTTTGGCCAAGTTTTCAAGTTAGACATGATTTTATCATTCAACCTCACTAGACTGATAGTATGATTTGAATCTGTTATGATTTGAGTTTTTTCACTCATGTTCACTAGGTTATAAGTATGATTGGGTTGTATGGTTGACCTAATCTCAACTATCAAGTTGAAATTCACCTTTTTCTTCAATATTTGGGGCACGTGCCTCTCTCTCTCTCTCTCTCTCTCTCTCTCTCTATTTCCTTATATATATGCACTTTATATATTTATATATTTTTTCCTAATCTCAATTTTAATGATTCATAGTGATAAATATTTCAAATCAAGTTTCAAATAGGCAATATAATTATATATATACACATTTTTACTCTTAGAATTTTTTGTTTCAATTTCAATCATTTCAAATTCTATCAATTTTAGATTAGATTCATCAATTATATAATGTAACATGATCTTAGTTATATGTTAGTCACTAATAAGAATACATGATTCTAGATATTCAATGTAATTCAAAACCCTTTAATACCTTAACCATTCAACACATAAAATCATGAACCATACACTTCATTCATAAAAATGAACATGGAAGATAAAACAAGATCAAGCACAAAACACATGATATATGTGAGAAACCCTCTTGGGGGATAAAACCCACTAAACCCTAAAAGATGGAATAGAGTCTTATAATAAAAATATCAAAAATTTATACCATCACCAACTAATCAAGTAACACCCATCCATTAGTTTAGTGAGACACCAATCCCACAAGGAGTTATTGCCCTTGTCTACCTAAGCACCCACAAAAACTAGACCTTTAGTAAGATTTATCTTACAATGAGGAACCAACCCACTAAGAAACTAATAACCCAATTATTTATCTTTAATAGATCATATTAAACACCTATTTTTACTCTTTAAATGATTATTACCACCTTTATCTTCACTCTTCACATCCAATATCTCTCAAGCTGCCTCTAGGACTAACTCAAACTACCTCTTCTAGGCTAATTAAGTCCAATGACCTATGTGTCCTCCTATATCAACATAATTAGAATATAAAAATTGATCCTCTTAACTATTTTTTGGTCCTAAATGACCTATAATTTTTATTTTTAAGGTTTTCTCCTTTTCTTGAATCCACACTTCCGCAAGCAACACAAATAGGCCAACAATGCCTCATATTTATACCACTCTCTTGGTATAACAAATCTTGGTCAGAAAATATGATTAACATATTTGTTATACATATTAAATATGTAATCATACATGTTACATGTAAGAAACACATACTTTTTAGGTCATCCAATATCTCATTAACCCTACCATTAGGTCTTGGTGAGACCTAAAATAATTAGGCCTTCATACTCATACAATACAACTTCAACTCGTTGGGCCACTTTTAGCTTCTAAAAAATATTTAAACACATAAAAAATACATCCAATATACCCTTTATCACTCCCTCATTATTCCATTCCAATTATAACACTAACTCCATACTTGAACCTAATAATTAGGTCTCCTTGCTCTTTAGGTCTTCATACATAAAAAACACAGTCTCAAACTTCTAAAGAAAAAAATCAAATATTCCACATATCCATATGATTATATCACATGGGTGAAATATTTATTACCTATAAAAAACACCTCCATGTTCCTTATATTTTCAAACATAGGCTCTAAGAACTCAAATTAACTCTCTCAAAATGACCACTCAAACTGGTCATAAATAGTCAAAATATAGTCAAGCTATTTTGAATCTCTGCAACTGAATATGCAAAACATAATATCTATAATACCTTATAATTAACATTTGAAACTTCCTTGACATATTCATATTAATTTTTTTCCTCAATTATTCATATAACACCATCAACTTACCTCTTCAAGATGGTCACTCAAATTGCCAGTGCATTCAACAAACATAGTCAACTTCTAAGTAATTATTTACATTGAATATAGATTGGTTAGACCTCTAAAATTCATATATATTTTCCTCATGAGTTTATAAAAATCTAAAATATATATTTAATCTTTAAACATCAAAATACTATCAAGAATGACTCAAATATCCTTATCTAGTCACTTACAGATCATGATCAAACACACAATTAAATTTAGAGCTCAATATCTATAGCTATACGAACATTAAAATATTATAATCAAATTTTATGGATTAAAATTGAATTAATTTACAAATTTTAATTTTAAATAACACTAAAATTCATCCTAAATAAAAATATATAAGCAAAATAGTTAGCATTGATTTTTTTGTTAATTTAAAATACCAACGGTCATTGGTAAATGCAAATATTACAGACACGTGTCTTCATATCATGATCTTTTAAATATAGATCAATTTTTATCTATTTATATCCTTAATATACTCTTTATTTTAACCTTAATTTCTCATTATTTATCTTATATCCTTACTTCCAAGATCAAGCCACTTGGCAACCCCACGTGCTCTTTGCATACCTTGCAGTCAGTCTCCAATGAAATTCTACCACTTGGCATCCCCGTGTGCCTTATAAGAATTATATTTGAATTATTTAATATTACACACCATTTATATTGATATACATGATTTAATTTTCTCCATAAATCTTTGATCTATAGTTTAAACTCCATGAATGTTACACATGTCTTCATCACGTTCATTCTCAGGATCTTTTAATAATTGACTTCATACTTTCCATTGATATCTATATGATAAGTATAAAAAACACCATTATTTCCTTATATATTAATATTAATCACTAAAATTATATCTTCATATTTTGATTAAACTTTCACCGTAGATCTTTGATATCACAAATTTGGCTAAGGGAAGTTATTAAACTTTATCTAAGAAGCCACCTTTACAACTTACTAACATTTGATACATTACATATCTAGACCTAAAAATTTAATTATATTATCTCCTCACATAGGGTAATATATCCATATATCAAGTTTCTCTTGAAACCTTCACACATGTGAATGTTTACATCATCAATTTACTCACTCAGCTTTATCTGTCAAGATGACAACTTGAACCTAGACACTCATATGACAATTATGATAAATTATTTTCATTTCCAAAATAACTCCAAGAAATAAAAACAACCTATAGGGTATCTTCAACATGATATTACAATCAATAACATCCACCATCTACCTATCCAATTCAAACATTGAAGAACTATGCAAGAACACTGAAGCACACTTTGTCATTGCCTTTCTAATGCATATGAAACCTCATAAACATCCTTTTTCACCTTAGATATATCATTTAAAAACCTAAAAATATATCCCCTTTTATCATTTATGTCAACACCAATACAAAGATTATGCTCAAACTCTATCTCTCTCTTCAAGCACTTTCTCCCCCTTTGACATAATGACAAAGTGGGCTCAACTTATGATCTTGTAGACCTAAAAAGACTTCAACGACCAATAATAGGAAATTACCAAATATAAGAGATGTTATATACTCCCCATAACAATGTGCATACCTCTTATTACCTTAATATTCTCAAACATTCTCCATGACTACATTATTCTATGATCATACATAGCTTCTATGAAGTTAAAACTTACATGAACATAATAAAATGGATGAAATTACCTTTAAAACATTAAGAGGGACTCTCCCTAAGTCATGTGATCTTAGTCACCCTTTTGATCATCTTTAGACCATTTACAATAATGTTGAATCATAATAATTACCTTCATACCTTCTCTCTCAAATTCTACTGCATAGTCCTCTGATCCTAAAACCTAACCATTTACAAAGCTCCCCCTTTGTTTATGCATGAGGATTCAATACATTGACAAAGCACCTACCATGATTTGATCAATTCATCAAATAAACATACTTGAGTTCACATCTATATAAAACCTCTTCATATATCCATTATGACAATAACATCTCACATGTGCTCCCCCTCACATCATGCACATCTCTTTAAGCCTTTCAAACTATTTGAGTTAGCCACCCCTAAACATACACTCCACCTGGATCATGATATCTTAAAAAATACATCAATTAACTAGATATAATAGTAAGTAGTCAACACTTTCCACATTTAATCAATATCCTTATGAAATGACTAATATATCTCATATATTCATTAGATCAACTTAAAAAATTAAAGAAAACATGAATAAGTCTCATCTGGATCTAACAAAATTCCCTTTATCCTCTACAAGCCATCATGGTTTATAACTTTGTCAAATCACTCTCATGAAATTATCTCATCTTTAAAATAATGTGAACTCTATGATAGGCACAACTTGTCATAGAACTCTAAGACCTTTTTCATGATACTAATAATATGAAAACACATTATCCTCATACTCTATAGCAACCTTGCCTTCAGTCTTCATCATTTTGACTTATCAATTTAAGTAATATAAATTTACAAGTTCTTACCTTCAAAACCAAAAACCCTGAACAAACCTTAAGCATACTATAATAAGATCAAGACACCTTTCATATGCAAAATACAAAATTTTAAAAACTCACCATCCTTTATTAGACACCTAGAGACCTCCATTCACTGCCTATAGACCTTGTACACATAGATTCATTTTTCACTATTTGACTAACTAGATCATCCTTCAGATCACTAAACTTATCCATCTCCTTCCATAGTAAGCCAACACATCTTCTCATGATCTTTCTTATCCTGCAACATCAATCAAAAACTCAACACCACCATGCTTATTCTTGATAACAAGTGTCTCTTTAAAGCTTAGATAGATGAAACCCTTTAAAATATAAAGACTAAAAGTTCCAAAACTTAGGAGACTCCTATATCTCCAACCTTTATTTCACTTATAGTCTTGCCTCATCATTTGATTGAATTTGAATGGATTATTAACTTCATTCTTTGCTTCATATTTGTCAACAAATGTTGATAATAGATGTTCTTGTCTTTCCTTCATGTCTATCATAGCAAACAAACCATTTATGCTCTCAGTTTGATCTTTCTTAATAGACTTAGGTCTCCATAACCATGTGTGACCTCTTCCTTGCACACTATAAGCTCCATATATCATATTTTGCTTTGATAACTCATTTAACCTATTCTTGCAATATCTAGCAATGTGACCAACTTTATGACATCTAAAAAAAACAAGATAATTCAACCCTTTTGCTTGATGATGATTTTGATATTCCTTTGACTGATTTCTTTTCCTCTTGCACTCTCTATCTAAGTCTTCTTTTTTGCACTCTATAAGCTTGATTTAACTTATCTTGACTAAATGTTATTTGCTTTTAGAACCTACCTTTAACTCAAATATTACTTCTTATTACATATTCCTTTTCCCCATGATAACTAAGATGAAAAACAAAACAATGGCCCATAAAATATTTGGCTTGCCTTGAAGCATTTAGCTATTTGATTGGCTTCTTCCTTTTGCTTTTGACCTAATCTAACTTGTCTTTCATGTTATCATCCTATTTGTCTTGTTTTGATCTATTTTATTCATCTTCAATCTTACATATCTTGATTATGACCTTTTCATACTCATATTTTAGTGAAATAAGATTAGTCTCCAATTGAACATATTCAACTTATTTAGCTCTCATGATTTAACTTGTATCCTCTAACTAAATTCTGAGATATTTTATGGTCTTCTTATCCTCCTTATCTTCTTTAGCCATGTCATCCTTCAATCTATATGTTTTCTCTTCAATATACTTGATATATTCTTGATTCTTCTTTTCCTCTCACTCAGAATTTCCTAAAAAACTTCCCTCAAGAGAACTAACTTGTGTTTCAAGACCTTTTATCATATTCCTCTTTTTATGATTCCTCTTCTTTTGTTCCTTTAGTTCATGAAATCAGCCCATGATCTCACTTTCTATATTAGCTTATTCTTCTTTACTATCATAGAACACTTCTTATTTTCTAGTGTCATGGAAAACTTATTAATCACACATTATTTACTATTATTTTGAAAAACTTTCCCTTTTATCCATATTGTACCTTGGATCACCTTTAAGTGGTTAAGCTTACATAAAAGTTCCTTCTCTGATACCAATTATTAGAGGTACAATCATTAAGAGGGGGGTGTTGAATTAGTGATGCTAGATATTAAATCTAATTACAAACCCTTTAAACCATTAACCATTAAACACTACAATCATGAAGCATACACATCATTCATAACAATGAACATGGAAGATCAAACAATATCAAACACAGAACATATGATATATGTGGGAAATCCTCTTGGGGGATAAAATCCATTGAACCCTATAATATAGACTAGATTCCTATAACAAAAAGATCAAAAATTTAAACTAGCATAAACTAATCAAGGAACACCCATCCCTTATTTTATTGAGACACCAATCCTATGAGGAGCTACTACCCCTATCTAGTTGAGCACCCACAACAACTAGACCTTTAGTAAGCTGTATCTTTCAAAGAAGAACCAACCCCCTAAGTAAATAAGAACCCACTTAAATACCTTGAATAAATCATCTTAAACACCTATTTATATTCTCCAACTGATGATGACCAACTTTGTCTACACTTTTCACCTCTAATCTCTCTCAAGATGCCTTTAGGACTAACCCACTCAAACTGCCTCTTCTAGACTCATTAGGTCCAATGAAATATGTGTCCTTCTATATCAACTTGATAAAAAAGAATCATGAATGATCCTCTTTAGTCTTTATTTATCCTCAATGACCTGTACTTTCTCTTTCAAAGGTTCTCTCCTTTGCTTGAATCCACACTTCCACAACCAACACAAATAGGCCAATAATGCCTTGTATTTATACCACTCTTTTAGTATAATCCATCTTGTCTAGACAAGATGATTACCATAATTTTTATACCTTTGAAATAGGTCCTCATACACATTATATTTAATAAACACACACTCCTTATGTCTTTCAATACGTCATTAGCTTTAAACCACATTAGGTCTTGGTGAGACCTAAAACAATTATGCCTTCATACTCATACATTATAAATTCAACTCCTTGGGACACTTTATCCTTATAAAAAATATTGAAAAAACATCAAAAATATCTACAATAGACACTTTATCACTCCTTCATTGGTCCATGCCACCTAGAAGACCAACTGAATACTTGAACCTAACAATTAGATCTCCTTGCTCTATAGGTCTTCATACATAGAAAACATAATCTTAAAATTTTGAATAAAAAAATAAAATATTTCATATATCCATATGATTATATAAAATTTGTGAAACCTTCAATACCTATTCAACACCTTCATGTTCCTTAGACATTCCAACATAGGCTCTAAGCACTCATATCAACTCTTTTAAAATGACCACTCAAACTAGTCATATATAATCAAAATATAGTCAAGATATTTTGACTCTCCATAATTAAATATGGGAAAAATAAGATATAAAATACCTTATAATTAACCTTTTATAATTCCTTGATATCGTAATATTCATTTTTTTCCTCAACTCTACTAGGATTACATTCATCTTACCTCCGCAAGTTGGTCACTCAAAATGCCAGTACATTCAACAAACATAGTCAAATTATAAGTAATTGTTCACAGTAAATATGGATTGTTAAAACCTCAAAAATATACATAAATTGTCCTCATGGAGTATAAAATACTCTCTAATATATATTTAATTTTGAAACATCAAAATACTATCAAATACAACTCAAATGTCCTTCTATGGAAACTTAAAGAACATGGTCAAACACATAGGCAACTTTGGAGCTCAACATATAAAATTATATGACTATTAAAATATTATAATAAATTTTTATGGATGCAACTTGAAATATTTTTAAAATTTTCATTTTATATCACCTTAAAATTCATTCTAGATCAAAATATATAATAAAAATACTCAACACTATTTTTTCCTTCGTTAATTTCAAATACCAATGGTCATTGGTAAATGCAAATATTGTAGACAAATGTCTTCATCTAGTGATCCATAAAAGATAGATAAATTAAAATCCATTTATATACTTACTATTCTCCTAAATTTAAAATGGATTAGTTACCATTAATATTATATCCTCACTTTTGATATCATGCCACTTGGCATCCCTACGTGCCCTGTACATACCCTACAGTCAGTCTCCAATGAACTTCAGCCATTTGGCATCCCTACATGCCTTATAATTATTCTATTTGACTTATTGGTTAATTCACACCATTTATATTATTATTAATTGTTGAAATTTCTCCTTTGATCTTTGATCTACTACTCAAACTTTGTGAATGTGACACATGTCTTCATTGCATTTATTCTCAGGATCTTTGACTAATTGACTTCATGCTCTCCATTGATCTCTATCTAAAAAGTATAATGTTTTCTATTAGATCCTTATTTTGTTAGATTAATCTCTCACCATATATCTTCTTCTTCTGATTAAATTCTCACTGTAGATCTTTGATATCACAAATTTGGTTAAGTATGGAAACTTATGGAACTCTATCTAAGAAGCCAACTTTGCACCTTAATAACTTTTGCTATGCTCAGACCTAAAAATTGAACCATATGATATCCTCACATAAGGGAATCTATCCATACATAAATATTATCTTGAAGAATTCGCACTTGGAATTATGATGTCATCAATCTTCTCAGTCACCTTTATCTATCAAGATGAATACTTGAACCTAGACACTCATATGACTACTCTAATTTATTCCTTTCACTTCCAAAATCACTCAAAACACCCCAAAGGGTCTCTTCAACATGATCATACCATAAATAACATCCACCATCTACCTATCCAAGTCAAACACTGAAGAACTATGTAATAACACTGAAGCACACTTTATCATTATCATTCTAGCACACAAGACACCTCATCAATATCCTTGGTCACCTTGGAGACATAATTGACAAACCTCCAATAAAACACTCAAGTTGGACTCATGCAAAGGCAAGTTTTGTTATACATACCTAGATGTGCATTTATTCTACTTAAAAACAACAAATTATTTACTAGATTGAATGGGGGAATATAGATGATATCTATGTATTATATATCACCTCGATCTTGTACAATTAGAAAACTCATACCTTGGTTGTTCCACTTAGTTTTAGACCTTTCCCAATCTCATTAGTCTCACATCTACACTATCTCATGCCACTTGGCCTATCTCTTGGTCAAACTAGTCTTATTTTGATGACCTAAACCTTATATACCTCCCAAAATTATTAAAACATGCTTATATTATTCCCTTACAAGTTTTAAGCTTGTATTTTTTTCTAATTATCAGGGCACAATTTTCAACCCCTACATCCATGCTAGTGTCCTGCCCTGATGTAGGTGTCTAGTTCCCTAAACTCATTTAATTTAAAAATTAAATGTATCCTAATGGTCAACCTAAGTGGTATTTATTCATAAACACTCCTCATTCACTACTCACATAGTACAAACTAAAAAAACTCATCAAAGCATTTGATAAATCAAATCTTATTGATTTTATCTTATTTTCATATTAGTCATAGTTATAGCACATACATAGCTCTAAATTACTAAAGGATCATCCCAAGAGAAATATTTCCAAGTTAAAATCTAGGTTGTTATTTTAATTGATTTCCACATATTAGATGATTCACATACAATCCAGAATGTAGGGGAGAACTGCATCATTTAGAGGCCCTCTTCAAGGTATTGGTTATGTAGGTATCACTCATTGATAGAGGAGTATTTTGTGTCATCTCAGCATCATGTGCCCATTAACCCATTTTTTCTAAGGTCACTATAAATATGAAGAACTAGGATTTTTTAATTTAATAATGAGTGATAGTCCATAATCCAAATTTGAATGCATTAGAGCAAAGGTTATGTCAAACACAGAAGCATCTAGGTGGTCTTATTCTTTTTCAACAACTATTCCATATAGGAAACTTTTGTCTGGTATAGCTAGTAGTGTCAAGATAACCATTCAAGGATGATGTTAGTGTCTATGGCTCTAGATGCTCTCAATCTAGAATTTGGGAATTATTAGAGAATCTTATTCTAGTCTACTTTCTACATGTTTCAAATCTAAAACTATATTACCATCAGAACCAACTAAGTAAATTATTTATTTCATTTTCATTTCTAACATAGTTTTACTTACTATTTTTAATTGATCTTAATTTAATGAATTCAACATATGTTATATCTGAGTTTAGAATTTAATTAGCCTATTGTAAATCTAATTATCACCCTTGTGAATTTTAATTTCTATATTCTTAAGTATATCTACCTAAGTAGGATCCTTACTAGATTTAGGGTTAAACACAAATATAAATTGCCATTTTTTATTCATAATTTTTTTAATCCAGTTTATTTACATCTTGTATTTAATTTACCCTACATGTGATTTTTTTTTATCCTTGATAACTATTTTAGATATTTTTCTTTACACCATTCATGTTATCTTGGGACCTAGTTATATTATGTATCCCATATCTTATGCAAATGATTTTAAACCTTATACACTTGATATTGAGTGTGGATTATCTTATACCAGATCTATGATTATTTATACCCCTTGGTTATGTTATCTCAATAATGTTTCATTTGTATAAGTTCTAGTTTCATATTCTACTTATATCATAATCTATAGAGAAAAAATGGATTATTATGTTTATAATTTTAGCTTGCATATAGGAAGCAGACTCAAATGTAATAGTTGATATATTATAAATAGTATTATTTCTATATATAATATGAAATTTGATTATTATGACAATTTTTTAAATTGGTTATCTCATTGATACCAAGTGGATGTTAGGTTACCATCATTATTTCTTCACCTAAGTTTTTAAATAAAGTTTTTAATTATTTGAATGTTATCTATGAAATTTATATATTCATTTCCAAATAAAATAAAAATATAAAATAGTGGCATTCAAGCAACCCATAACCATAATTTTACTTATAGTTACTCAAATATATTTGACATGATTTTAAAATAATTGATTTCCATAATCCTTTGATAAATTTATGGTAGTTATGGAGGATCATATTAGCATGGTTTTTATTTCATACCCCTTACTAAATATTTATTACATTTTTTATTTAATTATCAAGGCTATTATTGTTAGTTATTGTGGTTATATTTTAGCAATATTTTTATAATTTTTTTAATTATAACTTTTAAAAATTTGAAAATATCCAATCCATATGGAGATAAGTTCTACATAAAAAAATTACTATATCAAAATTACTTTGTCATTTACCTCTATCAAGATTGTATATTTTTTAAGAACTGATGCATTAGAGGCAAAACACTTAATACACACAAATGTATATAATAAAAAAAAGTAAAAGTAACTTTTCATTCCATTTCAACAAAATTATAGTTATGATTGTGAATACTCAAACATTAGTATAAATTGGGGTGTTATTTATATTTTCTAATATATTTTAGAGTACAATTGATATGATAAAATGAGAACATCTCTAAATTATAGCCTTTATATTTATAGCATTATTATTTGTATACCAATTATTAGTCTATTTATTTATTATAACATTTATTTGTATATAATATATTTAAAATATAATGAAGACATAATCCATACTATAGTTATTATTATGGATTCACCTAATTAACCTAGTGTCAATTTAAAGTGGGTTGAAAATAAGTCCTTAGGAGTTTATATTCATTGTAGGGACATAAAAATATTCCTAATATAAATTCATAATTATAAAAAATATTTTTGGATAATATATTTTTATCTAGGTTCTAAACTATTTCACTTATTTTAGATTTAAGTGATCTAAAATAATGGAAAATTGGGCACTAATCATATCTTATAAAATATGACAATAATGTACTAATCTAAATTAAATTTAATATGTGTATATTAAATTATTTCAATTTATAATTTTCAAAGGAAATGGGGAGTAATGTATTTAGTATATTTTTTATCTATCACTCACATAAGGTCTCTCTATACCTGAAAATGATTTAAAATTTTTTAGTTAGCTTTTAAGACTTGAAATAAAGGTTGAACACATATATTTATGTTATCAACAATGTTTAATCCTTAAAATAGGTGGAAATATATCAAGGTTAAAGGTAATTATATTGTGTATTATGTAGCATTTTAATTTTGTATACCATTAGACATGTGCCTAAAAATTCATTTTATGTGTGTACATGACTTTAGTATGATGAAATGATGTCTATTTTCATTCTTATTATATCCAAACCCTAATTTTAATTTTAACCACAATAATCCCATGAAATAATGATTATAATTTTGGTTTAGATAAACCAACAACTCCCTCATTATTTTTTCTATCATTTTTAAAGTTACAATAATCTACATGGGATCAAAATGTGTTTTAGGTCTCTCATTTATGTGTGTGTTTGAGACATTGTGAACAATTTAGAATGTAATATAATTTTTTTTAATTTGAAATTGGCACCATAAAAAATTGAATTTTGTGTATTTAGGATTTTCTATAAGTATAATAATATGAGAGGTTTCCAAATGTGTATGTATTTTTTATAATGTCTCAAGAGATTATTAATTAATTTATTAGGCTTCCCAGTGATTCTCAATGTGATGGCCAATTCATACCAAATGAGTATAACCTTATGAATGAATTTTATTTATAGTTTAATAGTTTTTATTTACCACTAATACTCACCCATGATACATGTCTAGGCTAACGTAATGAAGACTTACTGATTTGAAAAATAGCCATTGATTACACCTTGACACTTTTAGAAAAGGCAGACCTTTGTTTTAACTAACACTATCTAAGTGTTACTGATCATGTAATAGAAGAGTAATTCAGTGACTTAGTAAAAGGTCTATCTAATATTTTTTAATTATCCTATTTAGACTAACCTAATATTAAATAAGTTTATTTTGAAATAGTATTGGCAAACAAAATAGTTGGGTAGATAGATGGATAAAAAGTGTGCTCAAGAGTCAAATGTATGCACAATGTCTAAGTACATCAAACTCTATCAGAGTTGGTGTTTTCAAAGTGTTTAACCAGATTTCAGTGTATACACCAATATTTATTTTAATTTTTACTCTTGTTTCACAACATTATTATTTATGTTTAATCATGATTTTTCATAACCCAAACATTATATGATAAAATTAGAATTAGTTAGAGAAAAAACATTACATCATTTAAAATAAGCAAATAGAGGTCAGAAAAATGGTCAAATCATTGAAACCTAGAGGCCAATCTATTCCCAACATTTTTATTTTATCTAAATATAATTAATATACATCACTTATTTTTATTTTATCTAAAAATTTTATTTATTTTTAATTTTCACACTATATTATATCAAACTATTGATATGTAAATCTTATTTTTAGAATTGACTACAATACACTATAATTTCCACTAGATTTGTCCCTCATCTCCAAAATGATGGGGAGATTAATGCCATTATTTTACCTATGTTCCAAAATAATGTTGAGAACATTTAGATCAATAGTGGTAATTATATATATAGTTTGAGATAAAATTGTGATCATAAAAATCAAAACATCATTGAAAGCTAGCACCCATTAGGTTTCTAACATTATTCTTGAGAAATTAATGGTGATTATTAAAAATAAATTTTTGGGAGCATATCAATCGCTTGATTTAAATGAGATGATTTTTTATCATAAAAAAAGTATCATGGCATAAACATATAGATAATGTTAGAGTAAGTTATTTACCTTAGCTCATGTTTACCTAGGTGATTTATTATTTCATTTTATTTGGTTATTCCCACCAATTTATGTGTGTATCTTTCATTTATATTATTTTATATATTATGAGATATTACGTATTTATTGATTATATATTATGAGGATATTTTCTAGTTATTTCTATCCTTTAGGGATAGTAATCTTTTAATTATAGGTTTGATCTCTTAGTTATGGTTAATGTCTTAGCTTGATCTATTAGTTATGATTTATCACTTAGATTTATATGTTAGTTAATATTGATCTTCCATGTCTATATATACAAAGCACATTCATTATATTAGACATGATTTAGAGATATAATATATGATATTGCTACTCTTTTTTTTACATAGGTATGTTTAAGTTTATACCATAAAATTACTTTTACATTATTATTTATATGAATGCGATGTTATAATAACACCATATATGTTTGAGGCTTGAAAAAAATTTGGTTTTTATTCCTTTTAGGGTACCAAAGCTTAAGGTTTTATAGTCATTCATTTTTGAATTCATCATAAGATTTTTTTTTCCATATATCTAATCATTTTTTTTATTGCAATGGGAGGTAGGAATATCCATGCATTTTTTTATTATAGGTTTTACATGACAATGTTTTTTAATGATATTTTAGAAGGAAGGAAGAAGATCTCAATTGATTTTTAGATTTGTGCTTGATCTTGTAATGTCCATGGGTTGGGCATGTTTTCAATCAAGGTCTACATTCTTTATGGATCGATGATTATATTTTCATGTTTTTTGTGTTTCGGACACATATATTTTGTAGATATATGCATAGCACATCAATGATATTTAGATGGGTTTAAAATTCAAGAAGATATACAATACAAGGTCAATATGCATTAAAGTGTCAATTTCAAACAAGTAAATAGTAGACATGCACAAAAATGTCAATTTTTTACCAATAGATAGGAGCATTATTCATGTCAAATTTCCCTCTCT
The DNA here is from genome assembly GCA_037957365.1 of Torreya grandis. Lineage (NCBI taxonomy): Eukaryota > Viridiplantae > Streptophyta > Pinopsida > Cupressales > Taxaceae > Torreya > Torreya grandis. The sequence continues at coordinate 1,923,366 of JARHVA010003103.1, forward strand.
TGTGATGATGATTTAATACACATAGCATTCAAATCAATGAAAAGGGGGAGATATCATCATCATCCTTAGTCCCTTGGTCACGTGGAGGGGGCTTAATTTTTTATTCCTACTCATGGGGGATTAACTATAGCCTTTTAAATTTGTTTTTTAATCTCTTCAATAATTATTTTTATAAACAACATTTTAATTTTCTGGTGAGATTTTTTTGACCCATTTATGATGGGAATTTGTTTAAAAAAATATATCTTTTAATTGGTAACTCAAAATTGAGTAGTGGTTTTTTCAAAAGAGTACATTTTTTACAACCAATCTATTGGTGTTATTTATTTTATAAAACACACAAAAATATAAAGTGCCATTTTTTTTGTGGGGCGGGGGGGGGGGGGGGGGGGGGGGGGGGGGGGTAACATAAAATATTTTTGGGGTTATATAAATGCTGATTTATGCACCCTTATGCATTATTTTTCTCTTTGGTAGTTTCTTAGAATATCTTCTTCTGCATTACATCAATGTGAGCCATTAAAAACACATAATTACAACACATAGATACCAAGAATGGATAACATAATTAAACATAAAGTATTATGGGCCTTAATTGCTACAATATAAGTGGTGTTCAATAGAGAATATGAGAAATTTTAGCACCAATGCAAATTTGATGAGTGTATGGGTTGGATATGAACTTATGTAAGAGATAGTATTTTGTTCATATGGTAAAAATAAATGGTTTATTTAGTAATTTGGATCATATGAGAGCCATGATACTTGAAGTGGAGATCACTACTCTCAATCTTGAAGATTTTAAATCTATTGTAGACTATTTTACTAAGTTCAAGTACTTGTTGACACAATTGCAGGAGAGGGGAAGAGATAAGAAGATGAAGAGTGTGTTTAAATAATTATATATAAGTTTAAAGGTCCATTAAAAATATTTTATTCTAACTTTTTCTCTGTCATGGACTCCTTAGGTGCCACATTCAAAATCCTTGATTTAGAGTTATTTTGTGAAAGACTTACTAGGGAAGAATCCAAATTGTTTCATCTTGAGTCTTCCACTTGTCTAATAGACTTATTATCATCTCATCCTAAGGTCAATGGAAAATAAAAAATAAAACCCAAATCCAATCCTACATCTCATAGTTCCACTAAACACAAATAAAATAACTGTAAACCCAAGGAGTATTCTAAATCCAAGAATAATTCTAGCATTTCATGATCCTTTTGTGGTGGGACTATTCATGTAGAAATAAGGTATTAGAAGAGAATGAAATCCTTATAGGATGAAGTTATAAAATAAAATATATCTATATCTACTCCACCTCATTGTAATGAGCATGTAAAACCACTTAATTTTGTTAGGAGATCTTAGTCACCTATTACAGATAGTTGGGTTAAATATTTTGGTGCTTCTCACCATATGAATTCTTCTAAAGATTCTTTAATATCTTTTGTTTTGATTTATACTTCAAACATTGAAGTTGGAGATTCTTCATTTATTTTTTTTAATGTAAAAAGTGACATACAACTTAATGGTGTCCACATCAATGATGCACTATATGTTCCTAACATCATTTCACACTTTCTTTCTATTTATCTATTAGACAAATAATGGAGCATGATAAAATCACAAAGTATAATATAAGGAAACATGTGCAAAGTATATTATTTTGTCTCTTTTATACATTTTTTATGTATTTGTCCTTTTAATCCTAATTGGGAAACAAAGGAATGTGAAGAGTCTTTCCTTTTGTATCTCAAAAGGCTAGAATGTGAAGAGACTAAATGTTATAAATACACACACACACACACACACACACACACACACACACACACACACACACACACACACACACACACACACACACACACACACACATGTACGTACGTACGTATGTATGTATGTATATAACACTTTATTGTAATATAATATGGTTTAGATGTGTTGATAGATATAAATATAATCATTTTGATATTTTTTTCCTAATATTATTTTATATATGTTTAATTCATAGTAAGTACTCTATTTTAATTTAATTTTTTTATTGAATGCTATGTTGATTATGTTTCACCTTTTGTTAACATCTGAGTTATTCTTAATCTTTAAGTGAATATTTGTATATCATAAATGGTATGTAATACCTTAGTATGTTATATGTCCTATTTTTCTCTCCACTACATAATTTATTCCTATAATTAGCATATTATAGAGTATTTCTAAGAACTTTTGCTAACAATGGTGTGGTAACATGGAGCCCATTTTGATGAAATACATTTAGATGGTTGATATGTTAGAGGGATTTATAAAGATGGTTAGATGAGAGAATATATAACTTTGGAGAAGAAGAACCATGGAGAGTCAGAAAGTATGCAAAGAGGATTATCCAAGAGCACATCTATGGTAATATTTATGAAATTTTATGGTGTGAGTTTCTTAGATTATTAGTTACATGTCTAGCTAGATTACAATACTATTGATCTATTTAGAGGAGAACATAATTTATATTCTAGACTGAGTAAAAACTATAAATACTATATAACATAGACATATATTGGTCTCAAGTAGTAGATTATTGAATGAAGACTATAATCAATATCTATATTATTGATTTCATAGTACAAGGATATGTAGCTTTTGAGACTACACAATGTTACTTTGTCTAAGGAATTAGAGGGAATTTTTTACAATTTATACCTTTGTTGATAAATATGTTGGTTGTGGAAAATGCCATGGTGCCTACTCTATCCAACATAGAGTAGTCACTTTGGGCACCATGGGGTGTGTGTGGGAGGAAGTAAATGATTATCTTATTAAAAGGAACTTTAACCTAATCCTAGAAAATGGAAGGTAAAAATACGTAGAGTGAAGAAAATTTTGTGACCAAAAAGGGAAATATGACAACAAAGAAGGTGGAATAATAAAAAATACATATAAGTAATTATGAATAGTATTAGGAGTAGAGAAGAAAGTGTTAGAGCTAGATAAATGCAATACAAATATGTTATATAAGATAGGTTGGTGAGAGAAGATGTGGAAATTATTTGAAGAAAAGGGTACATGTAATATGAGAAAGGGGCCAATGAGGAAGAAGATGCTAAAATTAGTGATGTAAAGGGAGAATAGTTAGGAAGTAGAGGTAGATCACATTTAAGGGAAGGGTTTTTAATCTAGAATGAAGAAGGAAAGTTCCTAGGAAAACATTAAATATTAAGACAGTAATATCACAAGTTCAAGTTCAAAGTTAGAATAATTTAGAGATAAAAGTCACTCATTTCAAGGGTAAAAATCCCCCAATCCAAATTTATTTATTTAATGATGAAAAAGTATAAAAAAAGAAGTGGATGTAGGTTGGTTTGATTCCTTTACTAACATGTTTGGAAAGTCTAGTAAAAAAACCAAGAAGGCATTAGAAAGGAAGAAATTAGAAGAAGCAAGATTTATTTTACAATTGAAAATATTAGTGTGTATTATATTATAGTCATAAATAACACTACGTAATCACCTAACATTCTAATAACAAGTGAATAATTACCACCAATCATAGTTGCTAGTATGTAGACATCTATAGTAACAACTACCAACTTACCATATATGGCACTTAATGAAGGTATGTTAATGCCTTTAATTAAATATGATGGGTTTATGGACCTTGAAAAATACTTGGTGACCTATGAAATTCAATGGATTGTAAAAGGGGTAACATTAGATGATGTGAAGAAGTACGAACTCATAGGGGCTATGGTAGGATGTGCCTTGGAGTTAATTTTAAAAACAAACATGAATTCCCTTGATCTCACACAATTTAGATATTTTATAGTATCATAATTTAAGATAAAAAGTGTTTTGATCAAGTTATTCAAAACCTAAAGTAAATTTGATAAAACTTTGGAGAAATGACTGAAGAATATGATCATAGGTTTTCCAATTTGATGAATAAAATTGATTTTATTTTAGAATATAAATGCAATTATTCTTTGTTCATATATGGTCTAAGACCAATAATAAGGTTTTATATTGAAAAATCCTAGTTCTCCACCAAGGATGATGCTTAATCTACTACCATATAGGTAGAGCAGATAAAAGATTATGTAGATCTTCCATCTATAGGATCAAAATTAGAAGCTAAGTTAAATTCTTTTATGAGGAAGATGGATGATATGCATGAAAATTATATGCTTAATCTATGATTATGGTTCATAAAATGTGGTCGAGGAGGACATCATATAAATAACTATATAAAAATTAAAACATATTTTTTTTATAAATTTACATGCTAGTTGGACATCATACATATAAGTGTCAACTTATTTAATAATATATCCAAAAATTACACATGTATAACAATTTTTAAAAATCAAAAAATAATTATGAGACAATCTACCGAGTTATACAATAATTGAAATTATATATAATAAATAACATATTCATAGTCGAGAATCAACAAATACCAAATGTGAAGAAAATAATTATAGGTTAATATGAGGAGATGAAAAATGTGACTCAAGGTAGTATAAGATGGATGCCTTCATCACCTCAATATTAGATGCCTTAATTACCATAATATTAGTCATAGGGCATACAAATATATAATAATATGTCATCTCCCTCATTTTAATACTTTAGTCAATATGCATAACCCTAAAATAATATGAATATTTAGCAATAGTAGGAAAAGTAGAATCCAAGTTGCCCTCACCACCAATATGGGGGATATTATGCATAGATAAATTATCAAGGAGGATATACTAGACAATAATCATAAGGCTAGGAATACCAAAATAATAGAGATGGATATAGAGGGGGATATAGGGTTGGATATCCTAGAAAATATCAAAGAGGTCACAATAATGATAACCAACAAGCTTGACCCCCTATGCAAGGTTATCTATGTGGTGCATATAATAATTATGTGATAAAACACCCCACCAACCCCCAAATACAATTATATTATGTATATTTTAGGGTCTAAGGTCAGCATAAAATAAAATATTTCCTAGTTTTGGAGAAATAAAGAAAGGAAAAGCTAGTGCACAATGTAAATATGATTAATGTGCAGATAAAATAAAATGCATTTGTGTAAGCCATCACAAGGAAAAAAAGAGATAAAAAATTATTAAACTTTATAAATTCCTCAAGATCATAGCATTAAAAAAGTTTAGAGGTATAAATATCTTGATCCTACTATAAAAAAATGTTTTAATGCATCAAATTATGTAGGTATTAAAATAAATATAATAAAAATGAAATTTCAAAGATGATGAGACATCTATTAATGCTCAAATGTATGGGTAAATTTTTAGGATAATGAGGAAAGAGGGTGTTGTGACTAATTTAATAGATCTAATGAAACCACTTATCACACTACACAATGAGGATATATCCCATCACACCACTATTCTCCTACACAATTTATTAGAGTGTGAACAACAAAGACAAATAAGGGTTGATAAATAGTTTGGTATGTCAAGACCAAGAATCCTTTGGATGTGGATTTACTATTGGATATTGAATTGGATGAGTTAAAATTTAGAATGTAGTATTTAATTTTTTAAGCATAGTCAATATGATTCATTAATCAACATGGGAATCCATTGGTCAACCAACTCTGAGCTATAGTCTAGTTAGATTGAGTTTGGTACATTATGGCAGAGTCAAGCCCATTGGCAAGTTAGAAGGGGTTGAAATCAAAGTGGTTGAGTTCATCCTATGAGGAGTATTTGAGGTCATCAAAATGAAGATATCATAGACTCATTACCTTATCTTAATTGGTAAGAAATGGGACTAAGATGGCCAAATGACCATCAATATTATGTGAAATCAGTTTGAAATACATCAAAAAGATAAAATAGTGGTCATACCCATAAATAATTATGATAAAAAGCCATACATCTTTCCAAAATATCAAGAGTCTCCTTATACCTATGAGGATAATAGTTGGTTTAAAGTGGAGATAGATGAAAGGTAAAATGGGGATCAATATATAGAGTGTCAAGATTGGAAATAACATATTTTATAGTAAGAACAATGACTAACATTAAAACCTATATTAACAAAGTCTCTGGTTAGGTAGGCTCACATTGAAAAATTTAGGTAGGCTCACATTGAAAAATGTGCTTTTCCTTGAGTGCACTCTCTGACAAGATATAAAGTAGAATTCTTATATAATATTATTGAAAATATGATGGAATATATTAAACCAACCCTAGTAGCTATTATACCTTGGGAATCCACATCATCCATAAGTGGTGACTCAGATGTGCACATCTTGAACTGGGTTCATAGAGATCATGAGTTGTGACCTTTGTATATGGTGTTTGACATAGAATGCTAAGTACCTCAATATTTTAAGATATAAGATCTCAATCCATTTATATTGAGGATTGAAAACCATGTACTGAATGTGGCTCAAAAATCTAGTGCACTCAACTATGCACTAAAAATAACTCCTATGACATGGTGGGAAGTACATAGAAACATAGAAATGTTGTGGGAGGAAGCATAAGAAATCTTGCATGCAAGGTTTCAACACTAGCTAGTGTCAAATTAGAATGTCCTTTATCAAAAGAATGCCAATCCCCATAAAGACACATACATTAGTATATGGATATATGAACTGTACAAAGAGTAAAACTATGATATTCGGTGCACATATTCATCCAAACCATAGCACCCTCTACCAATAACTTGGTATATGCATCAAGAGTGTAGAAGGGAAACCAAAAAGTAGGTGTAACTTCAAAAATATTTCATTAAAATCTTTATGTTTGAATACAATAATCCATTATCACATAATGCCTTGAATAAAAAAAAATTGTATGTCATGGATAAGTAGAAGACTTAACAACTATAGCTAAATCATCATCTAATCAGGGGGTTGCATAGGACTTGGATCTCATAGTATGAAATTATAAATATAACCAAAATTAACAAGTTATTATTAATCTATGTAATAAAATAATCAATGATCTAATAGAATCAAGTGATAGTGATAGTGATGGATATCTTAATCTAGAATGTTTTATTTGATCCATAACTTGAAAATGAACCTAAACCATTGCAAAGCAAATAGCAAGTGGAAGACAAAAAAATGCAGTATCAACATTCCAAAACATGAAGGCAATTGCATTTTCAAGATTATCTCCCTAGTGGATCAGGCAAGATATATTAGGAACCCTTATGAAATATTGACTGGAATATTGGGACACAATCAACTCCTAAGTTTACAATAGTGGAAGATTAGTGGGGATAAGAGCAAATTTATAAGGACTTTTATCTACTAAGGGACTATCAAGATGTGTTTCCAAGAAAATTATTAGAGGTAAAAGGCATAGATACATATTTAGGAGAAATTCACATAGAACAAAAAGAGTGTGCACACCTTATAAAAAAGTGACCTTATAGGCTCAATCCTAATATGAAAATAAAATTAAAGGTCAAAATTGATTGAATTCAAGAAGATGGATTCATTTACCTAAGTTTAAAAGGTAGAGTTGGTGATTCCCATAGTTGTTATACATAATAAAATAAGAGAAAAATTTTTGTGTATAGACTACTATACACTCAATGATGCTTACATGAATGATCCATTTCTAGTTCCTTTTAAAGATGAATTCATTTAGTCCATTTTTAGGCATGAAGTATATTAATTTATGGATGGCTTTAGTGGATATGAATATATTCCAATTACAAAGGAGGATTGGGATAATAACACCGAATGTTCATTGTTTACATACAAGGTAATGCCTTTTGGTTTAAAGAATATGCCTATTGTTTTTTATAGAGATGTGGTAAATGCATTCAAAGATTTCATTAATGATTTCTTAGAAATCTATTTAGATGATTGGGTTGTCTTATCTCTATTTTAAAAAAAATTGTAAAAACTAATATTGATGTTGGAGCGATGTTGCACTTTGTGCATCACATTGAATTTAAATAAGTGTCTATTTTCACACCTCTCATTGTACTTATAGGTCATGTTGTATGTATAAATTATATTTTGATCAACCTAGATAAAATTACTATTATAATAGGGATGTCACCTCTTACTAAATCAACTTAAGTGTGCACATTCCTTGGTCATATAGGATATTATATGAATTTTATCAAAGGGTACACATCTATACCTATGTCCATGGAGAAATTATTGCACAAGCATACCAAATTAAAAATTAAATCATTTAGTTAAATAAAATATTGGTAACAACACCAATCTTAGAGTGTCATAACTGGAAAAAACCATTTCACATACATGTGGATGCCACTAGCACCTCGTTAGGAGATGTCTTACCATAACCAAGTGAAGGTGGGTTGGACCACCTAATACATTTTTCTAAAATGAAACTATCAGTTATAGAAAATAATTAAATGACCATAGAGAGAAATAGCCATGGTGTTTACATTATACAAGTTTTGGCATTACTTATTGGATACATTATTCAAGTCCTTCATAGATCATCAGGAATTATGATATCTAGTTAATAAGATAATGCTGGGGGGACATATACGAAGATGGTTAATGATCTTTTAGGAATTTATTTCATAGATTAATGTTAAGCTAGGATGAGATAATGTTGGGCTAGATCACCTATGCAGTCTTCACAATGGGGAAGAACTATAAGAACTTCACGATGAATCCCCAAATGCACATTTATTTATAAAATATTTAGTTTGTAATAACATGGAAGAAATTGTAAATTTATTGGAGTAACTTTTCATGTACACTATACTAAGAGGGATAATAATCAAATGTTCATCTAATCCATACTATATATCCTTATTAATGGATTCTTGTATAAACTCTACAAAGATTACATATCTCATAGATTAGATCTAGAGCATCAATGACCATAGATTCATTAAGAGGCTCTTCAAGGAATTGTATGAGTAATTTCATAGGAGAATTCATTGAAATGAAAATATTATAGAGTGGTCTTTTGAGGCTTACATTATTTTAGGATGTACATAGAATTACTAAACACTATGATGTCTATCAATGAATGGGAAATCCAAACTAGGATGATAAAATGCCTTTGGTACCCATGCTTGTAAAACAAATCTCCTATAAATCCTCTGAGTAAGTAAAATAATTCCTAATATATTATTACTATGATAGTTTATTTCACTAAATGGGTGGAAGCTACTACCACTTCAAGCTATGGTGTGAAAGATGTTGCCAAATTTTTATATGAAAACATCATTACAAAGTTTGGATGTATAGTTAAGATAATAAGTGATAGAGACACACATTTCATAAATGGTAATATTAATACTCATTGAAAAGTTCATGATATCACACCATAAAAACATGGTTTACCATCTATAGGTAAATATATAGGCAGAAGCATCTAATAAAGTATTGGGGAAAATATTAAAAATAATTTTTAATGTTATAAGGGATCATTGGGAATATAAAATTAATATGATTATTTGGGCTTATATAACAAATTAAAATAGAGCTATAGGGTTCACTCTATTTCAATTGGTATATGGCCTTGAGGTAATAATGCATATGGAGTATATTGTTCCTAGTTTGCACATTATGATGGTTATGAGATTAGGATATCAAGATTCATTAAAGTCATGGTAGATATAATTAACAAAATATGGAATAAAATATATAAAGGGAATAGTGGACATAATATATTAGCAAGTAGAGTCAAAAAGCATAACATGATCATAACTTATGATCCAAACAATTTTACCCAGAACAAATGGTATTACTTTATGAGAGTAGATATAAGGCATTCCTAGGAAATATACACATTATATGTAAAGGACCATATATTATTCATGAATTATCACCCTAGGGTACCATAGTTTTGAAAAATTTACAAGGAACCATATTACTAGGATGTATAAATGGCTAAAAGATTAAGCCATATCCTCTTTAATCTCTATCATTCAGCTAAAAACTTGAGTGGGTGATGAGTAGCACCATGTAGTTAGGATTTTATTTAGTTTTTATTTAATTTTCTTAGATTAGAATGTTTGTATATTATGTTCATTATAGTGTAACATATTACAGCCCTAGGAAGCAATTATCATCGCAAGGTGTGACCGTATTTCAAAGACAACTCAAAGAAGACAGTTGACCACAACTACATTGAGCATATTAATTAAGTTTAGGAAGGTGGTGATAAGGTATTTATAGTACATAGAAGTCTAATGGTTATTCCATACCATTAATTATGTGGTGTTTAAAAAATATGACATATTTTTTGAAGCATATTTAGTAGTAAATGGACAAGTGGTTTAATAAGATAAATTGAATATACAAAAGGATAACTACTCACTTATAATAAATACCAAAGAATAAAATCAAATATTCTAAGGACAAAACATCCCTATCAAGGTAACTTCTAGTAAGTAATATTAATTTAAAAAAGAACACCCGTGTTCAAGAAATCAATACATTCAATTTAGTTAAAGAGATGAAATTAGTTGCCAACATATATATAATATTAGGGTATGTACAATGCCAAAACATTACAAACATTGACTAATAAGAGGATTCTAAGATATGCTTTCAAAATACCTAATTAAAAATGGATTTTGAATAAGAGAATGAATAAGTAAAATAATCAATCATTAAATACCACCAACCAAGTAATGTAAGAGGTTAGTTATTGATTCTACTATCAGATGCATAAAAGGAGAAAATGGGTACTAGGTTAGGTCTTTGACAAACTAAGTACAGTGATCAAGATTTGTTCAATTTTACAGATGTAGTTGTTGACTGTATTTGACCCCAAGTCAAATTTGGGCCAAAACCTAATATTTTTAACATTTTAATAATTTTTCATGTCCTATGGGGTCTCATGATGGTCTAAACATCTTACTTATCCTTCCCCTAGTCCTTGTCTAAGCTCATCCCCCTTGAAATAGCCTAGTCAACCAAAATCAAAGTTGGTTAACCTTTATAAAAGATGGTAAAAATATAAAATTATGTTTAAAATGTTATAATATTCCATTTAACATGTATTAAGATGTTTCCAAGTTATTAATTTATCTTTCACCTTGTTTCATATACAAAAAATGTCATTTGACCACATTTTTAGCTCAATTAATGACATGTATAGATTTTTACAAGAAATAAATTTGTCACAAAAATATGGTTTAATGTGAGAGAGGTTTTATAATGTCAATTTCCATTAGATGATATTTATATAATTCGTTATGATTAGGAAATGGTAGTTTTCCTTTTTGTATGCCCTTTTAGGCACTTGTAAGGAATCCTTGAGTTCACTTGTAGCTAAAAACGTGGGTGTAGTGACTCATCACCTACCCAAATGTCATTTAAATATTTTTATTGCATATATTTCATAAAAAATTTCACTTAAAACTCATTTCTCTTCATTTTCCATTGGCCAGCCAAGGAAGGGCGTCAAGTTCAAACACTCACTATGGGCCATACAGGTGGAGTCAAGAAGAATGATTATACATGTGGATATTAATATTATTCCACTTAAATTTCATTTTAGGACATATCATATTGGTTCCTTATCCTTTATGAACAAATGATAACACTCTAGGCATCCTTTTATGAAATTACATTGAAGAGGGGTATGGTTGTGTATCTATTTCTTGTTTTTAGAGGTCCATAGAGATGTGTGAGTTTAATAGAGTGTTTTTAGGTGGAAATAAAGTCCTATAAATGATATATAAACCATAAAAGGCTTATATTTCAATTCCATTTAATAAGGATTCTAAAGTGTGCTTATTTTTCAAAGTTGGCAGCCATATATGGGTAACCTAAGTTTCACAATGTGAAAGAGAGCTCCATGGGAGGTTTCAATGTGCTTTATTCCATGTTTTAAATGTGGTTACATTCAATTTAATTTTTATTTATTAAATTAAATTACCATTATAAATTACCATGTTTATCCAATTTTCCTTGTTTACTACCTTGTTAGCAAAGTGTACTAACAATCAAATTCTATAGGAGTTCAAGAGGATGCATGGAGGTACAAATGATGAGATCCATGGTGGAATTCATGTTTGAGTTCCTAACATATCCAAAGGTCATGTATTTCATGAAATAAATCTAAAGATACTATGAAAAGTGTAAATTATCCTTCAAAAGGATGAGTTGATTGTATTGGTGTCCTAGTCCATAAAATGGCCAAACAAAGGCCTACAAGGCTTTTTGAGATATCATGAAACATGTTTATATGAGTCCTAAGGTGTATATATGGAATTATAATGTTTTATAAACCATATAAAATGGCATTGGAATTTTTTAATGAGGATGGATAAGTGGAAGATGATGTTTGAAGACTCCAAAGATGCCATAAAAAACATGGAATACACTCAAAGACCTCTACAGGTTTGAGATCAACAATTGGACTTTTTCCATCAAAATTGTATATTAGGACTTTTAAAATATATGAGTGGTTATAAAAGGTTTCAATGTTCACTAAATATCCAATAATATAAAATTAATATGACTCTTGATGTGATGACTCCCCGACATACTCCCCTTTGTTCGTACACAAGCCTAGGAGAGGCCATCTATAGGTAGAGTTTCAAACAGAGACCTAAAGGTTAAGTTTTTATTTTTATTCTTTGGTTTATAAGGAGAATAGAATTTTATGTGACCCAAAAAACCTTATGATAATTAGTATAATATTCATACAATTTCAAACATCATAAAAATCACCTACATGTATGTCCAAAATGCATAGAACATAGTCATGAAGGGTATTTTTGTAGCGAGGAAGAAGTTTGAGGTTTGGACCTTGTTTAGAGTTATTAAAGTGGATATAAGGTGTAATTAATGAAATTTGACCTTAATTAAATTATTATAAACCTATAAATCATCATAATTCCTAATTCTTTCCAAGAAGGCACCTACAACTAGGCTAAAATAATGATTCCTCTCCTAGGTAGTCAAGGACCTAATCTATTCTTCCAAGAGCATAAATAAGGTGATTTATGGGAAAATGATTATAAAATGGTTTAAAAAAATAATTTAATCAATATATTTTCAATATATGACATTCAAATGTTCAATTCAATACCTAAAACCTCCAAACACAGTTTCATCCCTTGCCCACCTTCACAGGCTACCTACTCAAAAGTCAACCTAGAAAATTTGAAGGGTTCCAAGGTCTATCATTAGAATTATAAGTTAAAATTTGGTAAAAATAATAATTATGATACATTATATAATTATAAATATATTTATTTTATTATATATGAAGGAAAACACTCTCTATTTTGTCTCAGAGTAGGGGCAGTTTCATCATGCATGAAGATGACAATTTTGGAAAAAATGTTGAAATGATGGATCAGAAGGAAGGAAAGGACCAAATTAAGTATGTATAATCTAGATGGGACCTAAAATAAGACAAAAAACTTTGATATAATATTTTAAATTAAACAATATTCTCTAACCAAGAAGGGTTACAGGCATGTGTGAAGGAAACCTTTAAGCCTAGAAGCCAAATTAAGGGTTATGTACTTTTTTGACCTTTTAAATGCTTTCCAATTATTTTATTAATGATTTTATGGGAATATTTTAGAGATTTTTAATCCATAAAATAATCTATGGACTCCATCATTCCAACCACAAACTCTTAGAACAAAACTATGGACTCCATCAATCTAGCTACAAACTCTTAGAACAAAAGTATGGACTCCATCAGTATAAACCCTATTTTAGGACCTGATGGTGAAAATGAGCCTAAAATTGCATCCATATGAATTAATTTTAATATGAGAATAAAATATAAGTTTTTTAAAACTCAATGAGGGTAAAATAAATGGAATTTTATTATATGTAATCCATATAAGTGATGCAATAAATAAGTATTATTGATAGTTTTTTATGTTTTATGGGTCCTAAAGATGACCATGCAATTTAAATCACTTTTGGAGGTATATAGGTACTTTATAAAATATTCCATGCAATTTTTAGACCTTATGAATAGATGCAAGTGCCTTTTTCAACTCTTTATATTCAACTTATCTAAATTGGCATCTAGAATGACATAGTGGATAAAGTGGAAACTCAAGTTTGGTGGCCTCTTAAAATGTTTATAATTAATAAATTCATATAAATTTTCATAAAACATATAAAAATACCCTTGGTATGTATCAATTGGGGAATATTGAAAGATTCTAGTACCAAGTGTGAAAACAAGCCAATTAGAAAGTGATCATGGTTGGAAAGTGATGATGAGCTTGTGTAAGAGAATTTCATGATGAATGAAATTACCAATGAAGGTGGAATCATATTTTTAACCCTGCCTCATAATCACAAATTATAAATTTGTCCATCACTTTCTTTGGAATGCTCAGGAAAATCCCATGATAAAGGTAGTTTCATAAGAGAGAATGATTAAGAAGATTTGTTATGCCACATTTGGAAGAGGAGGGTAATTTGGAATTTGATCAATTTTAATTCAGTTTTATGACTCTTCTTTCACATCATACACATTCCTTGTAACTTATTTTCACCTTTGGACACTTTTCCTTGTGCCTCTTCAACTTCTCCTTTCTCTCTCATCTGCCAAGTTCTATAAGTATGAGCCATTTTGGCTATTGAAAGGGATTCTAACTCTTAGTATGGTGAAACCCTACCAAAATTGTACCTTTATTTGTAATTAATATAAAGAGAAGTAATATGGTTATACTCTAAGTCCATTTTCACTACGTGTTGAAGTGATCCATCTTGAATTTCAAGTATAGATTGAGTTCATCTTATTTTCATGCAATCCTTGAAGGTGTTACTTCAAATGACTTCTCTCCTAATAGGTTTCATGAATTGTGTAATGAGTTTGGTAGTGTTATATCTGACCTTCCCTTCACTTTCCTTCATTTTTTGAAAAGTTATTTACCTTCATAAGAAACACTAATGCTAGGGAGTTCCATTAATGGTGTTGAGGCTAGTTTTGTTGTCTTAGTTCATTATGAAAATTCAAAGTGTGTGAATGGAAGAAACTCTTGGTGTATCACCTCCTAGTTTAGGTTTTATTTATGTATATTTCTCTCCATTTTCACCCATAATATGTAGTTTTAGTAGACTAAACACATCAAGTCATAGCTAGGGAGCTAGCCTTTTCAATCCTAGAGATTCATCTCTCTTAAAAGTTCCCAAAAACTTGAGAGATGATTAAATGTTTCATCAAATTGAACGATATTCATAGAGAGTCCTAGGGTGAACAATTTGATGTCAATATTAATATAAGGTAATATTTTTTCATAGGATAATCAAGGAGCAACATAATCATGGGCCCTCATACCTCAACATCAACTGTGAGGATGTAATGTATAAATATTGATTTAGTTACCTAAATTTGGGTAGCCTTATGAATTCATGATGACTCTAATTTTATAATACAATAAAGGGGATATCTAATTAGATCAATTTGTTACAATTTAGATCATTGTGCACACTATGGCATGAGCCACTAACCTGATTCTCTCTTCCCTTATAATTCTACAACACCACCAATCCATATGGATGTCAAGGAAAAATATACAAAAATATAAGGGTGAGAACACCCATTGACTCAATTGAGGATGATTCACTATGCATTATTATAAAATGCATAATGAAAATATTTTGGCAAACCATTAAGCAAATAAAACAAATGACAAAAGTCATAATTGATATTTCTTACCATATGATATAACTACAAGAAGACTTCAATTTCCCTATGTTTTTGGCAATATATCTAACCACTAACATATAAAAGTTACTTGCAAGAAGCACACAAACATTCTAGTAGTAATTTTTGGTACTTTTATTGTGTTTCATGTAATGGAAATCTCCACTTGGGATAGTTAATATAACTTTAGACTTTTGGCCTATCAATGCCCTTAAAAATATATAATATATAAGAACAAGATAGTATTATAAGCAATTAGGGTGGTTTAACACATGGTGGATTGAATTCCTATCTTTGATCAGAACACACCCTAGGATCCCATTGGATGTAATGTAATATTTGGGATAATATACTTTAATTACCAAATTGAATAATGGTATTCAAATCAAGGTCCATGATTCATCCACTCCAACTATGAACCCAATTCCATTTTAATTCCATTGTTGAAATGAAGGCCAAAGTATATATGAAAAAATCCTTAGCTATAGTTGTACCTTTATAAGACATTCTTCCAGAGGTAGAACAAATAGAATTAGAATAAGTAACACCACAAAAAATGACATAACCACATGCTCCACTGACAAAACCAATGCATTCACAAGTTATACCAAAATAATATAAAGGAAAGAGGAAGGCACCTAAATAAAGTGCCTCACCACTACCATCAAATAAAAGAACATGTCAATCAAATTCTTAGATAGATAACCCCATTATTCCAAATATAGTTATTGAGTGTGATGTACTAGAGCTATTTTTACATTAATAATAATTTCTTAGATAAATGTGAGAAGATATCAAATAATGGGTGTATGATAAGGATAAGGATAAGGAGTTCTTATTTTAGAAATTAGTGTACACTTTCCAAGTGAAAAATAAGGTAATAAAATACCATTGCATTGATATTACATAAATACCTCCTTTTATTCTTATTAATACTATAGGAAAAGAAGTATCTTACTGTAAGTTGGAGGCTAAGATATTTTCAATATAGTAATTCATAGGATTATCAACTATATAGATGGTGGATTTACCTGAAGAATGAAATCCTACACTAGTATTATTACCCATACACACACCCTTCTTCCAAACCATCACAAACTGTGTGAGAAAGGATGGTGTCTTTTGGTGCACTTATAGAAGAAAGTGGTATGTAACAATTTCAATGAAGACAACAATAGCCCCATCCTTAGGTTCCAAATAAGTAAAAATAAACTCTTACTCCTTTAGCTAAATATAGGAAAAATAAAATAGTATGCAAAGGCTACGTTGGTGAATCAAAGTCATCCCAACATATTGAATCAGACACTAAGCTCATATACCTTGAAGTTGATAAGGAACCCATTGATATAAATATGATCAAGATAGTAGATGAACAACAAACTATGAAAGACATACCATACCCTAGGGATGTGAAGGAGGAAGAAAGGATCAAGAAATAATAATAACTAACACAAGAAATAGTGATGCAAGATATAAAACATACTCAATAATAAGCTGAGGATAATTTAAAAAAATCAACAAGGCATAGGCATCAAAACATATAATGAATCTGAAGAAGTAGAGGCTATAAAGAAACAAGTTGAATAAGTTGAATCTATAATGAAGAAATATAAGGAAGCAAAAGCTATGCATAAGAAGGATAAATAAATGGAGACAAAGATTAAAGATGAAGGTGAAGCCCAATAGTGATAATAAGAGGTGAATTATGTGCAACAAAAATAGAGGGAACAAGAATCTCAATAAAATACTATTAAAGAAAAACTTATACACAAATAAGCAAAAGTAGCCTAAGACAAAGATTAGGTTGAAGATGAATCCAAAGCTAAAGTCAAAGATAAGGCTTAGGCATATTCTAAAGCCAAAGATGAAGTTGATAATAAGGCTAAGGCTGAAAAGGAAGCTAATGCAAAAGTTAAATTTGATGCTAAAGGCTAAGGCTGAAGCATAAATTAAAGACAAAAGACCACCAAGAAGCCAAAGAAAAAGTAAAATCAAAAAGTGAAGCTCAGATAAAGGCCATTGAAATTTCTATGAGATGTCCATGCTACATCAATGTGGTGAACTAATTTCTTGATTCCTTTAGCTAAATTCACACTTGCCCCTGTAACACTTGAGACCACCTGCATGGAAATTTCTACCGCTATGATAGAAGCATATTTGGATGTGACCCAACTACCTCTATCAAAATAGATTGAAGGAATGGTTGTGTTTCAAGAGTTAAATACATATAAGGTCTCAGATTTGGAGCAAGAAGTTATTAGGATGTGTGAAGAAAAGGCTAAATTAGAAGAGTAAGTGAAAAATGTGAATTAAAAAATAAATAATGCTTGTACCACTTGATTTACACAAGTACTAGGTGATCAAGTCATGTTAGAGTGAAAAAATTCACTGCTTTATTGATGGATATTAAAAAGAGTTAGGGGTCACACAAAAGGTGATCACATTACACACAAAATGGTAAGATCTCAAGAATGAAATAGAATTCATATGTGAACTCATTGAAGAGTATGATCATGTTTTAGACACCATTTTGCAGTAAGCCAATTAGATATCCCAGGATATGTTAAATTGGAAACAACATCTTAATAAATCTTTGGTTACAATTAAACCTAAATTTTATAGTATAGATAAATCTAAGGCTATATTGGAGGATCAAATAGAAACCATAAAAAACATTAGCAATACACTCAAACAAATTTTGGATTCTAAGGATGTTGCCATATAAAATCTGTATGTGTGGCATAATGAAATAATGTGTAACACTTTTATAGCCATTCAATCCCAAATGACATTAGATAGATTAGATGAGCTCATCATGAATATTCAACTCAATTTATATAATTCCAAGGCATTTCTCATAATTTTATAATATGATGATCTATTAAACATGATGATGATATAGTTACTACTATGCATTCTGCTTGCCATAGTATGTGAAGTGCTCATATATTAGAAAGTTCTCAAGTAGGATCTATTTGAAGTTGATACATCTATTTCCTAGATAAGAGATAGTCCTCAATTAATTCATATACAATAGATATAAAAATTCATATAGAAGAGGAATTTGGATACAAAGGCATAGTTTAAACAACGACCTCTACCATTGGGTGCATCAAAATCTAGTGGGTTAACATCTTGGAAAATACAACAACTTATTTAGTATCCTATTCAAAATCCTCCTCCATCATAGTAGTGAGTAATATGCACTTAGTTTTTATGACGTCAAGAATATTTTAGTTGTTTATAAGATAGCCTAAACATTTGGATTGGGGATAGATTAGTTGAAAACTCATAAAGGGTGGCCACTTGGTTATTCTAGCCTACCTAAAACTTGAAAGGGTGGTAGGTTAGTATGTTACTTAGTTGAAAACCTACAAGGGAGGATACGTAGTATAGAAAGGTTGAAAATTTTTAAATGGAACCTAGAGTGATAACTATGACTTTTTTTTATGGCTCATTTTTTTAGCTTAGTTCAAATCAGGTTGTGACTTTGTGTTGATATGAGATAACTATTTAAGTTTGGTAAAATGTTCTATGTTGAATTAATAATGATAAATTCATAAATTATAATATAAGGATATGTTTATACTTATAAAATTTACCATAGGTTCTCTTATTGTTAAAATAACACTTCTCATTTTAGAATTTAGAAAATTTAGAGCATGAGTTGTAGGTTTTGACAATCTAGTTTCTTGTGGTGAAATAACAGTAGAGTAAGATAAATTGTTCCACAATATTTATATGATTTAGTGGTTGGGATCCACCTTGGTCTATTCATCATGAATTGAAGCAAGTATATGTTAATACTTAGTGAATTATACCTTAGATTTAAGCTACAAGCTAATCTAAATGGATATTTATAATGAAGCTAAAACTAAAGTGATTTGGTGTAAAAAAGAGAGAAAAAGAGAATGGTAAGGTAGAAAAAAAAAAGAGTGATTACTAGTTTTAGTCTCAAATATTATGACAAAGCATCAATTGAAACTAATTATGTATTTAACCAATGTACAATGCAACATAGCCTAAGCTCAAATTCCACTATATACTAGGAAAACTTCAAATGATAGTGTAAAGATTCACAAGTAAGAACCAAGTTTAATTTAAGTATTTACTACTATAATCAAATATCATAAACACATCTAAATATATAGCAAAATGAAGTGAATCAAAACTAAGGATCATCTAAATAATCTACCATATGAACAAATTAGAAACCCTATGATTAGAAAATGCAACTTAGAATTCAAAGACACCATTCAAATTTCATACATCTACTAAAAATTGAGAGAAAATCTTTATTAGTAATTGACATATCAAATATGGACAATCCTTGAAAAATTCCTTGATTATATTAATTGCCTAAAGTGTACAAAAGTTGTTAAAAAATCTCTCTTTTACAATTAGTGATACATGCCTTTATAGAAAGATTAGGTAGTATACTGATTAGTTAAAAAATACAGGTGTATAAAGATAAGGATAATTGTCCTTAAAAGATCTAAAATACACATGATTTTCAAAATCATACTAACCTAGAGGCAAATATGCTAACAAACTAGCATATGCCTTTCCAAATGAATATTTTATTGCAAAAAGTTATAAAATTCTACAAAAATAGAATATTACTTAATTCTTTGATGAGGCCTCTGGTTGTAATTGTTGGAGGATGCCCATGGATCTAGCATGTTTCTCATCAAATATCTATAAATCCACAATGAGATTCATGATACAATCCTCATCTTGATCTACCAAGTCATCAAGTTCACTATCATTCCTAGTCATGGCTTCTTTAATGCTCTGAGATTCATTTACCCTTTCTATTGTGTTGAATATCATGTTTAGGATCTTATTTTTATCAGCCCCATATTCTCCTTGGATTTTTATTTTGATTTATTGGGTTACCAAAGTAGCCATATTTTTAAATTCTTCATCACTTATGATTCCAAGGATAGTGGGTTATGCAAGATTTATGCTAATGGTCCCAATAAGTTGCTCAATTCTTGTAATTATATCCTTATCATCTTCCAGGAGTCTTTCGACATCATTATGCCAAGCACATAAACATTGAACCTTATCAACCACAATTCCTATAATTGTGGTCAAGTGTCCTAAATTGATGGTTTTGAAGCCTAAGATTTGTTTCCTTTCTTGAATGTTGAGAAGTTGGGATATTTTTTCCACTAAGGGTTGCCATTGGGTGACCAAGGTCTTGGCCAATGCACAAAACCCAACTAATGCACTCTACCTCAATTTCATTATTTTTAGTGCCTCAAAGATGCCATAAAATGACTCATCAATAATTTTTGTCATTGCCTTAGGCATTGATAGAATTGCATGTGTCTACAAGTTTACTTTTTCTATTTCAAAATTTAAGATCCTCTACTTCATCCCCTAGACTCCAGCTTTGGCTTGTGATGATTGGGCCTCTATAAATATTTCCACATCCTCTTCATGAATGGCTACCTCACCAAGTTGTTGACCTCTCATAGTGGTTAATCCCATAAAGGGCTCCAGCTTTTGAAAGGTGAATTCATCTATTCCAACCATCTATATCCTTGTTATAGCCATGTCTAATCTAGTTGTTTTAGGGTTGAATTAAATGGTAGTGAATAGATTCTTGAACTTGGGAGGTTTTGGGACCACAACACCTGAGCTACTAGATTCTCCTAGGGCATCCATCTTTTTAATTTCTGGTCCTTGGGTGACCACAATTATTCTTTCTTCTTTCTCTTTCATCTTATCCCTTATCCATAGATTTATGTCATATTCAATTTCAACATCAAAAACTCTTGTCATGGCCCATGAATGGGGAAGAGAGGGGATATTTTGTAATTTCCCATAAATTAACTAGTTATGAATGATTGGTTTATGAATTAGGAATTCTTCACTGAAGATATTGATTTCACTAGTGGGGTGAGTGAAAGTGAATCATGGTTTCTTCCTTGGTCCAATAGGGACCAATGCTAATTCTGATTTCCTCTTCTTATGGGATGGTACATGGATAAGTTCTATTCTATTGTCATCTTTAGGATCTCCTTCTTGGACCTAGGCCTCTTCAATATACTTCCCCTCTTTGTATGTATCATATTCCTCTACAATCTCCTTGAGAGTACCTTCAAGTGTCTCTTCTAGTTCCAAGGCAATAATGTATATGTATTAAATTAGGGAAGGTGTATTTTAGGGTAGTGTTGAAGCTGAGGGCCCCTCCCTAGGTCTCTTTCCCAATCTTACTTTTCTTACTTTCTCCTTGCCATTACATTGTTTATCATGTTATTGTACAATTTACTCCTGAGAATATGGCTATGGTTTTTCTTCTTGGGGTTTCTCTTGGGTCATCTCAGATGGTCTAAGAAGTAAGTGATACTAGAAAGGGTGCATTTACATGTATTTTTTTGAGGTTTTGTCATCCTTGGTTAGCTTGTATTCTGAATTGATGTTGTGGCCTTGGATCTTGGATAATAGTTATTCATAATTTTTAACCTTAATATATATGGTTTCATGAACACCAAGTTGATATACATATTAAGGATTTGGGAGCTTCTTTTCCTTCAAATGGTTGGCCACTATACCCTTAAGATCCCATATATTAATTTTATCAAGTTGAAAACCAAATGAATCCTAGTGTTTGGCCACAATCTCAACCTATTTCTAGTCTTGGAGAGTGGTCCTTCCAAAGATCAAAGGGAAGGGGTGGAGAAGTCCTTTATTTTTTTATTTATAAGTGTTAGCAATGCCATGACAAAACTAGGGAGAAATTTCTTACTCAGCTAGCTTGTTGGGAATATATACTGGTAATCGATAAGGCTAAGATATGATGCTCTCCATCCTGATGACTATATAATTAGGGTAATATCATATGTACCTCATCATTTCAATATATTTATTGATGGAGTGGACCCTAGGCATAGAAACACCTATGATGGTCTCAAATATGACTAGATAAATGTATTCACAAATAAATTACATGTGATTCTTGTACTTAAATATATGCAATTTAGAATAGTGGTGTGAAATTATGGTTTTGCCATCTCAGGACCAATTCCTAATACCCAAGAAATTGATTGAGGCAAGTAGGGCATATAGTAGGTATGACATCATATAAAACTTATTGGAGGTCTTCCTTTTAATGGTAGTGAATTGCTTAGTGAGGAAGATACTAATTAAATCTCCAATAAGAGGAATGATCTTTTGTTCTATCATGAAATGTACACATGGGACCTAAATTTTATTCACATAGGTGGTTTAGGGGGCTCCAAAGGCTCGATTAAATATGGTCATTATTACCCTAATGCCATATCTAAATTTGATTATTTGTATTTTTCACTCAAACTCCCTAAAGATAGGAGGGCCTTGGTATAGCCATGGTTTATGGACAGAGTCTAGGTCATGGTTTCTTTTTCAATTTTTGATCTTGGATAAATCCACATGGGAAAGAGGGAGCTTATAATATTTATCAAGTGTTATAATAAAAATATATGCTATTTCCTTATATTTTCCCTTCCAAATGATCCATTCATTATTAATTATATAGTAAACAATGATGGGATCAAGGATGTCTATATAATGCAATACCTTAGGATTTATTATAGCATAGTAGAGGCTAGCCATCTGAACAATGACTAGATCATAGTGTCTCTAACTTACTACACTAATCATTTTCTCCTCTTTTATGATGGGTTTTAATTCCTCAATCATGAAGAAAATTTTGGAAAATTTCCTAATGCTTAGGATATTCATGGCTATAAGGTATAATTTAGTGTCTTTGAAGGTCTGACCTTCATTATTGATTGATAACTTAAGCTCAGTCTCTTCCTTTAATTGTTGTCTATGAGCTGCCATTGTCTCTATTCCTACAATTTTTTTATACTAGTAGCAAATGGTCTCTGTGAAAGCTTTTTTGAGCTCAAATACACAATTAAGTTTCCCTTGGATCAAATTGTAACTAATTGAGTCTATTTGGTTCACTTTTATGTAGGGTTTAGGGTTTTGGATCTTTAATGGTAGAATATATCTAGGCTTTGGCCTATGCGTTCCTTAGATTTGATTTGGAACTTTTCCTTTATACCTTTGCATTATCAATCCCACAAAATACTTTAATTTATCCATTTTTTCTTATGTGGTTCCTATGTGGCATCGATCTAGACCTTTTGTGGAATTTTCATAAATGTCATTTGAACACTAGCCATTGACATTTAAAAATATCTCTTTTATTTTTATTTGCTAGATCAAAATCTAAGATTAGCACAAGTTGTTGATTGTAATCTAGGATAGCTATCTAAACAATGACTAGATCATAGTGTCTCTAACTTACTACACTAATCCTTTGCTCTTCTTTTATGATGGGTTTTAATTCATCAATCATGAAGAAAATTTTGGACAATTTCCTAATGCTTAGGATATTCATGGCTATAAGGTCTAATTTAGTGTCTTTGAAGGTCTGACCTTCATTATTTATTGATAACTTAAGCTCATTTTTTTCCTTTGACTATTGTCTATGAGCTACCATTGTCTCTATTCCTACAAATTTTTTATACTAGTAGCAAATGGTCTCTGTGAAAGCTTTTTTGAGCTCAAATACACAATTAAGTTTCCCTTGGATCAAATTGTAACTAATTGAGTCTATTTGGGTCAATTTTATGTAGGGTTTAGGGTTTTGTATCTTTAATCGTAGAATATATCTAGGATTTGGCATATATGTACCTTAGATTTGATTTGGATCTTTTCCTTTATTCCTTTAAATTATCAATCCCACAAAATACTTTATTTTATAAATTTTTGCTTATGTGGTGCCTATGTGGCATCAATCTAGACCTTTTGTGGCATTTTCATAAATGTCATTTGAATACTAGTAATTGAAATTTAAAAATGTCTCTTTTATTTGTCTTTGCTAGATCAAAATCTAGGATTAGCACAAGTTGTTGATTGTAATCTAGGCTAGCCATCTAAATAATGACTAGATCATAGTGTCTCTAACTTACTACACTAATCCTTTGCTCCTCTTTTATGATGGGTTTTAATACCTCAATCATGAAGAAAATTTTGGACAAGTTCCTAATTCTTAGGATATTCATGGCTATAAGGTCTAATTTAGTGTCTTTGAAGGTCTGACCTTCATTATTAATTGACAAGTTAAGCTTAGTATCTTCTTTTAACTATTGTCTATGAGCTGACATTGTCTTTATTCATACAAATTATGTATACTAGTAGCGAATGGTCTCTGTGAAAGCTTTTTTGAGATAAAAAACACAATTAAGTTTCTCTTGGATCAAATTATAACCAATTGAGTCTATTTGGGTCACTTTTATGTAGGGTTTAGGGTTTTGGATCTTTAATGGTAGCATATATCTAGGCTTTGGCCTATATGTGCCATGGTTTTGATTTGGATCTTTGCCTTTATACCTTTGCATTATCGATCCCACAAAATACTTTATTTTATCCATTTTTTCTTATGTGGTGCCTATGTGGCATTGATCTAGACCTTTCGTGGCATTTTCATAAACATCATTTGAACACTAGTCATTAGCATTTTAAAATGTCTCTTTTATTTTTCTTTGCTAGATCAAAATCTAGGATTAGCACAAGCTATTGATTGTAATCTAAGCCCTCATCTATGATTGGCCCCTTCTATTTCAAACCCCATGGTAGTGTCAGTTGGCATCTTTACGTGCCTCTTCATGCACCAAATCTTATGTTAGTGTTTTGATGAATGAACTTTGGTCATGTAGTGAGCTTGTGGGCCTTTGAAAAGTTATGAGTTCCTTCACACCATTGGATCATCTTCTAGTTAAAAAGTGTGAACCATCAAATCATCCTATCAGCTCTACCTCAAATTCACTTTTTCCATACATCATACTTGTGGTTTCTTAAGGCCTCATTGAAAAATCTATAGGAGCCTTGACATCTTTGGTTCAAAATCTAGTAATGAAGCATGAACTGTTGATATACAAAGATGCCCAAACATTAAGTTATCACATCATTAAGATAGTAGTTTAGGCTTAAGTCCTTTAGGATAATGTTTCTTTCACTTATTAAGCATGAAAAAAACATTAGGTTAATGGGTTTATGCCTAAGTTTTTTTTATTTTTAAGCAAGGGGGCCATGGCCTAAATATTCTAAGCCAATGTTTATGCCATGTTTAATGAACACAATTGTAAACATTGGTCTAAAATATTTATGCCAAGGCTTATTAAATAGAATCAAAAGGATCAACATGACATAATGGTCCAATAACAAATAGGATTTTATTGTATTGACAAAAGACATTAAAACCTTTAACTAGGAGTATTTGGTCTAAATTTTATGATATAAGGACTCTCTTTTAAAATACGACTTAGTATAAGTCTATAGTTTAAGGTCCATGATGTTTAAATAAAATGTCATGGGGACCTTAAAGTATAGATTTAGATTGATTTTATTTTGTGTATACTTAGACCATATGACCATTTCCATATTTTGCAATTTGAAGATTTCTAGTGTTTGAGCATCTCTTAAGCACTTCGCTTAGCCTAGAAAGTGATTACTAAGCCTTCTAAAAAGATTTTGGAGTGAATTTTGACCTAGAGCATAATAATTCATTAGCTTAAATTTTATGGTCTCATCAACATCAAATACATCCTCGTGAACATCAAATGATGGTTATGTGAATGCTATTTTTAAGTTAATAAAGCTTTTAATTTTATGGGCTTAAATTTGATGGTCATGTAGATCTCAAATATGTCCTCATGGATGTCAAATGATGGTTACATGAGCATTAATTTTAATATCATCAAATTCTTATGGCCCAATGTAGGAGTGCCACTTAGAAACTCCATAGGGCCTCCCAAGATCTTGGATTTAATTTGCTCTATTAGATCAAAATCTATGATGAAGCATCAAATAGTGATCATGATCTAAGAGCTTACATGTGATTGGTTATTTTTTTGAGTGGGCTCATTTTCCTTTGATCATAAAATTCAAGGGTCTATTATGTCGATCATTTGATCCTTCCATAGTCCCTTAACTTTTCAACTATGCCTCACTCCATCCGATAAAGTTTTTATAATGAAGTGAGGACCATTGATCGTGATTTGAGAGATTGAAGGTGATTGGTCCAAGGGGTTATATGTGGGATTCTATCAGGATTTCCTCATGCCATTTGATCAGAAGGCTGTAAGAAAGTGTAAACTATTAGATCATCTAAGATGCATGTTGTTTATGTTGAAGCTCAGCTTTACATTATTCTATTGGATCAAATACTATGATAAAGCATGGGTTGTTGGATCTTACAAGATGTAACAAAGTTATGCTAGGACCATAGAAATATAAAATCCTTAGGCTTAAGATTTTAAGACTAAGGTATTGATTGTATTCATAAATATGTTGGGACCTAAGGATTAAAATCTTAGACTAAGTTGTAAATCAAAGGACTGAGCTAGCATAAAATTGAACTTGAGGATCCAAGACATAGGATAAGGTGATAAGATTAAGGTCTTGATTGTATTAATAAATACATCATATCCTTAAGGTTAAAATCTTAGGCTAAGTTAGGACATACTAAAATGACCATTCAGAATGAATATTATTTAGGCATTCATAAGAACTTTTAAAGGGGGAAAATAACAAAGGGGCCAAGAATTTTAAGTTAAGTTTTACTTGTGTTGAAAAACATGACTAATTTTAAAACATGAGATTTATACCTATGTCCTAAAATGGATTTTAAAAAGGTTCCAACAATTTGGTTACTACAATTATTCAAATTTAAATTGAGGGCCTTAGCTAGGTTTTGAAACATGAAATTCTCAGGGAGAAATGCCATGGAACATACAACTAGAGAAATAAAGGCCATTTATTAGCAATGTTAGTCCAAATTAAATAAAAAACCAAAACTGAGTAAAACTTCTTTTAAAAAATAGGATGATCTTTAAATTCTACATGACATTAACATGCTAAATTTCATGTTCAAACTTTAGGGTTTCTCTAGGGTCCTAATTTTAAAAAAATGGGGGTATGTTGGCCCCAATAAATGGAGACTCAAGAGGAAAAATAAAAATATGATAGGACTTAGGGACTTTGTTCTAGACAAATAATTAGGTCATCCATTCCATTTGATCAATATCATCATCTAAGTTAGATTATGGTTGAAATAACCTTGCACTTGTAGAGTTAGGGCCAAATACCAAGACATATAAATATTTTGTGTGTTTTGATTCCACTTACTATTTGCCAAAGGGTTCAATAAATAACTTCAAGGTTTCATTTCCTTAGTCACTAACACTAAGTTATATCATGTTAAGATGTTCATTAAGAACCATGCTTTTAGCTTAGGGAAGGCTTGGGCATTTCTCTATTTCTAGCTAGGTATCTATAGCCCCAACAAATATGACTTTGGATCAACTCAAGGCCTTTCTCCACTATCATCCAAGCATCCATATCCCTAGTAGATATTACCATAATCACCTATGCTTATAAATCTTTTTATTTCACATTGGGTCCTTCCTTTTGTATTTTCTTAAGACTTTTATGCTTTTAGCAAGGTTGGGAACTAGAATAGCCAGGTTTTTGTATTTGGTCAAGTGTTTGATCTTTGAAAAATCATCTATGGATGTAACCTTTATCCCAAGAAAGGATGTTGACTAAGTAATATTATGACTATACCATGATAGTTTGAATTTTCACCCTACAAGTGAAAGTATTCTTAAAACCAATTTGAGGCTAAAACAATGCTTAAGTTCCCATGAAACAATTGACTTCTCTTATTGGTCTTTATTATTTTCTATAAATTATAGCATTTATGCTTGTATTTCATGACCATGGTCATCATAATCAAGGGGTTCATACCTTTATTTCTGAGTTTTGGTAACTTTCAAAAACAATTCATAATTCTAATCATAGGAGTCTCCAAGAGGACTTATTAGAATTAAGGAATAAAGCAACAGGAAAGAAAAACATAACAAAAAGCAAGAAAGGAAGATTATAAGGGAAAAAAATAAATATGTATATGCTTATGCATAAACAAAGAATAGGAAGGATAAACTAAAAGGAAAATAGCTATTCTACCTACTCTAAATCTAACCACCTTATAGTTTACTCCATGAAGACCTCCAGAGGAGAAATAGAGAAGTAGGGCTTGAGGTATTGACCATTGGTGGGTAATTTAAACTCTAATCCTTTTAAATATTTGAGCTTAAATGTATGGTTCCCCAATGTTTCTATAATTTGGTATGGGCCAATCCATAAGGGTATAAATTTACCATGTTTTCCCTTAAGCTCATATGCTTTACCCCAAGGGAGAACCATGTCTCCCTATTTGAACACCTTGATCTTGGACTTTTTATCAAACCATCTCTTGACTATGGTTTGATTCCTAATAAAATCAACAAAGGCTTTTTCCCTGGCATCCTCCATTTGAATTATGTCCAACAATCTTGAATTGGTAAATTATTGGCTCTCTTCCATCTATTCTTGCATTAATATATATATGGGAAACTTGAGAGTGATAGGAAAAATAGGTTCTTATCCATACACCCAAAAAAATGGTGAAGATTTTAAGGCTTGTTTTATTCTTATCCTATCATCCCAAAGTACAAATTTAAGGAGCTTATGCCAAGTCCTAGGTTTGTATTAAACATACTTCTTGATTGACTTCATTAGGTTCTTATTTGTAGATTCAGACTCCATTCCCTTAGGGACAATGGTTGGATGTAAACTTAAGAGTGATGTCATTATCATAAGCCCATTAACTCATCCATATGGATATGAATGTAGACCCATTATCACACACTATATATATTAGAATTCTAAACCAAGTATAGATGTTTTCTTCTAAGAAGTTGATCACCTCTTCAATCCTACATTATTTAGACGATAAAACTTCAGTCCACCTTGTATAATAGTTAGTGGTGGTAAGGACATACTTGTGACCTTTAAATTAATTAAGGTTAATCACCCCAACAAAATCTAACCCCCATTAAGCAAATGATTTGTCAATCATGATTGGTTGTAGTGGCATCACTTCCTTTACCTCCTTGGTGCTAAAGATCAGACGTGTGTGGCATTCCATCACATGTTTGTGAGCATCCCTAAAAATAGTTGTCCAATAATAGCCATCTCTAAGAATTTTGTGACATGTGGTCCCTTAAGATGGATGTATACTTCCCATATTTTCATGAAAGGTTCTCATGATTTGGTTTGTTTCTTCTTTTGAGACACATCTCAAATAAATTCCTTAAAAAATTCTCCTAAACAAGATCCCATTCTTGATTAAGTAGTGGAAAAATTTCAATCTTAGGGCTCTCTTTTGCTCCCTATATAGACCTACAGGACAAGTGACATTAATTAGAAAATGTATGACTAAATAATACTACTCACTATATTGATTTTTTTGTTGATCCACTTACATAATACTTAGCCTAGGGTTAGTATTAACAATCATCTAGATCAAACCCTAACATCTTACCAATTTTTTTATTTTTATCTCCAAATCACATTCCTACAAAACTGACATCCACTTACATCTACATTCTACCAATTCATTTTGAATTACCATAAGTTTGGTGGTAGGGTTAGGTAAGATAGCATGTACCTTATTTCTAAGGATGTAATGCCTAAATTTCTTAACTACGTTAACTAATGCATATGCCTTCTTATTAATTAATGAATAATTTAACTCAAGATTCTTAAAATTAGTGATCTTAAAATTGCTTGAGTGGTCACACCCTTAAATTTTCTAATTCAATAATATAGCCATAGTGTGGTTAGATGTAAAGGAATAGAGGTAAAAGTCCTTTGAAAAATTAGGACTTACAAGGACTAGAGCTTTGCTAATGGCTTCCTTGATATCATTGAATGATTTTCTAGACTCATCATTTCATGTGACCTTGGAATTACTTTTTAGCATGTCATTTAGTGGCTTGACAATCTATACAAAGCCAAAAATTAATTTTCCTACAAAATTTATCTGATCAAAGAATGACTTTAGATCTTTCTTACTGTTTGGAGGTTATATTCTAGATATGGCCTCCAATCTTTTAGGACAAATAGAGATTCCATATTTGGTTATAACATGACCCATTAATTTTACTTTAGTTACACAAAATATAATTTTCTTAGTGTTTAAATAAATGTCATACCTTTTGCATCTTTCAAAAACTTGATGCAAATGCATGAAGTGATCTTCCCTATTTTATAAAAAACTGTCAGATCATCCATATAAATAATGATGCATTTACCTACTAGGCTTTGGAAGGCATAGTCCATAGCTCATTGGAAGGTATGTCCTACATTGATTAGCCCAAAGGGCATCCTCTTATAAGAAAAGGTTCCCCCACTTTGTGGTGAAATTTGTCTTCATCATGTCCTCTCTATTAACTAACACTTGGTTATAACCTAAAAATCCATCAAGAAAATAGATCATAACTAAACCTAAAACAACTTGAATCACTTGTTCTAAGGAAGGAAGGGGATATTTATCCCTTTTTAATGATTTTTTTAATTTTTAGAAGTTAATACAAAGTCTAATCTCACCATTCTTCTTCCTCATTAGCACCAAATTATCCACTTAGGTTGAATTTCTTATGGGGGAATATTGTCCTAGCATTTAATAATCTTTTGACCTCCTTGAAGATCATGGGTTCTACGATGGGGTTTACAAGCCTATGTTTTTGCCTAAATGGTTTTAAACTCTCCTTAAGGGGTATAGTATGGGTAATGACCATTGGATAAAATATATTTAAGTCATCATAAGACCAAGCTATGACATCCTTGTATTGGGTAATGAGCTCTTTGGATTTCTTGTTTTTAATGTTTGTTCAAGATTTTCTAACATTTACCAATTGGGGTTGATCTTGGAGGCCAAAATCAACAACATTATAATATTTTCCACTAAACTTAGGAACCTTGGAGACCTTAGCTAGTTTGTCTTGATCAAACAATCTTTATAAAGAAATCATTCCCTTGGGGATCTTGTTGTCATTTAGCTAAATGACTTTACCGTCAAATTTATCCTCTTTAGATGTAATTTAATCAGTCTCATCAATGATATGAGCATCAAATTCTCAATAATTGGTCAATAAATCCAATATCTATTGATCATCATTAAAGACTTGGAAATGGTTAAGATTATTAGACACTAAAGGATAAGGGATTAACTCAATGCTCTAATTAGGGAAATCTTAGTTGGGAATGAGGTTGGCTACAATAGATGCCAACTCATCAGAAACTTGATTTTCTTCTCTTGGGATGGAAATGATGCCAAAGGGATCAAAGGATTCAATCAAATTCCAAACTCTAAACTTATACCTTTTCAATTATGAGAGTTTACATTGGTATTTTCTTCTTACTTAGTTGACCACTAATTTTGAATCCCCATAGATTAGTAGTTCTTTGACCTTGTTATTTATAGGAAACTATAAACCTAAGATAAGGGATTCATACTTATAAATATTGTTAGTACAATTGAAATAGAGCCTATAATAAGCAACTTTCTATTAGTAGGGTTAGTTAAAACAATAAAAACACTAGATCTAACATTACACCTAGCACCATCAAAATGTAACTTCCATAGTCCAAGATCAATATTAGTACACTTGGGATCACATATCTTATCAGTATCTATGGTGAAAACCCTTAAGTTTAAGTCTATTATGTTGACCCTCTCATTCACAAAATTATACTCAGTTATCATATGTTTCATCCTTGGTTCTCTCTTAACCCTAATTTTATTAGGAACTCCCTTTTAAGGTAGCCACAAATGTGAGCAATTTATGGACATGTATCCATTCAAAGCCTTGGTCCAATCCCTACTCAATAATATTCCAAAAATTTTAAGTATACCAATAACTTAGATATCAATGAATTACTGCACCTTAGGTTCTCAAGCTAGTTGCATGTGAATATTTAAAATCTCCTTAGTTACCCTAACTCTAGATTTGTCTAATTAGGTAACAACCTGATCAGACTCAATGGGAGTCATGCTAAGTTGTTTGCATATGCTTTCAAGAATGATATTGGTATATGATCCTAAATCTAATAAGTATTTATGTATGTTTTTATCAAACATCCTAACTATGAGCAAGAAAAGAGGAGATTCAGCCTTGGCTTTATGCACAGTCACATTGGCATGATCATTCTATGGGGGATTGTTGGATTTATTTGACAAAGATTCTAGTATAACATCCCTTTTTGATGTAATCTATGTAATTTCATGTAATTTAATATTATATTTTATCTTATTTATGTCATCAACTATATTATATCTAGTTTTAGAAGAACTAGGAATTTTAATGCTAGGTTTACAATTACTCCCTTTAGGTGGCTTAGGATTATTACTTGAAGAAGAGTTTGGAGGAGTCCCAAAATTTTTAGGAGGTGGTGAGGTAGTTAAGCTCTGCCTCTACTCTATATTCCTCAAGGGGTAGGTATTCTTCAAGAACTATTGAAAATCTTAGATCTCTTTAGGTATCTCATCAAGTTTATTTTCCTCTTGAAAGGGGAAATAAAAGGTGTCCACCATGAAGGCTTGATCAGATGACTTAGATCCAAAGGTACCTACACCAATTTATTTATTATGGAACACTTCAAATGTATCCAAATCTTCTTGGAAAGCCTCAAAGCCTTTGAAAAACTCAATACAATCAATTTCCCCATGCTTGGCTATGCAATATACCCTACAATAATCATGTAAGGCAATATCAGTGAGGTTAATGTCCATGTTCTTATTTTTAGAATAAGGCTCATTATTCCTATTATTTTTAAAACTATCATTTTGAAATCTATTAATTGGCCTATTATACCTTTGAAATGAGAAGCTCCTACTTGAACTTTCAATAGTATTTCCAACTTGTTTTTGTAATAGAAGAAATTAGTGCTTAAATTTTAGACCATTTTTAAGACATATTCATTCTCATTTTTAGGAGTTTTAAAATTATATATCTAGTTGTTGTTAGTAGATGGTACCAAATCCCTTTGATAATTTGGATTGATTCCATTAATAGGATGATCTAGGAATCCTAAATTTTGATTGGGAACTGCATGACTCAATGGCAACTAAGTTAGTTTTGGGAGTTGGTTTAATGATGGGATATTTTAGTTATTATTTGGGAACAAGTTCATCACATGCATTTATGGGTTGACATTTAGCACAAAATATGCCATTTACCCTTGGGGCTACATTGATCATTGATGAATACTATTTTAGCATAGGCTCTAGATAATGAAGTTATGGTTGGAATGGATCTCTTCAAAAACACAAAAGTCATGGGATATAATGAATATTTGTAAATCTCTAGAGCTAAGAAATCATCAGGCTTATAAGGGTTTATGGTCCTGCTAAACATTTTATGAAATCTAGCATTGAAAGACCTAATAGGATCACTTGAATCTCTTCTAATGGTGTCGAGTTGATGGTAGGCAATGAAAGAATTAACAATATTACCAAATTGATTATAAATGTATTATTGAAATCATCCCAACTAGTGATGCAATTATTAGGCATGTTTAAAAACCATTCATAATCAACATCCTTAAAGGTCAAGAGGAATAAGTTGTAAGTTACATCCTCATGCACAACATTCAAAAATTTTAAGGCTACTTCAAAAGATTTTATATATTCTTTAGTAGTTACTATACCTATTGGACTAAATGTAGGTAAGTAATTTTTAGGGTTGCATGGGAGGTCATGAACCACACCTTGTACATTGATTTAGAATTTTCCCAACCAAGCCATACTTGGATGAATATTGAAGGCATAGGTACCTTGAATAGGTGAAGTTGGAAAATATATGGATCTCTTGCATCTACCTTTGTCCCATTTATCTTTTTTTTGGACCTCAATCTCTAGTAAAGGATCCTTAGTCTCTGAGTGTGATCTTGTTATGATCCTACATAATTCTAGCTTGAAATTTGAAGATCCTACTTGAAATACAATGCATAAAGTTAAATTTTATAAATAACAAGAGTTAGACCTACACATTGAGCTTATTTTGTAAAGTTAGTTTGAAAAACTACAAATAACATTGATCTTTAATTGAATTATCTCAAATACACATTCAATTATGTAAATATGGTCTACCTTTTTAAGTCTAATCTTAAAGGAAATTAGATCTATGAAAGATATGCCCGACTTTGATCAAAATGAGCTATCATAAACTCGGATACTATGGATTCTCAAAGCTTAAAGCTAAAATTTACTAGAAACAAGCATCAATGCCCAAAAAAATTCAATATTTGTCTAAGGAAACACAAAGATGCCTTATAAATAGCAAAGATAAATGATGTTTATACTTTTAAGTGAATAATTCACTAAAAACCACAAAGATATATTGATCTTTAGATAAAACAAACTAAGATCAACAAAGATTCAAAGAATTTAGGCACTCCTTCTAGTGCTAGTGGGAGCTTCTCCTATTGATAATTATAAATAACCATAGGTTCTCTTAGTGTTTAAATAACACTTCACATTTTATAATTTAAAAAATTCAGACCATGAGTTACAAGTTTTGACAATGTAGTTTCCTGTGGTGAAATAACAATAGATCAAGATAAATTGTTCCATAATATTTATATGATTTGGTGGTTAGGAGCCACCTTGGTCCATTCTTCATGAATTTTAGTGAGTATATGTTAATACTTAGTTAATTATGCCTTAGATATAAGCTAAAAGCTAATATAAATGGATATTTATAATGAAGTTAAAACTAAAGTGATCTAGTGTAAAAAAAGATCAAAAGAGAAGGATAAGGCAAAAAAGAAATGAGTGATTTCCAATTTTATTAAAACATTATGATAAAGCATCAATTGCAACTGAGTATGCATTCAACCAATATACAATACAACATAGCCTAAGCTCAAATTCCACTATATACTAGACAAACTTCAAAGGATAGTGTAAAGAGTCAAAAGCAAGAACCAGGTTTACATTAAGGATTTAATACTATAATCAAATAGCACCAACACATTTGAATACATAGAAAAATGAAGTGAAGAAAAACCTAGGATCTCCCAACTAATCTAGCATATGCACAAATTAGAAACCCTGTGATTATAAAATGCAACTCATAATTTAAAGACACCACTCAAATTCCAAACATCTACTAGCAATTGAGTGAAAAGATTTATTAGCAATTGACATATCAAATATGGACAATCCCTATAGAATTCCTTGATTATATTAATTACCTCAAGTGTAAAAAAGTTGCTAAAAATATCTCTATTTTATAAATGGTGATACATGCCTTTATAGAAAGATCATGCAGTATACCAATCAGTTACAAAATATAGGTATACAAAGATAAGGATAGCTATCCTTAAAAGCTCTAAAATACATGTGCTTTTCATAATCATACTGACCTAGAGGAAAATATGATAAAAACTAGCATATGCCTTTATAATGGAATATTCTATTTCAAAAAGTACACAAAATTCTACAAAATATAATATTACATAATTTGTTGGTGGGGCCTTTGATTTTCATTGTTGGAGGATGTTCATGGCTCTAGCATGTCTTTCATCAACTACCTCTAAATACATAGTGGGCTTCATGATACACTCCTCCTCTTGATCTACCAAGTCATCGAGTTTCTTGTCATTCCTAGCCATTCCTTATTTAAGGATCCTAGCTTCATTTATCCTTTCTCTTTCATTAAATATCATGTCTAGGATGTCACTTTAATCAAACCCAGATTGTCCTTAGTTTTTTCCTTTGATTTATTAGGTTACAAAAGTATCTCTATTTTTAAATTCTTCATCACTTTTGATTCTAAGGATAGTGGGTTGTGTAAGATCTATGAGCATGGTCCCGAGACATTGCTCAATTCTTAAAATTACCTCCTTATCATCTTTTAGGAATCTTTCCACATCATTGTGTCAAGCATTCAAACTTTGAACCTTGTGAACTATAATTCCCATAATTATTCTCAAGTGTCCCAAACTAATGGTTTTGAATCCTAGGATTTGTTTCCTCACTTTAATGTTAAGAAGTTGGGATATTTTATCTTTTAAGGATTTCCATTTGGTGACTAGGATCTTGGCCAATTCACACTACCACTTTAATGCACTCTACCTCAATTTCATTATTTTGAGTGCCTCAAACATGTCATAAAACAATTCATCAACCATTTTGGTCATTGCCTTAGGCACTAATAGAATTTATTATGTTTGTAATTTTTCTTTTTCTCTTTTCAAATTTAAGATCTTATACTTCATCCCTTCAACTCTAGCTTTGGTCTGTACTGATTAGGCCTCAGTTAATCTTTTCACATACCATTCATGAATGACTACCTCACCAAGTTTCTAGCTTCCCATAAGGGTTAATCCCATAAAGGGCTCCACCTTTTGAAAGGTGAATTATTCTATTCCAACCATAGTTGTCCTTATTGTAACCCTTTCCAATTTGACTATTTCAGGATTGAATTGGATGGTAGTTATTGGTTTCTTTAACTTGGGAGGTTTTGGGACCTCCACACGTAAGCTACTACATGATCCCAAGGCATCCATCCTTTTAATTTTTGGTCCTTGGGTGACCATAATTCTTATTTATTCTTTCTCTTTCCCCATATCCCTTATCAATGGATTTATGTCATCTTGAATTTAAACATCAACTCTTTTCATGGCCCATGAATGAAAAAGAGAGGGGATATTTTGTAATTTCCCATATATGAACTAGTTAGTAATGACTAGTCCATGAATTGGGAATTCATCACTAAAGAGATTGATTTCAATAGTGGGGTGAGTGAAAGTCAATATTGGTTTCTTCCTTGGTCTAATGGGGACCATTGTTAGTTCTAATTTCATATTCTCTTATGATGGTACATGGACAAGCTCTTTTCCTTTATCATCTTCAGGCTTTCCCTCTTGGACCTGGGCCTCTTCAAGTTGCTCCCCCTCTCTATCTATATCATATGCCTCTTTAAGATCCTTGAGAGAACCTTCAAGTGTCTCTTCTAGTTCTAATGAAATCATGTATATGTATTGAACTAGGGAATGTGGCCTTTGGGTTAGTGTTGAAGCTAAGGGTCCCTCCCTAGGTCTCTTCTCTAATCTTAATTCTCCTACTTTCTCCTTACCCTTGCCTTCTTTAACTTTTTCTTGCATAATTGGCTCCTGAGGTTATGGCTATGGTTTTTCTACTTGGGGTTGCTCTTGGGCCATCCCAGATGGTCAAGGAAGTAAGTGATACTATAAAGGGTGCATTTTACATGTCTTTCTTGAGGGCTTATCATTCTTGGTCAGCTTGTATTCTAGCTTGATGTTGTGGTCTTGGATCATGGCCAATAATTCTTCATAATTATTAGCCTTAATATATATGGTGTCATGAACACCAAGTTGATGTACATATTGAAGATTTGGAAACTTCTTATCTTTCAAGTGGCTGGCCACTATACCCTTGGGATCCCACATCTTAAGTTCATCAAGTTGAAAACCAAATAAATCATGATATTTGGCCATAGTCTCAACCTATTTCCAGTCCTAGAGTATGGTCCTTCTAATTATCAAAGGGAAGGAAGTCCTTTCTTTTTTTATTTACAAGTGCCATCAATGACATCTAGGAAATAGGAATAAATTATTACTCAGATAACTTGTTTGGAACATATACTAGCAATCAATAAATTTGGAATAGGATGCCCTCAATATTGATGACTATAAAATTAGGGTAATACCATATGTCCCCCATCATTTTGATATATTTATTGATGAGGGTATTGACCCTAGGCATAAAAACACTTGTGATGGCATCATCTATGGTTGGATAAATGTAGTCACAAAGAAACTTCATGTGGTTCCTATACTTATAGATATTAAATTTAGAATAATAGTGTGAAATATTGGTTTTGCCATCTAGGGACCAATTCTTAATACCTAGGAAATTTATTAAGGCAAGCAAGGCATCTAGTACATATGACATAAAATAAAACTACTTGGAGGTATTGATTTTAATGTTAGTGAATTGCTTAGTGAGGAAGATACTGATTAAATCTCCAATTACAAAGGTGATCTTCTATTCTACCATGAAATGTACATATGGGACCCAAATTTTATTCACATGGGTGGTTGAGGGGGCTCCAAAAGCTTAGTTCAATAGGGTCATTATTACCTAATGGCCTCTCTAAATTAGATTATTGGTATTTTTCCCTTAAATTACCTAAAGATATGAGGGCCTTATTTTAGCTAGGGTCTAGGGATAGAGTCTACGTCATGGTTGCTTATCCACTCTTTCATCTTGGATAAATCCACATGGGGAAGAGGGAGCTTAAAATATTTATCAAATGTTATAGGAGAAATATATGATATTTCCTTGGAGTTTCCCTCTCAAATTATCCATTCATTATTAATTATACAGTCAATAAATATGGGAGTGAGGATGTATATACAATTTAGTACCTTAGACTTTGTTTCAATGTAGTGGAGGCTAGCCATCTGAATAACAACTAGGTCATAGTGTCTTTGGCTTACTGCGATAATCCTTTGCTCCTCCTTTGTGATGGGTTTTAATATTTAAATCATGAAGAAGAGTTAAGACCAATTCCTCATGCCTAGGATATTTAGGGTTGCAAGGTTTAATTTGGTGTCTTTAAAGATCTGACCTTCATTGTCTATTGACAAGTAGAGCTTAGTCTCTTCTTTTAACTACTATTTGTGAGCTACCGTTGTCTTTATTCAAAAAATTGCTTATACTATTATAAAATGGTCTCCATGGAAGCTCTCTTATGATTAGAAACATAATTAAGTTTCCTTTGGATCAATTTGTAACTAATTGACTCTGTTTAGGTTGCTTTTATCCAAGGTTTAGGGTTTTGGAGCTTTAATGGCATAATATATCTAGGCTTTGGCTTATACATGCCTTAGGTTTGATTTGGACATTTTCCTTTATACCTTTAATTTCTTGAGCTGAAAATATCATGTATTTTTTCATTTTATACTTGTATGGTGCTTATGTGGCATCAGTCTGGGCCTTTCATGGCATTTTCATAAATTCCATTTGAACACTAGCCATTGGCATTTAAAAATGCCTCTTTTATTTCACTACACTAGATTAAAATCTAGGATTAGCATGAGTTATTGATTTTAATCTAGGCCCTCATCTATGATTGGCCCATTTTGTTTCAAACCCCATGGTAGTGACACTTGGAATCTTTACATGCCTCTCTATGTTCCAAATCTTATGTCTATGTTTTGATGAATGAATGTTGGCCATGTGGCAAGCTTGCTAGCCTTTGAAAAGTCATGAGTGCCTTCACATCATTGGATCATCTTCTAGTGTTGAATTATGAACCATCAAATAATATTATTAGCTCTACCTTGAATGTGCTTCCACTATGCATCTAACTATTGGGTTCTTGGGGCCTCTTTGAAAAGTCTATATGAGCTTTCATGTTGCTAGATAAAAATCTAGTGATGAAGCATGAACTATTGATCTACAGAGATACTTGAATATTAAGTAAACACATTATTAATACCATGATTTAGGATTAAGTACCTTAGGTTAAGGTTTTTTTTGCTTATTAATCATGAAATAAACCTTAGGCTAAGGGTTTTATGCCTATTTTTATTTATTTATATGTAAGGGGGGCAAAGCTTAAATATTTTAGGCTAATGTTTATGCCATATTTAATGAACATAATTGTAAACATTGGTCTAAAATATTTATGGAAAGGATTATAAAATATGCTCAAAAAGATCAACATGACATAATGGTCTAATAAAGAATAAGATTTTATTTTTTTGAAAAAACACATTAAAACCTTTAGCTAGGAGTATTTAGTCTAAATTTTATGATATAAGGACTCACTATTAAAATAAGACTTAGTATAAGTCTATAGTTTAAGGCCCATGATATGTAAATAAAATGTCATGGGGAAATTAAATTATAGATTCAGACTAAGTTTATTTTTCATATACTTAGATGATACAACCATTTCCAATTTTTCAATTTGAATATTTCTAGTGTTTGAGCATCTCTTGAGGACTTCCCTTAGCCTGTAAAGCCATTTCTGAGCCTTTCAACAAGATTTTGGAGTAGATTTTGACCTAGAGAATAATAATTCATTAGATTAAATTTAATGGTCTCATGGATGTAAAATACATCCTCTTAGATGTCAAATGATGGTTACATGAATGCCAATTATAAGCTAGTGAAGCTTTTAATTTTATAGGGTTAAATTTGATGGTCATGTGGATGTCAAATATGTCCTCACAAACATAAAATGATGGTTATGAGATCACCAATTTTAATCTCATAAGATTATTGTGGCCCAATGTGGGAGTGCCACTTGGCACCTCTATGGGGCCTCCATAGATCTTGGATTTAATTCACTCCATTGGATCAAAATCTATGATGAAGCATCAACCATCGATCATGATCTGAAAGCTTGTTCATGATTGGTTATTTTATCAGGTGAGATCATTTACCTTTGATCATCTAATTCAAGGGTGTTTTATGTTGATCATTCATGCCTTCTATAGTCCATTTAATTTTAAACTATGCCTTGCTCCATCTGATCAAGCCTGCATGATAAAATGAGGACCATTGATCATGATCTGAGATCTTGAAGGTGATTGGTCAAATGGGATATATGTAAGATTCTATCAATCTTATTTATGTCATTTAATTGAAAGGCCATAAAAAATTATGAACCATAAAATCATCTAAGATGCACGTTGTTTAAGTTAATGCTCAATTATTCCTCACTCCATTGGATCAAATGATATAATAAAGCATAGGTCGTTGGATCCTACAAGATGAAAGGAAGTTAAGTTATGACCATAGAAATATAAAAGGCTTTTTATTAAGGTGTTAATACCAAGGTCTTGATCATATTCATAAATATGTTAGGGCCTTAGGATTAAAATATTGGACTAAGTTATAAATCAAAGGATTTAGCTAGCATAAAATTGAACATAGGGAGCCAAGACATAGGATAAGGTGTTAAGATTAAGGTATCAATTGTATTAATAAATACATCAAGACCTTAAGGTTAAAATCTTAGGCTAAGTTAGGATACACTAAAAGGACCTTCTAGAATGAATATTATTTGGGCATTCATAAGAAATTTTAAAGATGGAAAATAATAAAGGGGCCAAGCATTTTAAGTTAAGTTTTATTTGTGTTGAAAAACATGACAAACTTTAAAACATGAGCTTGATCCCTAGGTCTTGAAATGGATTTTAAAAAGTTTCTCACCCATTTTGTTCCTACCATTATTCAAATTTAAACTAAGGGCATTGGCCATGGTTTTAAAACATCAAATTCTTAGGGACAAATGCCATGGAACCTATAGCTAGAGAAATAAAGGCCATTTATTAGTGATGTTAGTCCAAATTAAAGAAAAAATCAAAACCAAATAAACCTACTTATAACAAAGTGGATGATCTTCAAATTCTACAAATGACCTTAACATGCTAAATTTCATGTTCAAACTTTAGGGTTTCTCTAGGGTCATAATTTTCAAAAAATGGGGGTATGTTGCTTCCAACAGGACACATGTGA
The DNA here is from genome assembly GCA_037957365.1 of Torreya grandis. Classification (NCBI taxonomy): domain Eukaryota; kingdom Viridiplantae; phylum Streptophyta; class Pinopsida; order Cupressales; family Taxaceae; genus Torreya; species Torreya grandis. The sequence continues at coordinate 1,965,433 of JARHVA010003103.1, forward strand.
AAAGTATATTATTTTGTCTCTTGTGTAATTTTTTTTTATGTATTTAGCCTTGTAAGCCTAATAAGCCAATAGATGAATGTGAAGATACTTTCCTTTTGTATATATAATGGCCAGAATGTGAAGAAAAATTAGGTTGTAAAAGGATATATGCAAAATGAGTACTCTATTTTAGTCTAATTTGTTTATCATATTTTATGCTAGTTATGTTATACATTTTATTAATATATAATTTATTCTTACTCTAAAGTGCATCTTTGTATATCTTAGATGCTATGTAATACCATAGTCTATAATTTTTCTTATTTTACTCTCCACTATGTAAGTTATACCTATAATTAACATGTTCTAGAGTATTTTTAGGAACCTCTATTAACATTATCAAATTTTTCTTTCTAGTTAGGGAATGATAGTGACTTTCAGACCATAAGCGACTGAAATGCAAACTTTGTTGGGGCCTCATTAACTTGTTGCACAAGGTTTTATTGGTTATAGTTCCTACCTATATAACTTTAAGGGTTTTGATGACACTTATTCTTTGGTTATATGCTTTAGTTCTCATGTTGATTTTGAAAATAAATTTGGCATTATCAATTTGGCCATCTTAATTATAGATATTTGAAGGAGCTAAGCACTCATGGTATAGTTCATGGTTTTACTAGAGTTTCTTATCTTGGTGGAGTTTTCCCTAGCTATGCATTAGGGAAACAATACCAAGATCTATTTCCTAAGGGTATGTCCAAAAGAGATTCTTCACCAATTGAGCTTGTACATAGTGACCTGATGGTTTCTTTTTCTCCTTATTTTAAAGGAGATAAGTATGCAATTACATTTATTGATAATTTATCAAGATGTACTTGGGTTTATTTAATCAAGTATAAGAGGGATGTTTTTTCACATTTTAAAATCTTCAAGGATTTGGTCAAGAATCAATCTTATAGTTTCATAAGGAATCTTCAAACTCATAATGGGGGGGGGGAGTACCTCAGCAAATAGTTTTCTAAATTTTTAGAAACTCATTGCAGTGTTCATGAACATTTTATTCCTTATATGCTATAACTAAATGGATTATAAAAATGGAAGAACCAAAATTTGAAGTATATGTATAATTTCATGATTTATTCTAGATATTTACCTATGATATAATAGGAAGAAGCACTTAATGTGTAAACTACATTCAAAATTGCATACCACATACAACACTTGAGCATTGACTCTAGAATAGGCTTGGTATAGAACTAAGCCTGATGTGTCATTATCTTGAGTTTTTAGGAGCCATGACTGATATTTTTATACCAAATATTAGAAGGAAATCCTTATATATGAAGAGAAAACCCTTGATATTTTTAGGGTTTTGTGAGGACATGAGACCTTATCAACTTTTAGACCCTGATTCTCATAATGTTATTTTTTGAACACATGTTCATTTTCATGAGAATTTCTCTTTTCATGAGTCTTCATCTTCTTCCATGACTTCTTCTTAATGAATTCCATCTATTGATGATTCTTAACTTCATCTTTATGATCCCTTTTTCGAGGAGCTAGTTTAGCAGGACACTGAGGAGGTTATCGATGTAAACTTATATGTCGATATTGTTCCCATTGTGCCTATGTAAATTCATACTATAGTTTATAAGGTAACACATTTCATATATGAGCTTCCACCCACTAGACATCATCAAGTGTATTCTATTCATTCTAGGCTTTTATGTTAGGTATTTTAAGGGTTCCATAGTCTTTATTTTAGGCTCATGGGATATAGGAGTGGGATGATGTGTTAATTGATGAGTTTTCTTGTTTGATGAATAATTATACTTGGGATTTGGTTTATATTACTAAGAAAATAAATTTAGTTAGATAAAAATGGCTATACCACACTAAATATGTAGTTATTGGGTTCATTGACAAGTATAAGGCATGTCTTGTAGAAAATATTTTCTCAAAATTTAGAGGTATATATTAATCTAAGACTTTTTCCCTTATTGCCAAGATGGATTCTATGAACTTTGTACTTTATCATGCTTCATCAAAGGGTTGGATAGTGTACTAGATGGAAATAAAGAATGCCTTATTACATGAAGATTTACATGAGGTAATATACATGGAGTAACTTGCTAGGTTTGTTCACGATTCTTCTCTTAATTTTCAACTATGAAGGTATCTCTATCATATCAAACAATATATTTGAGCTTGGTATGATAAGATGTATTCTTCTCTTCTATCTACTAGCTTTATTCATTACCACTTATATCCTACTATCTATATCCAACATGTTATATAGGATATTATTATACTAGTTTTTTTATGTTGATGATCTTCTCTTTATATGAAACTCTTCTTTTCAGATGCAATATATTTAGTAGGCTCTTTCTATGAAAATTGATATGATAGTTCTATATTTTTTTCACTTTTCCCTTGGTTTAAATATTTCTTAGCTAGATCTAGGGATTCATTTGAGTTATCAAGAGTGCACCCTTGATCTTATTTATCAATTAATAATGGTTGATTTTAGGCCAAGTCCTTATCCTTTCTAGTATAGGGTTACTCTCACTTTCAATCTCACTAATCCTTTTTATGATCCTACATCATGTAGGCAGTTGGTTGTAAGTCTCATGTACTTGACCCATACTCACCTTGAATTGTCTTTTGGATTTGGTCTTGTATATTAGTTTTCACATGATCCTCATGACAGTAATTACAAGAATACTATAAGGATTTCAAAATATTTATAGGGTACTTCCTACTTTGGATTACACTACACTATAGGTTCAATTCAGTTGGTTAGATATACTAATTAAAATTAGGTAGGTGCTATTCTTGACAGGCATTTCACTTATGGAAATGTTTTTTATCTTGGTTTTTTTCCAATTATTTGAGCTTAAAAAATCATCAAGTTATTTCACTTTAATCTAAAAAGGCAAAGTACTTGACATCAATCACAATGAATCAACATGTTATTTAGATTTGTAAGTTATTGATAGATCTTGGTTTCATGTGTGATTTACTTACTATACTTTGGTGTGATGACAAAAGTGTAATTAAAATTCATTGCAACCTTGTTGAGCACTAGTGGACCAATCATATTGATATTCACATCCATTTCATGTAATAACACATTTAAGTTGGATTTATTTGTTTGTAGTACATTCTAACTCAATAGTAGCTTGTAGACAACTTTACAAATCCTTTTGCATCACATCATTACCTTGAGTTGTGTGGCATGATTGGGATTTCAAAATTTATCTTTGGGGATATTTTTGAGGACATCTTCTTTCTTCGTTAATTCATGGATATATTGTGGATTAATACCTAATTAGGCTTTATTGTTAGGACTCATATTATGAATATGTCACTTTCATTTTCACCTAAGTGTTTTATTATTTTATTTTATTTGGTTATTCCCACCCATTTATGTGTGTATATTTCATTTATATTGTTTTAAATACTATGAGATATTACATATTTATCTCTTATATATTATGGGGATATTTACTAGTTATTTCTATCTTTTAAGGATAGTTATCACTTAGTCCTTGGTTTGATCACTTATCTTGATCTCAGAGTTAGGATTGATCTTCCTTGCTTATATATGCAAGGCATATTAATTTCATTGGACAAGCTTTGGAGATATAATATATGATATTGTTACTCTTTATTTTGAAATGTATCCATAAGTGTATACTATCAAATTACTTTCATATTTTTTTTATGAATGTGATGTTCTACTAACACCATATATATGTTAAGCTTGTAACAATCTATTTTTTGTTCCTTTCAAATAATAATACAAAATTAGAAATATAGTGGCCTTGATTATTCAATATTAGATATGTGTGAAACCTATAAAAATGGGTGTGATCCATGTCATATAATTATTTATTTTATAATGAAATTGTTGAGCTAATACATTTTTAGTAAATAAACCTTTTTGTAAACTATCAGTTGCTTGGTTCATAACATTGGTATTTGCATATACATCATATATTCTGATTTTTATGTTGAAACATGATTTAACATAGTAGTATTTATAAATCTATTTTAAAATGAAATTGATATTCTCAACTAGACATATTTGTTTGAGATAGTAGCCAATAGGTTTCCAAATAATAATTATCACTAAACTAATATGTAGACTTCGATACAATTTTTCTTTTAAAAGGATTAATTCAAATTTTCACTATTTCATACCTAAGTGAGGGATAAAAAATACTAATATTATATCATTACTCATCACATTTTGAAAAATATATGAAATATCTTGTCAATAAATATTATCTACTCCTAACCTAGCAACTGCTATGATCCTCATATTTTCCTTTACATCTAAGCAACATGTTTCCTCTTTAACGGCACTTAGAAAATATTAAATATTAGAGGAAATAATTAAATGAATATAAATATATGAATTTTTTCCCATTCAATATTGATTATGGAATAAAATTTATAAATATGTAACAGTATAGGAGAACTACATAGGTCCTAATTATACAATATAGATATGGAGGAAACTTATAATAGTTGTCCAATAACATACATTACATTACTTGAAATAAACAAAGTTTAAGTGTAATGGTGCTATAACATAAATATGAAATTTGCAATGAAACATCTCGTAATTCAAAAAAGTGGATAGATATATGTCTCATAGCTTATAAGTATACATGTTTCTCTTTTGTAGTATTCAAAATGAGTATTTATAAAACTTGAGATTTATATAAGTACCAAACAAGAAAAATTATTATAAATTATTGAAACTAATTATAAAAAGGGAGCAATTATGAATAAATAGGACCTATGATTTATACGTAATTAGTAGATTATAGCCAATTAACTAATCATTTTATTAAGAAATGAAATTATATTTTTATAACATTTAAATATTACGTAATTAAACTAATAATTCATAATTCATAATAAAATAATATAAATGAATAATTAAACAATATTAATTAATAGTAAAATAATACTAATAAATAGATAATAGTTAATAATTAATAATGAAAAAATATTAAATAATTATTATTTGATAATTTAAATAAATAATATGTAAATGAGCTTTTAGAAAAGCATTCACTCAGTAAAGTCCAACAATATACTTATTTTATTTCAATACAATTTTGTGAAGTTAAATAAATAATGGAATCATTTTATTTAAAAAATAGATCTAGACCTAATTGTGTCTTTATTGTGTTATTATAAAAGATCATATTTCTTTTTAATTTTCATCAAAAAAAATCCTAATAATATTATAAGTTTGTGAATCCTTGACTTCATTACCATAAAATGTATTAAATTTAACATGATTAGGATTCTTGATAGGTTCATAATGTGCAATCCACAATTTTAAAACAAGTGTAGCCCATAACAATTACATATTCTCTACCCAAATTTCTAGGTGTTCTTATTTTCTTTACATATTCATTCTAGTATTCCAAAATACATTCTTTCATTTTATCATGATATGAAACCAACATGTAAGTAACATCATTTTATAATATGGAATATGTAGTCACTCAAATTTGGTCATGAATACATGATAATGTTAGTTTTGGCCAAATTTTAGTTCAATTCACTTGAGCACTTAATCTGTACCTATTTCACTAGCTCGTTCTATCTTAAGTACTTATGAGGACCTATAAATTTAGAAGTTATTTTAATATTAAATATATGTTATTAATCATTAAAAATCTCTCTAAACATTTTTATAGAATACTAGATCCTTAATTTCAAATTTTACTCTTTTAAGACAAAACTAACTAGAATGGGATAAGACCAATAGTTGATACTATACTTATGGGTTGATCTTATATTTCACCCTAAAAATAAATCTTTTTCAATGTTAAATCCTCCATTATAGGTTGGTCTATATTTTAGGGTATGTAGAATGAGGTTTTTAACTTTTATATTGATATAAAAGAACATGTAATCCATCTATTCTATCACTTACAAATTTCAATATTAAGGCATACTAAAACTATTGCACATTGAGCAAAGCTTCCCTTTTATTACCAAATTCAATTATATTCATTTCAATAAATATTTATCCAAGTCAAGAGCCTATTATATCCAAGTTAAAAAAATAATTGTCATTATTCAATCCATGTATATATGCATACATGTATCAAAAGGATCATAATCACACTAAGCACTCTAGGTGGGATTGATTTCTCTCATCAGAGTATTGGATACATAGGTAATGATCAGTCATCACATGGGTGATTAGGGTCATCTCAACACATTAAAATCCCCTACTTATCTTTATATGTTTTCAACTATTTCAAGATCTATTGGGGTTTTAACTTTGAATAAGTCATTTATATGTCATCCTCACATAACCTAAGGTCACATTTTTACACACATGAATGTTTCAAGTAGGCATAGATGATTATGCCCTAATTTACATAGTTTTTTTTAGAAGATAATATTGACCTATAGAACATAATAATAGTATATCTTGTCCCAATATATTATATATTGACCTTGATCATTGACATTTATAGTTTTTTTACACAAACATGATAAAATTTGATTGATTAATTCTAGATATCTTTCATTCACACATAATTAGCTTATAGGAGTGTGAACATAAGATTGAAACAAGGTGATATTATTATGGTGTTAGTTAATGGAATCAAATCCAAATAAAACACACTAATGCTAACACCTTAATCCTATCTCAAAGGGGGAGCATAATATAAAAACAAAGATTATTCTTATTCAATGGGCAAGGCCTCCTATTTATAGATTTTGAGAATGATTAAAATGAACATGAACTGTCTATGTCAAGATGAAGATGTGTGGCTAAGGATCCATTCAATTTTAGAGGATAAATTAAATAAATAACCTCATAAATATTTGGGATATAGAAGAATTAAAGAGGCATGGGAGGCATTAATGAGGCATGGGAGGAATTAATGAGGCATGGAAGGGCTTAATCCTAATATTTTATACATTTATGACCTAAGGATGTCTTTCCAAGAAATGATGTCACTTGATGATAAATAAAATCATAAAAAATTTGAAAAAATAAATATTCAACAAGTTTCATGGAATTATTAATTAGGCTCTTGATTCATATTAATTAGCTGTAAACATGACTTATCACTTTGATGCAAATATTGGCAATCAATGCACATATTAATTAAATTGGTCAAAATGTCATATTATTGCCTAAAAATTTGAATGGATTGGAATTAGGATGTGATGTTAGATCTTTTAGATCTGTTATCCCATTTAGGATGTTACTAACACAAAATAAAAATGCACATTCTTTGTGAAAAAATTTGGTAGGAAAGAGAAATACAAAGCACCCAAGTGTGAAAATGTCATTTTGACTCAAAATGATCTGATCAAAGTTAGCTATCTCATAAATTACATTGCCCCATTTAGTGATACCCTGGCCAAAATTGGCACTCGTATATAAAAAAACTGAAATATATAATGCATTTTAGTGTTTTTAGGCCAAATTATGATGCTTTAATATAAATTGGTCAAAAGCCTAGTTGGAGTTTATTGGTGGCCACATTTAGGTGTCTATAGTTTTCCCTTATTTTTTAAGTCATTAAAAACCATAGGCACATCAATGTATTTTCAAAAAATGATAAATGGCCTATATGCCAAAAGAAAGATGGTGTTTGAAGAACAACACTCTAAATGGTGTTTGAAAATTTTATGATGATTCGACCATTGAAGGAGTGGCCATCACATATGTGGATGGATGGTCCCTCATAAAAAATCAAGAAGAAATGTGGAATTAACTCATGGATGAGACTAATCAAAATGAGAATATTATTGCATGCATTTATTTAAAAAGGATACTAATTTTCCCAAATGTGGTTATAATCAAGAATAAAAGTCAAAATAATGATTTGCCCATAGGCAATTATAATCATTAAGAGGACTTGGATTGTTTAATGAATATGATGTTTGATATGGTTGTACCCTAGTTAGGGCTAATTATAAATAATAATGCAAGGATGTAACCTATTTCACATATTAAATATGAGATGGTGCAAATGTATATATAATGTTTTAATGACCAAATAAGCCATAAAAAACCAAACATATGAGGATGCACAAAGTGATGAAAGGGATGGATAGAAGAATAATATTTGATCATTATAAATGATTTAGTTATACCTATTAATGAGGATATGCTCATACTTATTATAAATAATATAATTATAATGGTCAATGGTTTAATTTGATTAAGATGGGATGGGAGGATTTACCAATGTAACAAGGACAAACTTCTATAGATCCATTGCTTATAGACCTTCTTGAAGCCATTTTTTACTATAACATGTGATGGTATGCATCATGATAAATGTAGTCATATAAAATGTGAAAATTGGTAACTTGATTGTGACTAGTAATACCCAACCCATATGTCCATCTTACTTGCTCTCATGACACTCATGGGCATCTTTTCACTGATTCCCAGTCATCTATATTTTTCTAAATAGTGATTCCACCTCCTTCAAGTAGAATTTCAAATGATTATTCCATCCCCTTAGGTCTCATTCCTTTAGGAATATAGCACACAACTTGGACTATAGCACCGAAACCTCTAGTGTCCATTTTTGACTCTTATCCAAGTGCATTTTTACCTCTAATGGATAGTTCCTTTCAATTCCTATCCCCTTCTTGTCATCTTAACATGAATACATCTATCCCATGACCAAAATATCCCTATAAAATCCCATTCAAAGTTCATTTATAATGGGTTGGTAAAAATAAAAAAAGAAACAAGATTACAAGCAAGACTACTAAGGCAATCTTCCCTATTCTTTACATACAACCAACCAATATTACTATAGTATTATTTTAATACTTACATAAGTCCTTAGAAACCTCAAGTATACCTATTTTTTCAAATTTTTCATCTTCATAAACATAATTTCATAAATAACATCAAGTGGGAGAACTACATATGGCTTGATCCCTCTTAGAAGTATTAGTATGTAGGCAATGTGCCCACATAAGGGGTGTGGATACACATTTAGTGTATCTTATACATAATAACCCCCTTGTTTCCAAAATTTTGTCAAATCACAATGGATTCTAGGGTTTTAAGACTAAATTATCTCTATATGGAGTTATATGTCCATCCAATATTTTAAATTTCATAAGTAGGCTTACATAGACATAATGGACAAAACCCAAAAAGCTTAGGTCTCCCAGATAATAGTAGTAGAAGAGGAATATAACACTAGACCCTAAGGTGTCTTATTTAAATACTCCTATCCAATCAATAAACAAAGGTTAGATCTTGATTTGTGATAGTGTCCTAGTCCTGCACAGTGAATTTTAGACCCTATAATAGCCATCTTAGTCAGTTACCAACTAAGGCATATTTTTGTTCCCTTATTACTATTTTTAGAAAGATTTAAATTAAAATAAAATTACACAAATTATTAGCTTAATTATTACATATTTATTTAATAATTTTATTACTCTAGACCCTTAATTAAATTAGGAATAATACACTAATATTCCCAAAAAAGTTAAATCAATTGGTGAACCTGACTTACTTTGTGCATAAAAACCATAGAAAAACTAGGGTAAATTTTCCAATAATTTTTCATATATTTTTATATTTTTTTACTTCCATAATAAAATCATAAATTAGCATTAAATTTTAAACTTTTGTAGTAATTTTAAAATAATTTTATTTTAAACCCTAATTGCCCATACTAGGTCCTGGTATTTTCCCAATATGTTTTTGATTTTTTACTTTCATATTTAAAATAAAAAATTCAATTTAAAATTATAAATTCACTTTAAATATTAAAATTCCATAGTAATTTTAAAAAATATATTTTCTTTGAAACCCTAGTTACATACACTAGGTCCATTCAAATCTAGAATTTTCCAATAATTTTTTGATTTTTTTACTTACATATTTAAATTAGAAATTTACATCAAATTTTAAAATTCCCTATAAATTTGAAAAATAATTTCATTCAAAACTCTAGTTTCATGTACTAATTCCTATTTACTTCTTGATGTATCACCTTACACATTTGTGAGCTTCATATCCTTTTTATGCATATTCTAGATCCTTGCTTAGATTATATTTTTTTACTAGTTTCTTCGATTATTCAATTTTTTTTCATTATGCCACCTAAGATCCTTGAATATCTTCCTTTTAGATTAAGTGCACCCAAATTCCTTCAACTCAACCATATACCATGGATAAATAGCCAATTCAAGTTCAAACTATAAATCCTCCACATCTAAATTACTCCAATTTCAATGAAGATAATTTTGATGATGAGTAGTATGATAATAATGATGATACAAACACCAATTTTCATGATCCACTACATTATACCCTTGACCAAATTCCACCAATTATTAATAATGAAGCTATCCTCAACAAAGATTTCATCCTACAAAGTTTTCAAGAAAGACTCAAGGACCAACCATGAGATCTTATTATTATTTTACAATCTATCATGGAAATAAAAAAGGATAAACAAGTTGAATCTTCCTTTCCTTCAAAGAAAATATTTATAAATGAAAATATGGGAGAAACTATGTCTCCAAAACCCCCTATAACATCCCAACTTGCCTTTATGCCACTAGCTACAACTAGTACATTTTTGTCTCTTGATATAGAAGCCCTTGTGCAAGAGATAAGATATCTTCAATCCAAGGTGCTACATATTATGCAAGGTACCTCTAGACATACACAATATTTGGATTCTTTTTCTCTACTGAATACACCATTGGCATGTCATATTGCTTATACAACCTTGCCATAAAGTTTTATTCAACCCAAGATTACTGTATATGATGTCAAGGGTGATCTAGAGACACATTTGAGATATTTTCATACAACATGCTTGGAATATGTGCCAAATGATCATCTCCTTACCAAACTATTTCTAAAGAGTCTAAAATATTATGCTTTATAATGGTTATATAGTCTATCAAATTAGTAGGTCAGCACATTCAATCCTTTAGTTAACATGTTCCTAGCTCATTTCAGCATTAACATTGGTGATAAGGTTTCCTATGCCCAAGTTACATAATAGAAACAAAGCTCAAATGAGCATCTCATAGATTATGTTCTTCGATATAAGATGATTTTGCCTAATATAACTAGCCCTATGGCCAATCAAGAGTTACAAGATCTCTTCAAATAGAGTCTTCTACTAGATTTGCATGAATCAATAATGTTCAAAAGGTTCTCTTCCTTTACTGAATTATGTCACACACTAAAGGAAAGGTAATTCAAACTAATTTCAATGGGAAAACTCAAGTACACAAGTATATCATAAACAAAAAACAAGAGTAACAACAAAGTCCCATACAAATTCAAGGTCAATGATATCAAAAGTAAGAATCAACCTATGGTCAATGTAGCTTCATAGCCCCATCAACATGTGGTTTTATCCTCACTTCTTTGATGAACCTTTACTAATCTACCAGTTCTTCCCCTAGCTAGAGTTCTACAATAGCTATTGGAATGTAATATCATATCTCTCCCTCTTATTTGCAAAATTGATCCAACAAAGCCTCTTCCATGGGATATGAACAAAATGAATTTTGTGATTTTCATAGGGCACCAAGACATATTACAAACATATGCATCATTTTGAGACATAAGATACATTACTTGATAGATGACAACATTAGTGACCTTAGCACTTCAGTCGAGCCTCCTAAAGTAAAGAAAAGATAAGATAAAGCTTTGAATATATTCTCAAATACTTTTCCATAGAATTATAAACAAGAAAAAGGGGATACATCAAGTGTTCACCATGCATATCATACACATACCCTATCAAATACATATAAGGCACCTTTAGTTGAGTTACATCCTTTGAAAAACATTATTATTGTATATAATTCTATAGTTCTAGCTAGACCTTCCATCTCCTTCTCAAAGCAAAAGATAGTCAAGGATGATTTAGATTATCATGCACTCTTTATTATAGCTTAAATTCATAATCATCCTATTCATAGTGTTCTCATAGACAATGGTTCTAGTGTGAACATGTACACTATGACATTATTGTAGCATTTAGGATATTTAGATCAGGATATTACCACTTTAGACATAATTATCAATGGATTTGGTGGGCACATACGTAGTTCATCAGGTGAGATTTTAAATACTCTATAAGCTAGTTCAACACACATGGCCACACCATTCACTATAATTCCCAATGTAGGAGTTTTTGATGTGTTACTTGGTCAACCATGGATTCAAAAAATTTGAGTAGTACCTTATAAAGTTCATAGATACATGAAATTAATTCACACTAATTAGTTTGTTATATTTGGTGAATTTCCATATGAGTTACCACTTCCCACTTCAAAGCCACATTTTACTTTGTAATCACTAGTTTTAGTTTAGCCACTAGTTTCAGTTTCTCTACCAAATTTTAGTTCTTCCTCTAGTTTAGATTTAGATATAGTTGAGGCATCCATTACCAACTTAAATATTATATACACTTCCATATAGGTCTCTTTCAGAGTAACCATAGTTTCAAAATTCTAGATAGCTTTTAGACACAATATTCACACCTAGGGTAGTATCATTGAGGTCTCATGCCTCTACACATAGAACACATGTTCAAAGAGCTTATCTTACTACTGGATGGGCCCCTGAGAGCCCTATAGTTACATCCACTTCTCATATTTATAAGGGGACCCAAAATTTAGTTTTTACTTCAAAGATTGTAGATTATTTACATCATATACACCTTTTAGAGCCACAATCTCATCCCTTCCATTGTGCTTCATGATCACACATGATCCCTTTCCTTGATATAGGAAACCATGATACAGATTCTCCCATGAGACTCATTGATTAGTATCATTCCTTCTTATCTTACTTGTACATAGCTTCTCTTCAATTTCTTGTACATAATTTCCTAATGATTGATTGTACATAGCTTATATCAAAAATCCAAAAACATTAAAATATATCAAAAATTCCAAAAACAATATAACATTTCAAAATATAAAAACATTAAAATATTTAAAAATTCAAATTTTTTTTGATTATATGCATTATCCATGATTTACATTTATACTATATGCTATACTTACATTTTTTTATTCTATGATATTGTTTGTCAATTTATCTACATTACCATGCTTCACTTGATCTTCTTTGAGTATGTACAGTGATATCTAGATCTTTGATTGTATCACATTACCCATTGAAGAGGCATCCTACTACATTCAAGACACACATCGATATACATACCCACTAAAGGCATCTTCTACATGAATACACCATCTAGTTTATGTCATTCCTATACCACACACTCTAGTTATCATGTTGATTTACATTACTTACTAGCTTACATAGATTACTCTAATGAAATTTCACTAATATAAAGCATGTGTATTTTCTTAACATATGCCTAGTTTTGTACTACATGTCTTGTATATTTCAACTTATTATTTTGATTAGTTATATGTGGTAATATTTATGGTATTTACATGTTTTCCCTTCTTTATTTGCATAGATATATGTGATTGCATTTATAATTTCCTACTTTGTCTCATGTATGTGCCTTAGGATATTTTCTAATGTCTTTTGTTTATATTTTGTGTGTGCCTTAGGAAATTTGTCAATGCCCTTTGCTTGTACTCTTCTATGTGCATGTGGCCCTTGTGCCAAACTTTCTCTTTTTAATTGTATTTTTATGTGGAATTTAAACATGCCTTATATTATTGCCTTCTAGTTTGAGTGACATATCCCCATGTCCCTTATTTGCTTATCCCCTTGGCCACTCTTGAATGCTTCTTGCTTCTTACCTTGTGTGCTTATTTTTTTCTCATTATTTGCAATGCCATGATACACATCATGCATTATTTTGCTTTCTTAGATGCCATAATGGACATCATGATCTATCCCTCCTTAAAAACTAACAAATAATTAGACTTAAAGTTCTAATTTAGTACATTGTACATGATATTACATTGTTATATCTATCTAGGTATACCTTTTTTGATCTAACATTCTCTCATTACAAACCATGCTATATCTTGAGATATATTATCAATTGTCATTGATATATCATGTAACTTTGTAGCATAACACAATTGTAAGGATATTTCTTCTAATGGTAGCCCTTACAGGGTATTCATTCCTACCCTCAAAAGAGGGGGCAAAAAATAGGGGTTTTGTCACAGAGATCAAAGCTCCTACTGGTAAAAAAATCAACATTTAGAACACCTAGAATAGTAACTAGATTTAAAATTAGATAGATCGGACTAAATAGATAGTGAAAATTATAGAATAGTCATCAGAATCAACCCAAGATAATAGTTCTATGATCAGACTACAATTCTAGATAATAGGGTCTCCATTTTTGGTGTTCCTTTCTGAATAACAAAAAATCAAAATTTCTATACATAGACATAAAGGTAGGTTTAACTATAGTTTTGCACATTTAGGCCATTTTAGATACAATAATTTTAGTATAGTTTTTCTTAGAGAATACATATATAGGGAACATCATGTGTGGCATGATGTCTCTTGGTTCTAGTTTTAGATAGGGTAGTTGGTATAAATTTTAGATCATAATCCATGTTTTAGACACTAGTTATTAGGGGTAATGTGTATAACACATTTATCTTATTTTCTTTTTAAGTCTAGTACATGACATTCATAGTAGTTATATTCCTTATTCCATCTATAGGGGATTCACATCATTTTGGATTGGATTTCATACAAACATAATCTCCATATTATTACTGGCTTTCATATAGGCCTAGTGCCCAGTTTTGGAGTGGCTTTTATACAAGCCTAATATCCACCTTTAAGAGTGGCCAAGAGTGGCCTTGTTTCTAGAATATATTTGTTTATCCATGTCAACATTGTTAAATTATAGTACATTCATGGGATTTAGGATCCATCCCATATGACACACATTCATACCAGTACCAATTTACAGCGTCACATCATGGGGAAATGATGGAGCCAAATGACTAGCTAGCCTTTGTATTCTTGAGCCACCTAATCAAAGGGATTGGACATATAGTACAAACATTGATTAGTACACACATGAGCACATAGCTTCAATTAATAGGTAATAATGGAGTTAAAGTTCCAACCTTTACATTTTTGAGCCACTTCTAGGGAATTGAGCACTCACCTCTATTCATGATATTACTCAGCATCATCTAACATTAATTTGTATCACAATAGGGTTTATATTGGTCTGCATATATGGTGAGGTGTATTCATTCCTTTCTCTTCCTCTCTTTCTTACCCGCCTTTATACATTCTTATTTTAGATATGGCATATCTTATAAGAACTAATCTACTCTTTGTTTTCTCATTACCATTACACTAAACACCTAGTTCTATCATTTTGCATCTTCAAATTACCTCGTTCTATCATTTTTCATATTCATACACATAATTATATAAAACACATCAAGTGGGAGAATTACATATGGCTTGATCCCTCTTCAAAGTATTGGTATGTAGGTATCATTCCCACACAAGGGGTGTGGATACATGTTTAGTTCATCTTACACAAACTAACCCCCTATAATTCCCAATGTTTGTCAAGGCATAATTAATTCTAGGGTTTGAAGACTAAATAAAATTTACATGGAGTTTCATGGGTATCTAACATTAAAATTTCACAAGCAAGCTCAAATAGACACAATGAATAAAACCTTAAAAGCTTAGCTCTCCTAAATAACAACAATAGAAGAGGACTATATCACCAGACCCTAGGGTGTCTTATTTCAGTGTTCCTATCTAATTAATAAATTAATTCTAGATCCTTATTTGCGAACATAGTGAATTTATATCCTATAATAATTTTCTCAGTTAGTTTCTAGCTAAGTCTTATTTTATCTCCCTTAGTACTATTTTTAGAAAGATTTAAATTACAATCAAATTATACAAATTAGTAGCTTAATTATTGTATATTTATTTACTAATTTTATTAATTTAGACCCTTAACTAAATTAGGAATAATACACTAATATTCCCAAAAAAGTTAAATCAATGGAACACCATGAAGACTATCCTAAAATATACATAAAGAATAACTATTGAAATCCAATAATCAAGGAAAGCAATGCACCAATGACAAAAACCATGATTACAATTTAAACATATGAATATGGATGGATTCAAGTATAAATACACAAGGAATCACCTAATGAATGTACGTAGACTAAATCAAGGCAACAATGCTAAAAGAAAATAAATAAGAAATCAGACAAAAAACCAAACAAACACATAGAAAACAAACAAATTGAAATAATCAAACAAATAGAAAATCTAAAAACAAAAGCAAAATAATACATCCTAATAATGACCATGCCCTAGTAGGGTGAATCAAGGATAACTGACTAAACTTATACATGACAAATGTTTTTGAATTTTGAAATATTTGAATGTTTTTGGTATTTTGAGGTATCTCAACTCATTAGAGAATGATAAGATACCTACTCACAAAATGGTGAGAGCATTAGATTAAGTAACTCCTAAAATAGTGAGAGTGCATAGAAAGGGGGACTAAGGTGAGGTCAACATGAATTTAGCATGTCCTACATAATCCCAAGATGACCTCAAGTCATAGTAGTTCCATCAACACAAAAGGTGGGGAGAAACATGACCAAGTCCCAATAAGCTATCAAATCTAGTAAATATCTATTCAAATGGAAATAATAATGGCAAGGTGTTGTGACAATGCATCATAAATAAATATTTCCCTTAGTTTTCCCATAGGTATTTTTACCTAGGATAAAATGGATTAGATAAATGATACTAATTTTCCCAAAGGTGGTTATAATTAGTATCAAGACTAGAGAGACACTAATTTTCCCATAGGTGATTATAATCAGGCTCATATAAACAAACTTGATATAGGATAGAAAATGAAAGATATATTGTTGGATCAATTATCATATTATTTTCATAGATGATCATTGTAAACACAAATTTGATTGGTTATTGAAACTTGATCAGAATCCCCTCATGAAAAGTGCATGAAGAACCAAATTAACTAAGATTAAAACAAGAATAGGTAGGATGGTTTAACATAGGCTTTGGTCTAGATATGAATGGTATGAGAGGATGGCATGGTTTTTCTTAGGATAATTATATGTTTTGATATATTAGATAAAATGGTAAGAGGGTTTCCCCTAAGTGATAAGGTGAATGGTAAGATATACAAAAATGGTAAAAAGGAAAATGCATTGATAAAAGGATATGACAATTTGAAATGGTATAGTACATGTTCTTGGCCTAGGTGATTATTAATTTTTGATGTGTTTAGCCTAGTATGGTAAAATGGCATATGATTATATTATTCTTGTTAAAGTGGAGATGCATGTCCTAATCAACAAATAATATAAATAAAATAATAAATCATGTTAATTACTACCCCACACCTCATCTGAATAGTTGCTCTATCAAAAACTAGTTGCATATTTGGATGAAAATGATGTTGTTGTGATCTTCATTGGTCACTAATGTTGATTCATTTAAATGTCAAGACAAGGTATCTTTGTAGCCTATATAAAGGAAAGTGTGGTCATAGATGGTAAATATGGGTAAGTGTTAGTTTATAGGTTTTTTTTGGAAATATAATGATGGAGGATAATGGAATGTGGAATGGTTGGAAAATAAATGAAGATCAAGACTATTAGGCACACACAATTTTGTTGATTCTAGATTTGACATAACTTTTGATGTGGTAGGGTCGAAGACTTCTAAATATTCTCTTGATAATACCACTATATTATTTTTTTGTTTGGTCCTAATATTAACTACCGTCTAATTAAGCTATATATTAGAAGATATTTTGAGTTTTTCTTTGATAATGTCTTCATTAATAAGTGAAGAACTTTTGTGCTCAACTATCAATACCTCGATGAGGTTTTCACCAATAAAGTTATCTTAATTGTCCCATATTACCTCTAATAAGGTTTCACTAAGGATTGTTGACTTTTAACTCCAATTATCTTCTATCTCCTTCAAAAAGGTTTCACTAGAACAAGTTGAGTTTGAACTTTGATTGTCCCATAGTGCCTCTGAAAAGGTTTCACTAGGATATTATATTTCTCATAAATAAATGTGGTCTTAGATTCCTTGATTTTATTAAAATGATATGTCACCATAGATATATTTCAATAAATTATGATTTTATCAATCCCAATTGACACTTGTAGGAGATGGAATGTTAATAATATGGATATAATGGTTGGTGGTAATGGAATGGGATGAGGTAGCACAATCCTCATAGAAGATACTAGGATTACTTGTGTTGATGTTAAAGTAATCATCCTTAAAAACCATGTAATAATCACAATTGTATTCAAATTTCTCAATAAGGCATGCATAACAAATGTTGTAATAGTCATGAACATACTCTATTTTTTTAATTTTAATCTAACTCAAGGGACTCTAAATCTAATGTTGAGATTGAATTTGATTATGATTTTGATGTTAAATTTGATATCAATTCAATAATAAAACCTAACTCTAATTCAGATTCTTCATATGGTGGGTACTCTGTTACAATGATGTCTTGTTGAATATTTGGTATTGGACAACTAAAAACCTATGATGGCATAATGGGCTCCATAGATATTGATTTATCAAAGAGAGACTCCTCAATGATAATAAAAAGGTCAAGGGACAAATCCATAGAGACTAAATTGTCAAGGGGAGTTTCTTTAAAAATAGGCATATGATTGAGATAATGATTTTTCCAAATGTGGTTATAATCATTAGAAAGTGACTCAATAAATACTGGCTCATCAACATGAGACTCCTCATCAATAGGTATAATATTGAAAGGTTATTCACCATAGGTTTACTTATCATAAATGGTTTTTTCAACAAAATCATCTTAAATTTGTTGGTTTTCTTGGCATTGGTTTTGAATGAGTTAGAAAATATTAGTTTAGAATATAATTTGGTTATCTAATGATTAGATTAGTTGAGGTAATGATTGTATTGGTTTAGGTACTAATTAGATTTGTTGGGATTTGTATTACATAATTATAGGGTGTTATGGAGCTTTATTTCTCACATGATCCAAAGGATGAAGTTTTGAAATGGTAACAATAGGGTAGTGTGGAGCTTGGTTGTTCACACAAGCCAAAGGACTAGGTTCTAGAATGATGAAGAGTAATTATGGAGCTTAGTTTCTCACATAAGCCAAAGGATGAGGTCCCAAAATGATAAGTTTGGGGAATTATGGAGTATGGTTTCTTGAATAATCTAAAGGATTAGGAATTGGTATATAAATGGTGTGACATTGTGGTCTTAGAATAGAAATGGTACAAAATGTTGGAGCTTGATTGTTTTCAAGAGCCAAAGGATGAGGTCCTAGAAGTAAATGGCTAAGGCATCATGGAGATTGATTATTCACACTAGCCAAAGGATGAGGTCCTATAATGGTATTGGTATTCCCCAGATACCATGAAACTTAGTAGCTCATATAGTCTAAAGGAGGGTTAGCGATAACTAATGATTGAATAATGAAGGGACATTGTGAAGCTTGGTTGCTCTCACAAGCCAAATTTTCCAATTCCTCTTGAGAAACCATATCATCTCAATCTTGATTTTGATCATAATCTATTTATTGAATATGTTTTGTGTACTGATTATTATAAAGAGGGTATGGATCCATATCCCAAACAATAGTATCTCTAGTTGGGTCTTCAACAAAGTCTTCTTCACAAACCTATTCATACCAATGAAGGTCTTAAGTTGGATCATAAGAAGACATTTGGTTATAGTCAATATATGCAGCCATTATATCATAATTTTTATTGTATATGACTCCCCCATAAGTATAGATAGACATATCCACCTAAATGATGAAATCTCTAAAAGCTAAAAATGCTTAGAGTTTTGAAAACTTTAAAAAACAATACCTAAAGGATAAAAGGTTAAAACTTGGTCTAACTTCATTAAAGGTAGAGATGTATCTCTAATGTGGTCTAAAAATGGAGCTATATATCCAAAATGGTTTGTGATAAGACTTGGCATAAAATAGTCTAACATTAAATGTTTAATGTCAAACATCATACATGAAAAAGGTCAAGCATATAAATAAAAAATGGCATGTCAAAGTTCTAGGTCAAAATGTTTCAAACAAAGTCTAAACTAAGAAAGGGAAAGGAGTCACTAGGTATTTCATCCAAATATAGAGTCAAAAAGTAGGCTCAAATAGACTCTTCTAGGACTTTTGGCTAAATGGGCTCAAAATATAGACTTGAAACCAAGGCATGATGTGATTTGCTTTAATCTAAGATTGGAAAAAACTTTGACATAGAAATGACACATGGAATCAAACATAAACATGATTATTTGGCATAAGCCACAAGGTAAAAGGATCTTAGAGAAAGGCTATGTCCTCCCAAACAAAGGCATAAATAAACAATCAATAGTCTTCAAATTTGGGTAATCAATTAACTAAAGTTATGTGACCCAAAAGAGACATATCTATTTATCATCACCTATGAAGTGCGGCCTAAATAAAAATCAATCAATGTTTAGATTCAAACTTCATAGGGTTAATAAAAAACTCAACATTGAAGACTAGGATTTGACCAAACAAGCTAGACAATATGGGACAACATGGCGGTGTATAAACAAGGTCTAAATGGCATATATGACATGGTTTTAAATAATGGTTTTGGTATAATTCAAACAATTTTTGAAACAATTCAAGTAGTGTAGTGATTTAATCATACTCTAATGATGTGAAATATGTTATGTTTCAAATACTCAAAGGTACAAACTTGACAATAATGTGGGAAGCATAATGGTACCCATCTTAAACATGTAACAAAGACACAAACATGTTTTTAGAAAAATTCAAGTCACAAGTGTAGTGTAAAATGTCTAGTATAAAACCTCCTTAGACAAAAGAGTGATGTAAAAACAAATTGGTTTCTGACATGGTTTAAAAACATACACATTAGTTCTAGTATCAAAACACCAAGAAAGAAAATGACAAAATACAAGTAAATCATCCAAATTCCTATAAAAGGTGTGGAAAAGTGGGGTTTACTAAAACTAATTGGTTTTATATCACTTATATATGGATTTAATGCACAAGAACTTCATGTCAAAATTCAAGATAAATAACACATCAATTAGATACATGAAACTTGGCTTATTGTAAAATTGTCTTGCCATTTTTACAACCACTACATCTATCACTCTCTTATTGTAGTGAGATTTATAATGTGCTCAAATATCCTAGGCTTAGCCCCAATAATAGGAGATGATTTAACCACTCAAACCACCATCCTAGTGGTGTGATCCTAATTTATATACCCCCCATGGAGAGGGGTTGATGACAATGTCGAGAGGTGAATTCTTGGGTTAAGACATCCCTAAAAAACTCATCAGAGGTAATGAAGTACCCATCATAAGCCAAAATTCATGAAATAAAGACTAATTAAAAAGACTTTATGGTCACTTTTAGATCACCTAATACTATGAAATATTGGAGAGAGCTTAGGTGACATTATTTTTAAGCCTTGGACTAGGCTCAAATATGATGAAAAAGTGCTTTTAATCACTTGAGCTCCATAAAGGGGATCGGGGGAGAGCATACACATATTTATCTTTTCACGAAAACAAGAAATAAACAAATAAAGCATGATAAATGAACATTTTTAGAAGTAACTAAATGACATGATGTTATCTTCATTTTAAGACATCAAACAAAATGTGTTGTGAAGTTTGGCCTCTTTAGCATTGATTGAACTTGTAAAATCTTGATAAACATCCAAGGCATACAAAATAAACTAGATTCTTTTTAGACACTAAATAGACAATTTGAACAAGATTGAAAACATGTTAGGATCTGATTAGGTCCATTATTTAGACACCAATTAAATTTTTTGCATTATGTTCATGGTCCCTTGTCAAATTTAGAAGATCATTGATAAACAAAACAAGATAAAATGAAGTGTGCAAATGTGTATGTTTTAGCATGTTTGTTTTGAGCCCAAAATGAAGTGTTCAAGATTTTACATGTTGATTTTAAACCCAAATTTAAATGTTTTTTATTCAAAATAAATCAAATTGGTTTTTAAATGAGCCTTTAAACCTACAATACTAATATTATGACTGCCTGCTTAGAATCTCTTTTGTAGATTGGCAAATAACTTTGAAAAGTAAACCCCTGTTGACCTGAAGGCAAAACCTAAATAAATAAATGTGTTATATTATACTTGGTTAACAAATTTATTTTATTAAAAAAATATACAAATTTAAGGTAAACTTATAACATATTCTAAAAATTTAGGAGAAAACACATGGTTTTATAAAAATCATCAAAAATGGAGTCTGTATGACCCCAAACCAAGCTCTGAAAGATGGCCTATCAGCTTGTTGCCCTACATAATGACCATCAATTGTTATACCTAATTGTTTATGATTTTACCTAACTAGCAATAGTTGGAAATGACTTTCAATTATTACACTGACTGTTAGTTATTATTGTGTAAACTTGTGCTAAATAAAAATGGCAAAACAAAGTTAGAAAATCAAATTTAAAGAGCTTTAAGAATCTAAATCAAGATCTAAAAGATTCATAATAATTTTATTGCTATGTGTGATGCATCAATCCCACCAATCATGTCATTTGTGAACATAAGATTGTAATAAGGGGAGATTAGTATGGTGTTAGTTAATGAAATCAAATCCAAGTAAAACACACTAATTTTAATACCATAATCCCATCTCGAGGGGGGAGCATGATTAAAAAAACTATGAAAACATAACTAAAAAAATTAAATATAAATCTTTTTTACCTTATTTGTGTCTCCAAGATGGCTTGTTGAAGTAGCTTGCTCAGCTTGTGCTCAATGAGTCTTTATCAAAGGAGGCTTGGCTATCTCCTCTTCTCTTTGGAAATAATGGATTTATGAGGGCTTTGGCTTGGCTCAACAATTGGGCATGATAAAAATACATCAATATCTTTAGAGATATTTTATAATTATAACTTTACACCAAAATAGCTTCTTATTCAATATGCAAGGCCTCCTATTTATAGATTTTTGTAAAATGATTAGAATGAACCTGAACCATCCATCTTAATATGAAGATTTGTGTCTAAGAATCCATTCAATTTTGGAGGCAAAATTAAATATATTACCTCATAAATATATGAGATAGAGAGGCATTTATGAGTCATAGGAGGCATGAATGAGGCATGGGAGGCCATGATTTAGATATTTTATGCATTTATGGCCTAGGGATGTCTTTCCAAGAAATGATGTCACTTGATGATGTATAAACTCATAATCAATTTCCAAAAAGAAATATTCAACAAGTATCATGGAATTTTTAATTATGCTCTTGATTTATATTAATTATCTTTAAACATGATATATCACTTTGATGTAAATCTTGGCAATTGGTGTACAAATTAATCAAATTGGTCAAAATGTCATATTATTGGCTCAAATTTTCACTAAATTAGAATTATGATGTGATGTTAGATGTTTTGGATCCATCATCCCATTTAGGATGTTACCAACACCAAATAACAAAGGTATATACCTTGTGTAAGAAATATGGTAGAAAAGAACAATCCAAATCACACAGGTGTGAAAATGTCATTTTGACTCAAAATGATCTAATTAAATTTAGTTGTCTCATAAATTTCATTTCCCCATTTAGTGATACCTTGGCCAAAATAAGAACTTCTATATAATAAATTTGAACTTTTTAATGCATTTTAGTGTTTTTAGGCCAAATTGTGATTCTTTAATATAAACTGGTCAAAATCCTAGTTAGAGGTTATTGGTGGCCACTTTTAGGTGTCTAAAGGTAGAAAATAATGAAGTATTCTTGTGTTTTTCATAGTTATTTTCTCTAATTCAATTTTAATTTATTTGTTCAATAATTTTAATTTCATTCTATTAGTTGTAATTTATTTTATATCATTTGATACCCTTATGTTCATTTTGTCATAATTAGAGTTAATACACCAATTAATTCGAAATTATTATAAAATAGAATGGGCATAATTATGTTGAAATCTATTTTTATTTAACAAAAAATACATTGTAATAATTTTTTTGAAATAATAAATAACCATAACATATCATACCTAGGAATCAAACTAATATCAAAAATTGAAATTTATAGGTGAACCCTTAATTCCATTAAATTGTAAATGAATCCTATAATCCTTGTGTTTAAAATATATTTATTGAATATAAAATAATGTTTTTTATCACTTAAATATCTTATTAAAATTTTAAATTTGGTTGACCACTTATGTTCAAGACTGATATTTATATTACCATAATATTTTAAGGTGTTATATGATTCTTAACTAAGGATTATGTATTTTAAACTAATCTATTACAATCTATACATATAATATTGAAACCTTAATATTTATCTATATAGCCCAAGTCATCTATGATTTTCTATAATGATCTTGTGTATTGTGTTATATAGGTTAATTATACTCCATGATTGTTATAACCATGTTGATTTATGCACCTCATTTGAACCCAAAATAACATAAACTTTTTATTTTTAAATTTAATGAAACTATTCAATAATTTATGAACGTGTTCCTCTTTAATTTATGACCATAAACCTACATCTTTAAATTACCTATGAGCTTCATCAATAATATCATTTGCATTATGGTTGATATAATATATTGTATTTCTAATTGAGCATTTTTGAGATCATTTGATGTATTGTCTAGCTGTATATGTTTAATAGGAAACCATTAGCAACTAAATGAGAAAAATAATGAATATTTTCCAAGATTTACTATTTTCCTTCTCCATATCTGCAAACTCAAGGCAATTTTTATTTTTATAATTTGAATGATTCAAAAATCATGTTTCTTTTAAATTGTTTAGTATAATATACACTTTCACCTAAAATTTAGTGTTTTATATATATATATATATATATATATATATATATATATATATATATGTATATATATATATATATACATATATATATACATATATATATATACATATATATATACATATATATATATATATACATATATATATATATATATATATATACATATATACATATACATATATATACACACATATATATATACATATATATATATATACACACACATATATATATACATATATATGTATATGTATAAATATACATATGTATATATATGTATATATTTGTGTGTGTGTGTGTGTGTGTATATATATATATATATATATATATATGTATATGTATATATATCTATATATGTATATATATCTATATGTATATATATATATATATATATGTATATATATATATATATATATATATATATATATATATACAGATATATATATATATACATATGTATATATATATATATATGTATGTATATATATATGTATATATTAACATATATATATGTATGTATGTATGTGTGTGTGTATATATATATGTATGTATATATATATATGTGTGTGTGTGTGTGTGTGTGTGTGTGTGTGTGTGTGTGTGTGTGTGTGTGTGTGTGTGTGTGTATATGTATGTATATATATGTGTGTGTGTGTGTGTGTGTGTGTGTGTATGTATATGTATATGTATATGTGTGTGTGTGTGTATGGTGTGATTATTTTGAAATTAAATAATAAGAAAATATAAATTATTGAAATATCAATAAACACCACTATAATTTTTTTAATTATAGTTTTATAAGCATAAAAATAGTTCAACTATTCAAAATATTGATATAATAGACCAAAAACATTGAATAATGGAAAAAAAATTATCATATCATTAAGAACAATATTGAATCAAATTCCAGAAAAGCAATGTGTACTTCTTCAACACTTCCAATGAACTTAGACACATAATCATTGATATATTAGAATGTTCTAAAGCTGGCCTACCAGCTACCTACCTGGGTCCCCCACTCTCAGTCAAAGAGGTATCTCCAGGTTTTTGGAATGGAATTGTGGAAAGAACACAGAGGAAACTTCTTGGGTGGAAGGGGAAACTACTCAGCAGTGTTGGTAAGTTGCAACTTCTTTGAGCATCATTGCAAGGTATTCCTACTTACTTCATGTCTCTTTTTAAAATTCCTATGTATTTTGTTAAAAAGATGGAATAGATCCAAAGGAAATTTTTATGGATGGGAGTGGAAGACAAATAGAGAATGTCTTTAGTCAGATGGGAAAATGTGTGTT
This sequence comes from Torreya grandis, assembly GCA_037957365.1. Taxonomy (NCBI): domain Eukaryota; kingdom Viridiplantae; phylum Streptophyta; class Pinopsida; order Cupressales; family Taxaceae; genus Torreya; species Torreya grandis. The sequence goes on from JARHVA010003103.1 coordinate 1,991,605, forward strand.
TCCCAAAATCTCATGGTGGACTCAATATAAGATCCATCAGGAACATGAATAAATCCCTTCTCTCAAAAGTTAGTTGGAACCTGATCCATAACAACAGTGAGTGGGGGGAAATAATGTATGCCAAATACATGCATAACATTGATGACTCCAACTTTCTTCAACAGGCGGGATTACCCCAGGGGTCTATTATATGGAATAAAATGCTAAAAAGTAGAAGCCTTCTCAAATAAGGAATTAGGTGGAAACTTGGAAATGGCTAGAAGATTAATTTATGGGAGGATACCTGGTTAAGGGATAAGGCTCTCAACTCTCAAGGAAACTATGGAGAAATTGCTGACTTGACTACCCAGTTCTTTGGAAATAGGGTCAGTGATTATATGGAAAACAACAATGGGATAAGGAGCTAGAAAAACCTTTTAGATTGTTGTGTGCACAGACCTGAGATTTTCCCAAGAATATAAAAGATCTAGTAATGTGTTCAGGAGATCAGAATCTCGCTCTTCGCTTGGGAGGATGAAAAAATGCTGGTGGCTAGATAAGAATGGATCGTTCTCTGTTAAATCTGCCTACCATCTGCTTACTCCTAAAGCTTAGAATAAGGAGGTATGGAAAAAGGTTTGGAATCATAAAATTATCTCCAAAGATTAACTTGTTTTGGTGGGTTGCTACCCATAATGAAATCCTTACTCAGGACAACCTTCAAAAGAGAGGGTTTACTTTGGTAAACAGATGTTTTCTATGTGGTTCAAAAGAGGAATCAGTTTCACACCTATTTATCCACTGTGATTTTGCTTGAGATTTATGGGGCACAATAATTAACAACTTTGGTATTGAATGGGTTTTCAGTTCTAACCTTAAAGAAGTAATTATCAGTTAGAACTCAACCTTCACACATCCCTAGATTAAGGAATTATGGAAGCAAGCTCTGCCATGTTTAAGTTGGACTTTATGGAAGGAGCACAATCACAAAATTTTTAGGGACACTGCTAGAAATGTTTCTCAAGTGTTTAACTCCTTTGCTAGGACCATCTTGGAAAGTGTTACAATATCTCATATTAGTGTTGTGGAGAAACCCCTATCTCAATTTTAAAGACAAATTGTATCCAAATGGAAGGTTTTAAACCTTATCCTTGGACATGATAATTCCAAAATTCTACAGAGACTTCATACTAAATGGATACCACCTAAACCCAATTGGATGAAACTCAACTTTGATGGGGCATCCAAGTTGAGTGGTAAAGCTAGTAGAGGAGGAATTATAAGGAATGAAAAAGGATGGATGTATGTTGTCTATGCTAGTGGAATTTGTTGCCAGAGCAATAACTACACTGAAGCTATGTCTTTACTATGGGGATTAAAGTTAGCCATATCCCTAGGAATAAGAAATTTGAATATTCAAGGAGATTCTAAGATGGTCATAGATGATGTTAATAAATCATCTAAAATTGGAATCTAGCTAAAAGACATCATTACTGATATCCAATTTCTTTTACAAAAGTTTTTTGAAGTTGAGATTACCCATACCTACAGAGAAGGCAACAAGGTCATTGATGCTTGTGCCAACCTTGGTGAACAATTCTCAGGATGGAGGGTATGGTGACAAGATGCTCATATTCCCTTAAACATTAGAGATATCATTCAAAAGGAGATGACTAATCAGTAATGATGCACATTAATGAAAAAGATAGCTTTAGAAGGCGGTCCACATGGAGAAGGCCATCAGGGATCTCAAAAAATGATAACCTTAGTACTTCCTTGATTATCATTATTAATTCCTTGCATCATGAGGGGGAGGTGTGAGAGTCACATCATGAAAACCAAGGGGAAATTATTTTCAAGCATGGGAGTAGACATCACCATGGTAGGGAATTTCATAAAATGAGCCTTCACATCCACATTCAGTGTAAACAAAAGCGAGAGCTAGCTACTTGTTTGAAGCTCAAGGTAGAAATTGGGAATTTCATCAGCTAGGTCTGTAATCACAGAATGGGGGGAGACTATATTCAAACTAAACCTATATCCTACTATGAATTTAAAGAAACCTAGTAGTCTGGCATTATTGTAAAGAAAAAGGTATCAGCCCGTATTTGGAAAGGTTGAATGGTTATGACAAAAACTTGTCTGTGTAGTTTGTGAGATCCTAGTTGAATAAGTGGGTCACTATAGGTGGTATTAGATTTTAAATATCTAAAAAGGTGATTTATATGGCCATGAGAATGACCATGAAAGGTTTAAATCTCTAAAGGAAAACCAAAATCATGGATTTAGCTAGTCACAAATTATTTTTGGGTGAAGGAGAGGAACTCATCCCATATCAAAGAGGGTTCAAATGCGCCAAACTTCTAGAGCCATCGGATGGAGTCTACTACATTCTCATAAAATACTTCATTATTGAGGGATGATATACCAGGTTTTATAACTACCACCTTGCTTTGTTAAATCATTTTAGATGCAATGCTATTATCAGCTTTCCTTTCTACTTGCTTTCCTCATTGGAATACTCTATCATGAGGGTGAGAGCCAAAATGGCCAATAAGTTGGATATAAAACCTATTCCCCTACACCAGGGGCTTATTTTTTGTCTCTAAAATTTTCACCATGCCCTTGATTCGAATAAGAATATTAGAGGTGTTAATGAAGACATTCCCTCAAACTCAGTGTCTGGTGATGTAATTGATGAATCATGGGTTTCCCTTGCTCCTACCAAAACCAATGATGCCCCTTTCTCCACCCCTATTAAGACACCTATTAATACCCCTAGTTCCCTTGTGAGTAAAAAGGGAAAGAAGAGGAAGGTTGATGGAGAAGAATAAAAATTTGAAGAGAATATAGAAGGGACCCATAGAAATCCAGGTAGGGCCACGGGGGGCCAAGGTGGTAAACCTCACAAGCCTTCCAAAATAAGTAGGGAAGGTTTCCCTTATGGAGTGTGTAGGTCAGGGAGGATCGCTGGCAAACCAACCCCAAAGGATAGGCTGATTGACTATTTGGAAAGTGCTTCAGATGAAGCAACCCAAGATGAAGAGTTTGAAGAGCTAGAAATCTAGGAAATTTTGGAGGACACAAGAGGGAAACATGCTTCTCAAGTTTTTGAGGTCATTGAAGAGCAGGGTGTTGACTCTATGGAAATTGCTGACAATAAGGGGAAGATGCATGTTGAGGAAGTTGGTGAGGGTATGAAGAATGAGAATGATTGGAAAACCAAAATTGGGGCCTTGAAGGACTGAATTCAAAAGTTGGAAAAGGTCTTCGCCAATGGCCTTCGAAACACAATTCTATTGAATATATCTATGTTGGGAGTGGTGGGTAATTCTAGGAATGCTGACAATGTAGAGAATGAGAAACTTAAGGATCTTGTTACTTCTATAGTTATGTAGTTCTGACCTTTCTGACTCTGGTCTTTCCATTGTTTTTGTTTTGCTTCTGACTGTGTTTCTCGGCTGTGCCATTGTTCCTTTGTTGGCAGCTTTTGCTTTCCTACCTTCTTATCTTTTTTGACTGTATAGGGTTCGGCCCCTAGTTTACCACCTTAATAAAAAACAATATTGAATCAAATTACCTTTTTTATAATGTATTATTTTATTGGATCTATCCACATCAAGAATTTATTTTAAAAAATTGGTTTATCTATTGTTGATGACCCATATGATGTAGCTTCAATGGAGTTATTATCACCATGATTTTTTATATGTTGAGATAATTTTTTCCATTGTCACAACATGCAAGTCTTTAATTTATTAATTCATGCCATAATATCTACATTGATAAATATTTCATATCATATAATGAAAGACAAGAAAAACTAATATAAAATATAAAACTTGGTTTGTTCAATGTTCTATAAAATATCATTCTCAATTGTTAAAAATATTGAAATATACAAAATGTAAATAATATAATCTATGTAAAACACTTAAAATTTTACCCAAATTTTAAATACTATACGTACACACACACACACACATACATACATACATACATATATAGATATTTAAAAAGTAAAAGTATTTTGAAGGATTAGGAAGCTTTGATATATAGTTCTTTAAATCATATACTATTTGTACTTTTCCATGTGTGGTAATAAATAATTTCTCAACTAGATAGTGTTTTTGGAATTTGTGAATTATTTTTAAAATTTAAAATTATTTGCATCACCATCCACACACTTTTGAATAGTGTGGTCAATATTTATTATGTTTGTGTTGTCCAAAATACATGATTTTTTATAAACTTTTTAAATAGGTTTAAGATATAATTTCCTTAGAAGTTTCTTTAGATCTTATTTTCCTATTTATCTTAAGACCATTTAAAAAAAATGTTCATATTTTTTACAAACCCTTATCCAACTCATCAATTAATATTTTTAGGTAGTGTTACGACATCATAGACCATATGACCATAGGAAATTGTAAACATAAAAAAATGGTATTATACACTTGAAAATGTTAGTATTGACATATAATTACCTTAAATAAATTGTTCATACACATATGGATCTTTCATATCCTTTTATCTTATCCATTTGTCTTTTATTTGCCCAACCTTATTGATTTTCTATCAGTCACTTGTAGGAATTCCCTTATCTAGGCCTAATATTTTTATTATTATAAATACTCTCTCTTAAGAATTAGATAACTAATTTATAATTTATGGATTCCTCTAGTCAAACTTAAACAAATATATATTTCCGAAGTCACCCACCTATTCTAGATCTATCTGCATGCCTTGAAATGGTCATTTTATACATTCAAATTATTCCTATGGGTTAGACCATACACGTAGTAAGTAAGTGTAATTATATATTACCCAATACTATTATATTTATATAAAATAATTCTAAGCCTATTATTATTGAAAAATTGTATATAAATCATTTATATAAACACTAACCTATCACTTATAATTCTAATCATATTTTTGTATGTAGAACACACTTTGATTTTATTGAACATTATTTAGATTTGTTGTGTGTATGATTTGAATCCAAGAGCATGTTACATTTTTAATTAGGGCATAACATACCTTGATAGTCTACTTTAGTGATGATGCTTCCTAGTTGAAGTATTAGAGATAGGTTCACAACTAGATCTTAGATATGTGAATAATAAAATTTTAGGGTGATTATTCCCCCAATCTAGTGTAGGGGTGAGTTATGTCATGTCCATTAATATCTCAAAATATCAATCACACAAATCTATCATATCATAATTAACCAATATATTTTGATTCAAATGGTATATTCATATCAACTCACAATAATAGAAAATATAACCAAGTCTATTGAGGGCACATAATATTGATCACACAAATCAAAGAATATAATTAATAAAACAAATAAAAGATTTAATGATATATCTTGGTATATTTGATGTATGAATATTAGGATAATGTAAACATTATATCTATAATTTGGTGCATTTTCATTGCATGTGCACCTAAAATGTGTCTCAGCCTGAAATATTTGTCAAAATGTAACCACTGATCTATAAAATATGTATGATATGTATAAAAAATATGAAATAATTATCCCATATCTATGTTAAATGTATACAATTTTTTCTCATGTGTATATATGAATCATGTAAACTAAATTAAATTATTCTATTTTTGTCAAATGTGTGTGTGTGTGTGTGTGTGTGTGTGTGTGTGTGTGTGTGTGTGTGTGTGTGTGTGTGTGTGTGTGTGTGTGTGTGTGTGTGTGTGTGTGTGTGTGTGTGTGTGTGTGTGTGTGTGTGTGTGTGTGTCTGTGTGTAATCATGTCTCTATGACATTCCACCATAGATATGAACCTACATTTGAGGTGAGGGGAATGAAAAAGGGATATTTTCCTTATCTAAAAATGATAAGATACCTATGGTTTATCTATGTGATTCATGTCATAAATGAACATATTATAGTATCATGTCAAAGTAGATAGATTAATGAACCTCATAGTATGCATACATAAGAAGTCTTAAGATGCACGATGTGTATCATGGAAACATCTATAACATAACAAGATAAACAAAAAATTAAGCACATACACAAGAGTAATAAAATATCATGCAAGGAGTGGTCTACAGAGACCACAAACAACTGGCATGTTAATATTTTACATAATCAAGGGGAAAACATTCAAATGTCCACACACCAACTAAACAATCAAGATTTAAGAAATTGTGGTCAATAAGCACATACAATGTTCAAATGTTCCACAAGAAAGATAAAGAAATAAAAAAATTCCACTCATGTAACCCATATGAAGAGATGAATTAAATGAAATAGAAACAACTAGTATAAGCATGTCATATGAGTCCTTGCATACATATGTTAGAAAAAATCCATGTAGAATATAATATCAAGTAGACTATGTAAATAATAACATGAGTATATCCATGTGTGTTTGTCATCATATAAGCTCAATATGATGATTAAAATGATCATAAATAATATAATTTATGTAAATCATGATCATATAGAAGTAAGATGCCCCTAATGAAGTGTGTCATGTAGGAAAAGGGAAACTTCCAACATCTATGTATTCATGTATCATGGATATTATATATTCATGTATCACACTCATTTACCTATGAAGCATATGTGTGTAAATAAATAATATGCTATCTACTAACATAAATTAACAAACATATGAAAATATAGTAAACATGTGCAATTATAAATATTTTTATATGTTTTCTTTATTTTTAGATTTTTAGATTTCTTAAATATTTGATTTTTTTAATTTTTTTGTATTTTATTCATTTTTTTTGACATGTTTGAAAATAGAGTGCCATTTGATGATCACATATAAGGGATGATAATAAGGTGATATATAATCTACATATGGTATAGTAAATTGGTATTTTTTCCAAGGATCATGTATATGTGACAAATTTAGAATTGGAGAATTTTTAATATGTTTCATATTCCTCATATGACTCCATGGTTTTTAGGTATGAGTATAAGGTGTAGTGGTGTATGGAACCCATTTTTTATGCTCTAAGGAACTATTTTTACCCATTATAAAATGAGGTGATCTGATTTCAATAACAAGATAGGCTTTGGAGGTGTAAAGGAGGGTTTCAAAGAGTCCTATATATATCTATGATCCAATATCCTCTCAAGTATTGGTATCCTAGGAAATGTGATTACTTGGTTCTTACCTTTTCATGTTTAATTAACCATAGTATGTTGTATAATTAGTTAGTGTGGGATAAATTATTTTGGTTACAAAGGATATTCATATTGGATGCCTCAAACTATAATTACGCTATTATAATGAATATATTTAATACATGCATGCACTATGGAAAGTAAAATGGTACTATATGGAGATTATGAATTTGTAGTCATATAAAATGTGAAAATTGGTAACTTGAGCATGGTTAAAGACACCCAATCCATAGGTCACTCTTTATTGCTCTCATGATCCTCATAGGAATATTTTAATTTATTCCTAATCATTTTTAGCTTTCCATACTTGATTCCAACTGATTCAAACACCTTTTTCTATGACTAATCCACCCCAAGGTCTCAACCACTGAGGACAATAGTGCCACACTTGAACTATAGCATCGGTGCCACTCTTATCCACTTTGAGTGCTCTTGTCTAAGTATATTTTTGCCCCAATAGTTAGTTTATTCTATTTCCCCATACTTCTCCTTTTTGGCCTAATGTGAGTTCATTCAACCCGTGACCAATATATTCCTATAAAACCCCATTCAAATATCATTTATAAAGGGTTGGTAATAATTATGAAGCAAGCAAGAATACTCATGAAATATTCCTCATTATTTGTATACAATTAGACAATACACTTAAAATATTATCCAAATCCTTAGGCCTATCCCTATCTACCTCAAGCACATCCATTTTATCATTATACAATCTTCATACACACTATTACATCAATCACATCAAGTAGGAAAACTACATATGGCTTGATCTCACTTAAGAGTATTGATATGTAGGTAGTGTGACCATATAAGTGGTGTGGATGCACATTAAGTGAATATTACACATACTAACACCCCATATTTCTTGAAATTGGTCAAAGCACAATGAAGTATAGGGTTTGAAGAGAAAATCTACTCCACAAGGTCACCTAGAAAGATCATCCTCAGGAAAATAGTGGTAGAGGTGGACTATAGTGCTAGTTCCACTCTTATCTAATTTTTATGCTCTTATCCAATCATAAAATGAAGGTTAGATCTCAGTTAGCAATAATTTCCTAGTCCTGCTCAATGAATCTTAGACCCTGTCTTAGCCATATCAGCTAGTTTCTATCTAAGTTTTATTTTCTCCATATTATTACTATTTTTAGAAAGGTAAAAATTTAAATATAATTTACACAAATTAGTAGCTTAATTATTTCATATTTATTTATTGATTTTACTACTCATATCCTATAAATAAATTAGGAATAATACACCAATATTCCCAAAATTGCTGAATCAAAATCCAAGGTCATCCCAATAACATATCATAGACTCTTGTAAGTGGTATAACATAAAATTTTTTGGTCATATGTGTTGGAATAACCTCTAAAGGTAACTAAATCTCACCAAAAATATTTTGTCTTTCCATCAAATTATTTTACTATTTTAGTCTAAGTAAATAAATCATCATGTACATATCTTAAATGTGTGATTAATGTCCTATTATATACATTCTCACTATAATATTTATCAATTATAACACTTGTATAAGTTGATGATCAATATGTGCCCTAAGAAATACATAATTAATATCTGATTCATCATCCATAATTTCATTATCATAAAATGAAATAGAATACCTATCAACCATAAGACACATATTGTGTATAAGTGTAACAATAAACCCATCTAATGTGTGCCCATAATGTGGTGGAGGAGGATACACATGATAGACCATTTTTACTTCTTGTGTTTCCTTAGAATGATATTATAATTTATTGTTGAATATATTTTAATTTTAATGATCATTGGGTTGTGATACCAACTTCATTAGATAATTCTCATAGGTGAGTATATCACTATAAATAATATCTTGTATCTTTTTATTCAATTTAAAACATTTATTCATAGAATGCGCTATACACTGGTGATAGTCACAATTTGTATTGGAATCATATCATTTTTTAAAGAGTTTTACTCATATCAACCACTATAAGATAAGGGAGAGATATTAGATGATACTTCACAAGACTAAAAATTATCCAATTTGAACACTTAGGTGATTGTGGAAATTGACTCTTAGGTGCATTACATAAGATAAGTTGATTAAGTTGTTGTGATAATGTATTAACCATGGTCGTTATTTCATTTTTAGCCTCAATAGGTTTGAATTTATGGATTCATTTGATACAAAACATGGGATTGGATGTATTCAATGTGTTTGATACATACATTATCTTGTTCAATGAAATAAGTTTCATTTATCTATCTCAAAAAATATGGCATAAATCATCAAAAGATTTAAACTTATTGAAAAAATTAGACTCATGTGAGGGAGTGATCAAAATTCAATTAAAAATATCTTGAAACTCTTTATCTATAATTAGATTTTTCATTTTTTCCAACATTTTCTTGTGCCTCAATACATATTCATCAATAGGATCATTGGTACCTTGTTTTATCTTGGCAATTTATGCATATGACATCTTTTATATAATGTTGATTGAAAAATGTGGTAAGAATTAATCCTTTAAAATATTTAATGATCTTATGGATTGTATTTTCAAATCATATATCCATCTAAAATCATAGTCTTTTATATTTATTTGAAATAATTTAGTTAAAATTTTATCATTTAAAGAATAATCAAGGCATATTGCATATAAAAATTGAAGATGTTGTTTAGGATCATGCTTGCCATCATAATGTGTGAAATTGGGTGTAATAAAACCAATTATAAAAGGGTGAAAGGATAAATTAGGTGATGTAATATTATTTAATACATCTTTTGAATCAATATCATGAGTTGATTTCATAGCATTTTTTTGAATATTGGTATCCTTAGCTTTCAAATATTGCATAACTTATAAAAGAGTGTGTATAGTAGACCCATTTCTATTTTGAGTTAAAATTTGAGAAGTCATTAAAGTGTATGAAAAAACCACATATGTTTTAGATTAAGGTAAAAATAGGTTTTGAAGGGACCCCAAAACTCTGAAACAAAGGACGAAGGATATAACAATAACGTCCACAGGTGAAACCTATCACCTACATGCTAAGCAGTATCAAAAAAAAGTTTTACAGTGACCTGAAACCATAATACAAAATCATCAAAAGATAGACCCGAGGTTTTACAGAGACCTAGAAACTCCAGTGTGAAAAGAAAACAAAGAACCAAATAACAGAACCAGTTATAACATCCAACTAAAGGGACCAGGACTGTAAGAACTCAAAGATACTATTCTTCTAATTCCAAAATCATCTTCACCGCTTCCTTTCCAATCACAATAGTGTCTTGTATAGATATAGCTGCCGATGTAGCAACCTCTTGCATTGCTTTCTTCCTTGAGCTCTGTCTGCTTCTCTTGCTAGGCCCCTCCAAGGATTTAATTCCCTCATTTGCTCATTTTCTAATATTCATAGTGGCTGCACATATGCTAGAAGTTACCTCCTCCATCTTCATTCTACTTTCCTTAATGAGCCCCCTTAGATTGTTCTCATAGTCTTTAAGTTTGATAGGTATATCCCTCGTCTGCATTTCCAGATTATTGTTTTTATTTCGATCTGCTTCCTGATTATGTTCCAATATTTCCATTTTCTTCTTGAGGCCCATTATCTCCTTATATATCCACGAGTCAACTTGAAGGATAGCGTCTGCTTTGCATTTGGCCAAATTCATAAAGGGATGCCTCCTGTCATTCTGCCCTACATCACTTAAATCTTCTGCGTTCTCTTTTGGATTGTCTTCATCTTTTTCCGTATAATCCTCCCTTTCCATTCTTTTCTGTTCCTTAGTTTCAAAAAACCACATATGTTTATGTGGTCATTAAAATAATAAATTGAGTTAATGTATTCATTATTCCCATGGAGGATGTAGCAATAATTGTTTTATCTTTTGGGAATAATGGTTTGGAAACATATCTTGTGCCCCCACTAGATGTAGTATGCAATGTTGTGCTCGAGGAGAGGGAAATTGGAATGGATGTATGATAGGCATATCTATTATACCTAATATTTATACCAATATATTATAATGTTTTTTCACTAACACCTTTTGATTTTTTAGCTTTTAGTATAGTATTAAGGATTTTTTGGAGATCTTTAGGGTTTCTATGAATGGGATTTCAAAATAATGCAATGGATTTCACTTCATCTTGGTCTACTTGATTAGGATCATTGTTTTAATTTATTTAATTATCCTCATGATCAAAATTCATGTTTTATAATATTATTTTCATTATTTTTCTCATTTTCATTATTGGCACTTTTCACTATTAATTAAAATTTGGTGTTGTATTATATTGAGACATTTTAGGTGTCCCAAAGGGTAACTAAAGATATTAAATAGTAACACCACCTAATTTAGGACTAAACCTAGGCTTTATGAAAAAGATCAAATAAATATTAGTAAATACAATAACCAAAAAACTCAAAAGATTGAAAAACCTAGATAAATCTAGTAGTTGCATGAGAAGACTCAAAAGGTCAGGTTCACCAAATGTTTAACCCATTTTGGAAATAAGGATTAATAGGTAGGAGAGTATCCTAATAAACTGAATAAGGTGCTCTAAAAGTGAGGCTAATTAATGAATTTATATTTTATTGATATTTTGATAATAAATATTTAATCCAATCACATCCTAAATATATAAAGTAGAACATTTAAGATTTTGATAAAAATAACTTAAAGGATAAATTGTACATATTTTATAAAGTAGTATAAATGGAAACATGAGTAATGTAGTGTAAAAATAGACTATACAATGATTATGATCCGGTTGTTAGATTCTAAAAATTAGTTTTTGTTGAGGCATATTATTATTAGTTTTATTTTTAGTATTAATTTTGTCATTTATGTCAAAGGTATTCAAATTTCATTGATGTCCCAGAGGTGATCTTGTGAAAAGACATGGTAAGTATTCATGATGACTCAAACATGGTCTAGAATATTCTTGAGTTCTATATGAGGTATTGGCTCTATTTTTTGGTATGAAAAGATTATAAAAAATATGTGTAAAAGTATTTAATAATGGTATAAATGAGTAATGACATGTGAATTAGTCTTAGTATTCATCTATAGTGGGATGAAGGTCTCCAAGAAGGCTGTGGTACCTAGTACATATGGTTGATGGTCTAGTTCCTTAGGCATGGACATGGCTTGTAAAGGCATGATGATGGTGATATAGATGTGTTTTATATTGAAGGTAAGTATTGTTAGATAATATGATAGGATGTCACATAATATTTAAACATTTTTATAAGGTAAAGAAGCTTTCAATGTCAAGAATTGATGCTTAACTATTGCATAAGAAACCTAGTATGAAGGCATAAGCTTGCTATATTATTGAGAGGTGAAGTGTAAGATATATGTGAAAAAGGTTTGTATTGAATGATATAGTTAATATGTCATTTTAAATGTGTGAAATGGTTTGATAAAAATGAAATATGTTTTCAAGTGTTTTTAAGATCCATATATGAATGATGGTTCTAGACCTAAAGTGTATAGTGGCCTAGTATGGCCTAATGAAGGATCAAGATGATTTTCCAAGGTATTTAAGAAAATATTAGAATGTATTGAGATTTTAAATGTTATTTAAAAGGTTTCGACCAAGTTTCAGGTCTTGAGGAGAAAGAAAATGCATGAAATGATGTTTTGAAGTCTCTCGAGCTCACAAAATAAGGTTCCCAGACCTGAGAAAGAAGTTTAGATGCTTATTGGAGCATGTAAAATTTTCATGTTGTCTTGATACTTTTAGGATATATTTTTAATTTTCATATATTACATTTCAAATAATTAGTTTGTCATTATAGGGGCAACACTATATGAATAAATGTTAAGATTTAGACTGTCTAAAACCATCATAGTGACCTGATTAGATAAATATTGTTGAGAATGGCCCAAAATGGATTGGTAATTAAATTTTTATGTTTTAATATTGTATAATAATATTTTATTCATCTATAATTGGTTTGGTGTGTTAGGACTATGAGTAAAAGCTACAAAAAGCAGCTTGTTTTAGAAGAATTTAATGTTATAAGTAGGGTTGACCAGGTCAATACATGAAAGTGGATGGAGGTTAAAGGTAAATAATTTTTATTTATGTGTATTTTTATAGTTTGGTAAGATAAATTTTATATTTCAAATATTTTAGTCACCAAAGTTGATATATCACTAAACTGGCAAAGAGTGAAAATAATTATATAAACCAAGAAAGTGTGAGAAAGTGTTTAGGGATTCATTGCAGAGGATTAGATATGAATCCAAATGAATAATTAAATTTTTAAGTACCTATAAATCTTATAAATTTTTATTAGATACTTTTAATTTATTTTAAAATGGTGAAAATGGTGTTCACAAGATGACCTATCTAGAGGAGATGTGACAATGAAACCCAGGACAATAAGATTGGTATTTAAAGACTAATGTTACTTTTTAAGATTATTATCTAGCTATTGGAGTTACTTATAATGATATAATAGGATAATTTTAATTATTTTAAATATATTGGTTGTGTCCCTATAGGTGGTATAATTTATGTTCACCATGATTGGTTCTTGAGATAGAATGACTATTCCAGGTGTGTTAGGTTAAGTGAAGTGTGTGAATCTCTATGATAGGATTTGCTGAATATAATGAATATATTATTGTTATTTGTAATGTATTTGATATAATAATTATTTATGGAAATGGAAATATAGGTTAAATTTTTGATATATGAAATCCAAAATGGCTTATCTTACAATGAGAGAGAGGCATGAGAAATTGGTCTATAAGACCAATGGTTGGTACTATAAGAAGTGACCTATCTATTGGATTTTTATATAGAGTTAATAAATGAGATATTAATATTAATTATATATATTTTAACTAATCTTATAATTTCTAAAGGAAATGGTCTTCATAATTATGTTTTTGGAGTATTCAGGTAGTCTATGTAGTCATCTTGCAAAGATGATTTTGAGGTGTTTTTGGACTAAGTTGGAGGATCCAATGCATATGAAGATGGTATATAAGTATAAAATTTTAATGATAATAAATTTATATTCATGATAATTCCCTATTAAAGTGTGAAAATTTAAAAGCTTTTGATTGTGTTTTTGGAACCTATGTACAGTTCTAAGAGAGATTGTGAAAGCTATTTGTTTGAGGTCCTATGCCTTATTTTATGATATATAATTGACATTGCGGTGGCCATTATGTCATGGATAATGTTTTCATGTTATTTTATCATATATTTTTTTTATAAAATTTATTTTATACTTCATTTTTATGAGATAGACTTTTTGTATGTATAAAGGGTTAATGGCGAGTAGGCCTAATATCATGGTTCAAGTGGTGATTTTGAAATATAGGTGGTATGGACCAATTTATATTTTATAAAGGATAAATTTTATTTTTATTATAAGTGTTTCATAAATTTTTTAATACTCAATATGTTCCAAGTGGTTATAAGTGTAACATGTGCTTAAGACACACCTAATTACATTAGGTCTCATTTAGGCCTAATAGAGGTTTTGGCCCTTAAAGGGTATGAAAAACATATGGATTTAATGTTTCTTATGTTAAATGTTTATTAGGACCTATTCCAAGGTTAAATAAATTATTTTAAGGATATTGAGTGACCAAGATGGGTGACACCAAGTATTCGATATAAAAACAAGGCCTAATTAGCCTATTTGATCTAGTTAGAGAGTTTAGGATAGAAGTGAAGGAAAAAGATATTAGAGGAGAAGAAACAAGTCATTTAGGACCATAAAAAGAGTAAATAAACCATGATTATCATATAATATATATTTTTCAAGTAGATATCCATGTCAGTGGACCTAATGAGTCTAGAAAAGGCATGGTGACCGAGTGAGCCTAGAAGGCTATGTGAGAGGGGTAGAAGGGTGAAGTGAGATGAATGAGGTGTTAGACCATCAATATATTAATTATAATATTTTTTTATGTGTATTAAAAATATTTTAATGTAGATAGAGAAGAGATAGAGAGAGAGAGAGAGAGAGAGAGAGAGAGAGAGAGAGAGAGAGAGAGAGAGAGAGAGAGAGAGAGAGAGAGAGAGAGAGAGATAGAGATATATATATAGAGAGAGAGAGAGCTAAATAAGAGATCACCATCAGTTGAGAGAGCAATAAGGTGTCTTGGGGTGATTAAGCTTGCCTTGGCTGGGTTGGTGCTTGGTTAAGAGGGATTTGGATATGACTTATATGTTGAAGGTTGAAATTTTTTTCTTGAAGTGGTTTGTTTTTTTACTAAGTCACTTATGTGGTTAGAGTCTCCTTGTAAGTTGAGATTGCTAAAGGACTAGTTGGGTTGGTTCCTATCTAGTATAGGGTTGGTCCTCCTTATGGGTTTGGTGCCTCACTAAATTTTATTTAATTAATTATAGGATAGTATTAAAAGTGGTGTTATAGTGTTTTTTATCTCCCATGAGGGTTTACCACATAGTTATAGTGCTCATTTGTTGATATCTTTCTTCTTGTCTATGTGATTATTTCTATATGCATTGCTTGATTACTAGATTGGTTTGAAAGGTTAATGAATGAAATATGTATTTTAATGAAATTTTTGCATACTAATTCAACCCCATATGGTTATGATTCCAATATTATTTTAATCACAAACACTTATGACACCATGTGGGATCTTTCATCAACACTATTGTCCTTGCTTCAATACATCTATCCTATGAATATTGATTTTTGACTAAGACTTCCACTTGGTTATTTACGTGTTTTCAATTTCCTTTTATATTATATGTTTAAATAATCATGAATGATATTTTTATATCAAAATATATGGCAATCCCTATATCCTCCTCTTAAGTCATGTCACCTTTCCAAAAATTAGTTAGTGGGATCATGAAGTTGAGCTGACCTCAAGGAACTTTATATAAATGAGTGTTGCCTACATAGATAATAATATAAGAGGGCCTTAGACATATGTATTTATCACATATATGTTGGTTTCTATGTAAAAAATAGTGTAGAATTCTATTTACAAGTGAATTTAATGGTCTATATTGTAACTTAAAAAATAATACTCATGGACTATTATTTGAATGTTTTACACTTGCAATATGACTTATCCTATGATTGATATATAGATAAGGAACAATAGGGATCTATAAATTAGTTTTTTTATTTATTGAATTAGATTAAATAAGTGAATCACTTGGTATTTTATAGATGTATAATGAGTTTACTTTAACTTATATTTATATGACCTCTTTTAAAAATTTCCTCACATAAGGGTTAATGAAACATAATAGGCCAACATGTACATTTTGAAATATTTTCAAGTTGAGTGTTTATAAGGAATTTATATTTAAATTAGATAATGGATGGTAATGTCAAAACTATTTTCCAAGTTTGAATGAAACTATCCAAGAGCACAGAAGGTTGTTGGAAATTGTATACACCCTAAATTGGTAAGGTAACCACACATATCATGTCTTTTCACAGTCCTTTCATAGGAAACTCTGACTTAAGAATATTATCCTTATTCACATTAACCATGTCTTTGTTTCAATTATCTTGGTATTTTTTATTGTTTTTATACCTCTCTATTATCTTAATTAATTAACCTATACCTTTAGGAACCCCCATAATTGGTTTGTGTCAATCCAAACCTATTTTCCTAAGTCCCAAACAATTGAATTATATATGACTATAGCACCTGACACTCCTATCCTTTCTATTATTATTGTCTAATGGTCATTTTTTACTTTCTTAATGGGTTCTAAAACCTTTCTTATACCTTCCCTTAAGTTTTATTTATATTTTTGACATCATCTAATGTGAATAAAACTTAAAAAATCAAAATGAAGAGTCTCCTACATAAAGGACTTCACTAGGCATTTTATATCTAGCACTTACTACTTTGTCACATTACATAATAAAAATTAGTTAATAGTATAGCTTAGCATTCTACATCACACATATACTTACATTCTAGATCAAGGAAGTGCCCAAGAAAAAGTCACTCTTTAATCTATCATGTGCATTTATTATGCACATTCCCTAAGGGATAACTACATTTGATCTGAGACCCTAGCTTAAGGGTTAATATAGGTAGTGATTAAGACAAAAGGTGTTCTAGATCATGTAATCATATTTCCCCAAACCTAGTTTTTCCCCCTTTTTCTTTTGATAAATTTGTTGTTTGCTTATGTGTAGATAGATATAGGGTTTTTAGATTGAAACATACCTTAAATGATCTCTATTGACTCTTAGCCTCTAAAATTTTGCACATTGGGTCACATAGACATGGTGAATAAAACCCAAAAAAAAATCTATTAGCTAATAGAAACAAAGTTAAACTATAGTGTTGGTTCCACTCCTTTCCACTTTTAGTGATCCTATCCAATCATAAAATTAAGGCTTGATCTAGATTCATGATAGTGTCATATTCTTGCACATCAATTTCTAGCTCCTGAATCATCCATTTCAGTCTATTTTTAGATAAATTTATTTTTTCTCATGTAAATTACTATATAAAAATATATTTTTTGCCATACTAAATGAGATTTTTTCCCTTACTCCAGACCCTTTATTGTTTTAGAACTAGACACTAGTTTCCCAAAAATAATAAATCATTTGGTGAACCCAACTTACTTTGAAAAATATAAAACCCTAGGTACCTTAGGGTTTTTCCTTTATATTTTGTGCAAAAATTTAATTCTAGTTTTTTTTATTTTTTTATAATTTTTTGTGCATTTATTCTATTCAAAACTATTTTTCAAATTTTAATTATTAGCATAATTTTCAAAAATTCTAAAACCCTAGCTCAAAACACTAGATTTACAAACTAGGTCTTCAAACTCCAAGCGTTCCTTTTAAATTTTAGAAAACTATTTTAGGATTTTGGCAAATTGTTTACTTTGTCAAAAATAATTTCAAATTTTCAATATTAATAGATTTTTTTTTTGCAAATATTTAATTTCAAATATATGATTTTTATATTAATTTTTTTTCATTAATTCTATTCAAAATTATTTTTAGAATTTAAATTATTGGCATAATTTTCAAAAATTCTAAAACCCTAGATTTCATAACTAGGTCCTCAAACCCCAAGTTTTCCTCATAATTTTTTTAAAAAATAGTTTGAAATTTTTGTAAATTATTTACTTTGTCAAACATAATTTCAAATTCTCTATTTTCATAGTTATTTTTGCATTTATTTTCTTAATAGTAATGTTAAACACTCTCTTTGGTGAAAAAAATAAAATGGCCACTAATGCACTTCTTCCCTCTCATCCCATAGATCATTTTCTAAAAATTTTACATAATTATGACAATGAATGGACAAATTTGCAAATTTGCACATTATCTAAAAATGTGTAAAATGATTTCACTTACAATGAAGATAATTACTATTATTTTAATGAGGAATATGATGATATACCTGATAGTGATAGTGAATTACAATTAGATGCATCTTCTTCTCTGAAACCTATCTCTTTTATTCTCTCTTCTAAAGAAAATAATTTTGATAAATGTGAAAGGTAATTTTCACGTCATTCTCCTATGCACAATGTACAAAATAAACAAATCAGTCATGCACTTCCAAGTGAACCTTTAGATGGTGATAATTTGCTTCCATGTGAACCTAATCTCTCTCTCTCTCTCTCTCTCTCTCTCTCTCTCTCTCTCTCTCTCTCTCTCTCTCTCTCTCTCTCTCTCTCTCTCTCTCTCTCTCTACTTCAATGTTCAAATTACAATAATACAAACACAATAGAATCAAATTTACAATACATATTTCAAATGATACATCTCATATTCTTAACTCTACTTTGTCAAAAGAATGTATAAATGATAAATACATCTTTCTTACGTTTCATGAAAATAATGCATGTACTTCATCTATAAATAACATAGATACACATGATATTCCAATTTCAAATGATACTTTATTGCATATTAGAAAAGAATTAAATTCTTCTCTTACACCTTTCCCTAGTAACACTAAAAGTGATAATGAATATTATAGTGAAAATGCAAATGAATATGAAAATAAGAGTGATTACGAACAATATTCTAATGATGTGAATGTGTGGAACAATGATGATTAATATGCACATAGTGAAGAAGAATATACATATCATATTTATAACTCTTCTCTCACTCTTCATCTCAAACATAATCCACCACCAAATTTTGTTCCTACTTTTATGAATGATTCTATTTCAAATGATGCACATGTTAATGCTAATATTACATCTTCTACTTAATTAAAATGTGATACACTAAAACATAAATATAACAATGAATCTCCCCTCACTATATTAGAACCCAGTTCTCACTCTTCACCTAAAGATAATGGTAGCCCACATCCCTCTAGTAAGGTCTAAGTTACCATTACTCCCAAGGTTCAAGTGAGCACACCCCCTCTTTATGATCTAGTTTCTAAATGTAGTGTTCCCATGGCTAAAATTAAAAATCAAATTCAATGATTAAATGACCCACTTCAAGATACTAATGTACCTTCCTAGGAGATTATCTCTTTAATTCATGAAGTTAGTGAACTAAAACACTAAGTGCATCTCCTTACCTAGGAAAAAAAGGTTTATAAGTCTTAGATGGATGCCAATGATTTACATGGTAACCATCTTCTGAAGACATTCATAAAATCTCCATTTCCTAAGAATTTCTATATATAATTATTTCCTTACTTTGTTGGAATTAGATATCCATTCGTACACCTTTAGGCCTTTTAGAAGTCTTTGTCATCTCATATGATTCCTTTAATTATATTCAAGCTATTCTAGTAGGCATTAGTGGGGGAAGCACATAATTTATTATTTCATCTACTCCCTATTGTTTCCTTACACATATATGATGACTTAGATATGGCATTTTTCAAACATTACATAGCAAACATGGACCCTCATGTCACATATGAGAAAATTTCAACTTTACATTAGAATACTTCAGAGCCAGTTAGTGATTATATCTTATGATTCAAGAATCACATGTTATGATTGATATACAAACCAATAGATTTAGAGATTCAACATATATTTATTAAGGGGATTTTCCAACCTCTCCTCAAGCATCTACTATATCAGATAGAGTCATATTTCAGGCACTTATGATATATATTTCTATCTTTGGAAAAGAAATTAGAATTGATTAAGGTAGATTAAGTTGATTGGATTACTTTAGATTTCACAATAGTATCTATATATCCTATCACCTAACATCCACTGCATCTTAAACAAGATAGAAAACCACAACTAGAAAAGAAATTGATTAAGAAGAAAGAGCTAATATCTAGAGTACAACCTAAAATATGCACTATAAAGAATCACACATCAAGGCATCATTATAGTTTGATTAAGAGTAAGACAACCCATCTATAATATTATTAGTATTATTAGATAGGAGGTTAATCACATATCGTTTTACTCATTGATGAGATCCACATCTCCTATAAAAATAGCTTCATTGGCCTTTTTGTAACTATCATCATATATGTGGATATAGAGATAATGATTGTTATGGACTCATAGATTGCATTAATAGATGTGTTGATAATGGCATCATAGTATTTACATAGGGGGCACTGAGATCTCCTCCATCATGGAACCTTGGACCTCATTCTTCCATGATTGAGTCATCTCAAGACATTCCTTTACAAGAATCATTGGTCATTGATCATTAGAGTAATGTAGGTTCTAGGATAGAGCCTTATAGAAGATCTCCTATTCCACCTATTCAAAATGTTTGAAAACTTGTATAGTGATAAAAACCTACATATAACACTATTGTCTAAGAAGTACATAGTGTGATTCCATATACATATCCAGTAGAGGCACATGCACCATAGTAGAGTAATACTCATGAGAAATATTCACTATGGCCAGGTTTTTTAGGTCCTATCTCATGTAGAAATCCACTATAGTTAAGATTAAATGCAACCCCTTCATAGGTTTCAGTTCTACCTTGATATATAGCTTAGTCATACACATCACAATAGAGCTGATAGGGTATATAATTATGGATAGATGAGCCTTCTTCACATTCTTTTTTCACATCCAATCAAGTTACATTTTATAGAATCTCTATATCCAACTATAGTTAGTACATTATAGATAATATCAGATACAGAGCATATTCCTACATAACATGAACAATATGGGCACATATTTATTTAGTCATCAAGGTTCAAATAGTGATATAACATAGAGAGATATGATATACATTCATACTATTATAAGTTCATAACTTCACTTAGTAGGGCAATGATGGAACCAAAGGTCTAGCTAGCCTTTGTATTTTTGAACCACTATTAAGGAAGTAAAACACATGACATGCTTACATCCCCACATACTAACAACTAACATTATTAATTACCAATAAATATCCATAGCCAAAACTAGATTATCAAAAATTATATCTTACCAAATCCTATTTTATCAACATTAATCCATTAACCCATCCAAACAATTTACCAATCTCAAACCAACTCAATTTATCCCAATAATTTCCCAATTGTAAAACCGACAACTTTCTTTCTCACATATAATTACAAACCAAATAAAATTATTTATGTACATACTAATAAAAATACAAACCTAACATCACACTTATCAAAACAATCAAAACACATATCCCAACTACCATTTTACCAAAGATACCTAGCGTCAACATCAATACCAAATCAACTATTTCTAAAAACAACCATATGCAATGAATATAGCAATATATTTTGAATCCCATAACACAATATGCCTAAATTAAAATCAACCCAACATACACATATATAAATAAGTTTTAAAATACATATACATCATATCAAGATACGATTAATCATGAATGGACATCATGCCCTCACTCTTAGTCTCACTCTCTCCTCTAGTACTAGTCCCATAGTCTAGCCTAGCACTCGATGACCCCACATCTCCTTGAGCTCCTAAATAATTCTTACACTATCTCTCTCACTCTAGTAACTACCCATGTTCCTTTTACAAGTCTTCATACCACCTCTAAATATCCGTGTACTCATCCATAATCTGTGTACTCACTAATCCATAATTAGGTGGAGGCATCCTATGACTATCTAGCTTAGCCCTCAACTTATCTCTCTCTCTCTCTCTCTCTCTCTCTCTCTCTCTCTCTCTCTCTCTCTCTCTCTCTCTCTCTCTCTCTCTCTCTCTCTCTCTCTCTCTCTCTCTCTCCCAGTGCTCTAACATATGTAGCTATCACTATAATAGATATATTAAATAAATAAGCATAAACATTACTTATAACTACTGCTCACTCTATCAAACCTTCCATCACATCATTAGGAACATGTTGTGTTAAATCTTAGAGTGTCAAAGCAATTATGGTCTCATATAAGCCATCATCTACACTTCCTCCCTTAATAGGTGATTCATCTTAATCACCTCCCACTCTAACTACATGTAAAATTACAAAACTACATTAGAAATACATTTTCCAAACAATCTAAAACAAGCACAAACTTATACATAATTCAAATATAATCAATGCTTACCTCCCATCATATAGATTAGTTTAGGATCCTCATACTCAAGGGCATTGTCTCCATCAATAGGGTAAAATGGAGCCCATCGATGCTTATCCCACCATGCATTATATTCCTCTATAAATCCAACATCATCTACATTAGGAATATCTATAGCCAAATCTTAATGCATCTAAAGGTAATGGTGCTAACTAAGCCTCAGTAGGCCTCCCATGAGTCCCTACCCTCACTAGTGCCCATGCATTCCTCACCCACACCCATGTTGTTGATGGAACATCCTATCATATCCCAAACTATCTAGTCATGTGATCATACTTAAAGTTTTCATAAACTCTAACCCAATGGTCATGTAACCAACAACTAACCCTCATATACTATAACTAAACCCTATCCTTTGGCTACCTAGGGAATACTCTATAGGGCCTTCATATGATATCCTAAGCCACCAATGTGTCTAAAACTTATCTATAATGATTTATCCTAGGAGACTAGATATCTAACATACTCGTCCACCACTCTCTAAATGGTTGTGGAGGTGTGCATCTCTCCCTCAATAATCTTATTAGCCACACAACTACTATATGATCATAGGCCCAATAATGTAATAATGTAGGCACACTCACACTGCCACTAAATGTATCATGAGTAAACCTATAAAGGTCTCTATATAAGTCATCAATCATAGTCCTACACCATGAGAACATAGTAACATATACCTCTATACTATGCATGATCATATGCATCCTATATGTAATCGACACCCCACTCCCATCCATAACAACAAATGAAGTGAAAAACATAGCCAACCACTTTTATATGCATGAAACACTTGATTACATAATAACTAATAGTAATACATCACTATCACTACCTCTTTTATGTATGCTTGAAGGCACACTATCAAAATATAATGACACAATCAAAAACATCAACAACCATGTCATCCTACAAAGTCACATGCCATCTACTAACTAAAAAATGTAAAATATGGTACACATCCTCTAGAGTAATCATAATCTCTCTAGTAGGAAGCCAAAAAGTACATGTGTCTACACTCTACCTCTTATATAAGGTAGTAATGAAATACCTATCCCACTCCATAGTACATAGGTCACACACATGACCCAACCCTACCCTATCCATCACAACCCTCTCATCTACTAATATAGGTAACAATCTTAGTGTTTCCATCACTTAGCCTCTATGTAACTCCCTCATCCATATGTCACACTATAAAAACATCAAAAAATAGCATATATACCAGTCAACAATGCCAAATAAAATAGCTAATCTTCAAAAAAATAAGCAACAACTCAAAATCCCAAAAAACTAACCCTAGTGGACAACAACACTACAAAAGGATACTAGCACTAGAAAACAACACTAGAACCTAGATAACAATGATGAACACTAGATAAGAGTGCTAACTCTTAGATATGAATATTGGAACTAGTGGAAATTTCTTAAAATGATTCAAAATAGCTTTAAAACATCCAAAACAAGTTTCTAAATAGGCAAAAAATCACACATTTTAGCTACTCACCAAGGTAACCTCCCCACCAGCCTCAACCTAGGCTACCAACTACTTAAATTAGGTCATAGTAGGTGTTCATCTCCTTGGCATACATCCTACTCTAGAGATCTAAATATTAACCTATCCAATGCAAAAATAAATTAAGAATCAATCCAATTCTCCTTTATCAAACAAACTTTCTCATTCAAAGCTACATACCATTTTCCCTATAACTAGAACCTTGTAGCTCTATTTTGTAAACCATTTTGTTCCATAAAATCGTGACAATTATGCCTTCAACATCACATAATCCTTAATATGTTACTACATTATTTGCCTACTATGGCACACACATATCTATACCTATTTTATATCCAAACATACAACTTGGTCCTAACTAGTAAAAGTCTCATTCAACTATCAAATAATTTAGCCTAACCAATCAAAGACTCATTCAACTATTAAATAATTTAGCCTAATCAATCAAGTAAACTTTCAATCTCTTAATAATAAGCCAACCTTATTTTCTACTTATGCCACTAGTCATCAGTTTTGGCTCAACCTCCTCTATCAGATATCTTGTCCCTCTCCCCAAAAGGGGGGAATCATTCCTAATTTTCCTACTTCACTTATCTAGCATGCCTATCCAATCTCATAGATGGATACACCATGGTTCATACACCTTTAGTATTCAAATTATTAGATTTAGCTTAGATCAGTCAAGATATATAGCGATTTAGATTACATGGGTTATTCAACATTAATTAAGACATTCAAATGGACATACCTTAAGTTTATAGACACATAAACTATTTAAATATAGTGGTTCAAATCATATAGATCCATAGTGATTTTAGCTTATAGATACATAGATTAGTAAGATACAATGGTTTAGATTATATGGATTCATAGTAACCTTGATACAGATTCAGACTAGATATCATATTTGGGGACATGTACATACTACACAACTCATACATATAATTTCATATAGCATGACACAATTATAGGACCAAATAGTAGATTATAGTCATGGTGCAAAGCACATTGTTTTGATCTCAAATTTTTCACATGGGACATGGAACAATAACTCATATCGCATGTGGTTATATAGATTACTAGACTATACATATGCATCACTCATATACCAAATTTGGGGGCATAGCATAGATGTTCATTGTATTCATCATCTAGGATTATACATATTGGAAATGCAAGTTATGCCATTCTCTTCTTACACATTTACCATAGTTTTAGATTATAGCTAGCTATACCTAGGTTGTCACTAGGTTGGACCGAATGATCATCTGTAGCGATTAGTCCATAACATTACCGAGACCCAGACTACATAAGTTTCTAGACTACATAAGTTTGTGCAGGATACAAGATAGGCATTGGTTTTGGGGCTTCAAGCACATTTTAATTATAATTCAAATTATTTAGAGTGGGGGAATAAAAAAATTTCTCTTCATAGTATATATATTCTATTCACACAGTCTAGATTACATGAGTTTATGTGGGATAGAGGATATACATTAGTTTTGGGCCTCTGAGCATTTCTCATTTCTATCTAGATTCAGCATAGGGGGTAAGTATTATCATCCTTTTCCATGATTACATGGATTCCATATTTATATATAGTACAAGGGGCATCCATTTCATGGATTCCTTCTTTTTTCAAGCATTATTTAGCTCTCCATCCACTTCCCTGGCTAGGAATTGAGATGGACCCTTTTTCAACAGACATATCTCCATGTAAGTATGTTCATGTATGCATTTTATTTTATTTCTTTTACTCTAGTACTTCATGTCATTGCATCACTAGAATAAAAGGGGGTAAAATGTATACACCATAAATTGGTCAAGCAACCACACATACCATGTCTTTTCATAGTCCTTTCATAGGAGACTCCAACTAGAGAATATGAGCCTTGTTCACATTAGTCATGTCTTTGTTTTACTTATCTTGGTCTTATTTATTTATTTTATCACCTCTCTATTATCTCAAACAACTAACCTATACCTCTTGGAACACTTAGACTTGGTTTGTGTCATCTTAGCCTATTTTTTTGAGTCCCAGACAATAGAATTATGTAAGACTACAATGCTTGGTGCTCATATCCTTTCTGGTGTTATTGTCTAATGGTAATTTTTATTGATTAATGGGTCCTAAACACTTATTATCCCCTCCCTTAAGTTTTATTTCTATTTTTGATTCCATTTATGTGAATAAAACTCCTAAATTCAAAATGAAGAGTCTCATATATAAAGGAATTCACAAGGCATTTTATATCTAGAACTTACTACTTTGCAACATTACATAACAAAAATTAGTCAATAGTATAGCTCAACATTCTGCATCACATATAATTTGCATGCTTGATCAAGGAAGTGTCTAAGTTAAAGTCATTCTTGAATCTATCATGCACATTGATTATACATGTTCCCTAAAGGAGAACTACATTTGATCTGAGACCCTAGCTTGAGGGTTAATGTAGGCAGTGATTAGGATAAAAGGTGTTCTAAATCATGTGATCATTCATTCCCTAACCCAATTTTCCCCCTTTTATTTTTAATACATTTTTTGTTTACTTGTGTGTAGATAGATACAAGGTTTTGAGATTGAAACAAACCTCTAGTAAGCTCTATTGACTCCTAGCCTCAAAAAGTTTTTACATAGGTTCACATAAACATGGTGAACAAAACCCAAAAATCTTAGAGATCCTAGAAAATAGTTGTAGAGGTGGAATATAGTGCCAGTGCCACTTCTATCCACTTTTGGCACTCTTCTCTAATCATAAAATGAAGGCCAGATCTAGATTCATGATAGTGTCCCAGTCTTGCACATCAATTTCTAGCTGCTGAATCATCCATTTCAATCCATTTTTAGATAATTTTATTTCTTCTCCTCATGTAAATTACTTGATAAAAATCTATATTTTTCCATACTAAAATATAATTTTTCCACTTGCTCCAGACCCTTTATTATTTAGGAACTAGATCCTAGTTTCCCAAAAATAATAAATCAAAGCTCTATAATTGATAATGAAGGAAATGCTTCAAAATTTAAACATATTTTGGGGTATATGTGATTTATATAATCATAATAATAGGGTCAAACTATAAAAAAATCATTCAAGCATAATGGTATGCTGAATGTGATCCTATTAGATACAAGTAAGGTCAATAACTAAAGGGTAGAGCCTTAAGGGATATTTTTCAAGTGTGAAATTATAGTTTAACATATAGATATAGATTTATGCATCTACATGTTGAAAAAGGAGCTAGGATTTAAAATCAAAGGTGACATAATTTGAGACATATGAATAGTAGAGAGATTTTGATATTTGATATAAAAAAAATTACATGTAAACTCAATGATCTATGAATAAACAATCGGGCATAGGTTACAAGGATATTTTTTAGTGATTAGATTCTTATGGATAACATAAACATCTAGATGCTACTGGATTCATCTAGGTAAGTATAAACAATTAGTTTCTAAATCTAAATGGCCCAAATCCAATTTTAGTTTATTATATCACCTACATAGAATATTAGATGTGAACATAAAAGTAACAAGCTAAGTACTCTAGTCCTCTTAGTTATGTCCATAAATAGTAAAGTGTAATTGAACATCTCCTTGTATTCATATTTACTTTATTTAGACATATGTTATAATATATAAGTATTCAAAATTTATATCTTATTTTGATATGCTAATCTAATATAAGGTAAAATAAATTGGTGAACATAATTCTTGTCTTGAATAAAATAAAACCCTATGCTTCTTCTAGGGTTTCATTCTACCTTCTTAGGGATTTAGATTTATGTGTTAGTGTTTCAGACACAGTTTATGAATTCCTTTAATCACACATGGAAATATAAAATTCCTCTCTTTTTCCTTGGGTTTAATATTAATTATTCTATTAATATTGCCCCTCTTAGGCTTGTGTATTTTCTTCCTACATGTTTGACTCATCAATGATTCAAAATGATTATATTTTCAAAATGCTTAGAGATTTTTTTAGTGATATTTATTGGATGAATTATTTTTGGGTAAAATTATGTAAGTAATTTCCAAAATTAGATTTTTAATAATTTTAGTAAATTTTACCTAGATGAAAAAGGACACATCTATTTGAAAAACAATTTGTGGGTTTTTTCATCTACTAATTTTTTTTATTATAACTCACTTTTTATTTTCTAAAAATTTCACATGGTTTTCTTGGAGTGGTTGATTATTTATTTGGTCTTTCTCAAGTCAACTTTTTTGCATATATTCACCTTGAAGCTTTAATGATTTATTAAGGATTCAAATTTATTTGGTAGTGGACTTAAAATATAAGTTTTGCTCCCCATTTAAAACTTGATGAAATATGTATTACATATATATTAGAAAAAATAAGTACTTATAAAAGTTTCCTAACTAATTATAGCCTCTATAAACTAGGATATAATAAGTATCATTAGTATTAAAAAAATCTAAAATGTATGTGAGTTTATCAAGTGGTTAAATACTCATAATAATAGGAAAATTAATATTGACCTATGGGAGTTGTTCAAACAACCTCACATTATTTTGAAAAATGATAAATTAACTATTATATAATTAATTATTACAAAATTACCCACTCAATTCATAATAGTCTTAAGAGAACAAGAGAGATAATATCAAAATTACTCAAACTTATCTCATATAAGTGACTTAGTGAATACATGTACACCCTAATCTTGATTGGGGAAAAACTAGATCTGAATGTTGTGTTATTAAACATGTCAAAATATAAAATGTACCTAAA
The DNA here is from genome assembly GCA_037957365.1 of Torreya grandis. Lineage (NCBI taxonomy): Eukaryota > Viridiplantae > Streptophyta > Pinopsida > Cupressales > Taxaceae > Torreya > Torreya grandis. The sequence goes on from JARHVA010003103.1 coordinate 2,020,550, forward strand.
CCTCGATGTTATTTATTCACTCATGAAACACTTGAATGCAAAAAAACTATATAATATATTTATTATTGTAGTACATGAATGTAGGATGTGTTTATGGTAATTTAAAGTACTATGAGTATGCAATGTAACTATATACTAGTAATTATATTACTTATAGTATTAGCATAATTCATTTGAGATATAAAGATGTAGTGTATAGTTTTCCATACATACAAACTAAGACAATAGTATAGTATCCATAGATTTGTCATATCAAATGATTTCTTGAGATTATTATTTGTTGCATCAATCAAATTTTCTGAACTTTCAGTAATGACTAGATCATCAAAGACATAATTACAAAAAAAAACTCTTACATTTATTATTAAAGTATAATTTTGGATCATATGGACTCATATATAATCCATGTTGTACAAGATGATCATAAATATTAATGTACCAAGCCTGGGGAACCTATTTGAGACCATGCAAAGACTTAATAAATATAAACACCTTTTATTCTTGACCAAGTGTGACAAAAAAATTGTGTTGGGTCATTTAGAATTAATCCTATAGATATGAATTAAATAAGGCACTTTTAACATCCATCTGATGGACTTTCCATCCAAATTGTGTAGCCATAACAAAGACCATTTTTATAGTCTTTATCTTCGTTGTGGGATCAAAATTATTATAATATTCAGTGCCTTATTTTTGTGTGTAACCCTTTGTTACAAGTATTTATTCATACTTGTAAACATTTCCATATAATTTTTACTTGGTCTTAAAGACCCAATTAAATCTAATAGGCTTCTTTCTTGGTGGAATGTCATAAAAATTCAATGTATTTTTATTAATTAATGATTGATACTCTTTATCCATGGCCTCTTTCAAAGTATTTGATTCTTGGTATTAATTAACGATTGAGGGCTCAAATTATTATATAACTATTCTCATAATGAAAAAAATCACCTTTATACAAGCCATGTTGAGTCTTTGGTCCTAAAGTGGAAGTGTCTAAGACTCAATCTATTTTTTCATCTCAAATAATACTAGTATACCACTTTGGCATACGTTAAAAAATATTAGTTGGTGGTGGAGATGGAGTATTTGGATGACCATTATAATTATCTTCATCCTCATTTCCACTATCAAGATTATAAATGTTTACAAGATTAATGATTGTATCATGTGGCTATATGGAGGATGGTTTGAGCTTATGTTTATCATCAAGTAAAACATATTTTTTGGATGTATATATTATTGGTTTTTAGATCCATGAGTAAATAAGCCTCTAAATATTCACTATATAAAATAAAAAGTGTTCCAAATATTTCTTATATATATTTTTATTTTTTTAGGGACACAATATGTGATTTAAAACCTAAACACAAATATGAGATATTGAAGACTTATACCATTGGATATATGGTGGGTGCATATTTTAATAAGTAAACCATTGTTTGCAATTATTTTTACCAATATTAATGAAAAAAATGTAACTCTTCAATCATGTTTCACATTATCTATATAATAGTGTTATTTTACATCTCTACAAAACCATTTTTTATGGTGTATAAGGAGTATTTAGCTATCAATGAATGCCATGTTCCTTAAAAATATTAAAGAACTCTTTAATCTAAGTGGATGACATGAATGTGATGAAAAATTCATATTTCCACATCATATTTTAATTATTTTAATACTTTAAATGTTTTATCCTTGGTATTCAAGATATATACCCACATATTTCATGAGTAATCATCAATGAATAGATAAAAAAACTTGAATCCATTAATATGTGGTTGCATGAATTTTAAAAAATATAACATAACAAATTCATAATATTTAATTTTAAAAATTGGATCCCTACGTTGTTTTCCCATTAAAAAACTAAAGCAAAGTTTAATAGTATTATTTAATGAGGGAAAGTGTCTTACTATGTTATGCTTGTTGAGTGCAAGAAAATAACCAAAGCTTAGGTGTCCATATATTGTACACTATAGAATTGATTATTATATATATTATAAAATAAAATATTGATTATATTTTTTGAAAATATCAAGTTGGAACATTTTCCATGCACTATAAGCTCTTGAAACAATTTTTGAGATTCTAGACTTGTCTCAAATGAGATAACATTTTTCCATGTTGATGATAATATTAAAACTTAAGGTTTTGATCAAGAAAAATATTAACACACAATATTTTTTTAAGTCCTAAAATGTACATGGATACAATTATTTTACATATATGATTACCAATAGATAAATAAATATCATTAGAACCTTGGACACTATACAATGATTAATCACCTAGAGATACATTACCATAGAAGCTAAATGGTTCAAAGTGGCAAACCAATATTTTATTATGGTGCCAAAACCCATGTACTATACTAAAATTTCATGAAATATATCCTCATATTTATAATTTAGTAAATATATAATCCTCATTTGAAGTATAATTGTCTTTAAAAATATTCCCATGTTGTTAATGTGTGGAAGGAATCTTTCTCTAGTTATGTGTGTACTATGGGTTATTATTATGTCTTTGTGGATATTGATGTAAATTTATATTATTTTTATTATATGAGCCTTGTGTGAGTGTATTATACTATAAATCATTTATTTCATGACCTATCTTTCAAAATATTATACATATATTCTAGGAATGAGGTTTTTTACCATGTTTGTTTTATTGACTTGTCTACTTGGGAGATTGATGTCAAGGATTCATGGGTTTCATGCCATTTTTATGTATAGATAGTGCATGATTTTATTCATATTCATCTTCTCTATGCATGGATATTTATTATTGTGACACATTAAATAATTTCTCAAAATTAGGATTTTTATATGAGATATTTAGAAAAGTCACAAATATATTGTATGTTCGGGGAACACTTTAAATAATATGGGTAAAATGGATTCATTTAAAAAAATTTAACCCAATTATTGTGATAAATACCATAATGTTGAAACATGATGGAGAAACATTTAAAAAAATTCACCTGCCTTTAGTTTGAGATAGTGAAGCTGACTTTGAAGATGAAATATTATATTTGAGTTCATTTCCTCATAGACCATATTTATTTTATCCCATTCATCTTATGCTGATGTTACATCTCAAAAATAAGGTTGGATCTCATATGATACACCAACCATTATTATTAACTTTTCCTTCTAGTTCACCTTATAAATCTTCTTCTATTGGTTAATGTTAGAGGCATGTTGAGTATAAGTTCCATCAATAACTAGCCAAATACAATCAAATTATAAGTGATATTTCACCTTTATTTTTTATGAAATATAATTTCTCCATGGAGAAGTTCTGAGTCAATAATAAAAAAATTTAGGCCACTTCCAACCATTATGAATTATCATGAACAATCTAAAAAAAGTATATTAAAATATAACTATGTGATAAAAAAAATGACTCCATATAAATATTTAAGATTATATTTAGATCATCCAGACCAATTTTAAAATTTTAGGTATTTTATGTTTATGAAGTACATTATTAATTCAATTTTAGGGGTTTACACAAACCTAAATCACCTAATTTTAGATCACCATAGGATCTATATTTTAAATTGTTTTTTTACATTGATATTTTAGTCATCCTAACACAATATTGACAAATAATTCCTCACGTATCTCTAGACATGCAATTTTATCAATTCTAGGCACATGTTCAGGAAAATAATTAAATCAGATAAACTATAGGTGTTATATAAAAATGATTTTTTACTATGTTTTGTAATAGTATTATAAACCTACTAACTAAGTTTTAGCTTTTGAGTCTTGATGGTTTTTGAGACAAATAATGGATCACTTCCAAACTTATTGAGGGAAATATATTAAAATATATTTATAAAGTCTATTTAAAATTAAATTGAAAAAAATAATGAAATATTAAAATATATATATTTTCCCTCAATTTTAATAAATTAAGACTTTATAAAATAATGTTATTAAAATAATTGAATTTTTCTTGGGCTTTGTTCATGGATGAATGGAATTTGGGTTTTGATATTGAGATTTAATTTGGTGGGATGTGCTTATGTACTATCAAAATGAGTTATTCTATCTTTGCTATGGTTCTTTTGCTCTAAATCAAGCCATATTTTTTTTCTATTATTTCCTTTGCAAAACATCAATGGAAAATTCTACTCTAGATGGACACTCCTGTTCATTTTAGAATCTTTTGCTCTAAGATTTCACTAATTTTTTTTATAAATACCAATATTTTTATATGTACACATTAGAGAAAAAATAAAATATTATAAAGAAAATAAATGTCTTTTCTAGGCACCAGGTGTTTCACTATATTTATTACTCCTCTCTATTATTTTCAAACTTTTATCCAATAAATGTGCCTCTCCTTGTGATATGAAATGAAACTCACACCTCATGATTATCTAGGCAATAGAAAATATATTATAGTTATAGGTATTATATTATCTCTCACATACAAATAATAATTTGTATAGGGAAGGGAAAGAGAAAATAAAATATTATTTTTTTCTTGAAGCTTGCACTTGGTAGGAAAAATTGAGTGGATAGGTCTCCTCTTTATTCTTCCATTACAACTTGATCTTCTTTATCTCTATAATTTATTTTTCTTCTAATCTTTCCAAGAGCCTACTTTGACACCAAAATTTGTGAGAAGTAATTGATATTACATTTATATTATAAACAATAGATACTTATACAATTTTACCCACTAACTATAACCTATATAAACTAAGATATAATAATTGTCCTTAGTATTAACAAATTATAAAATTTACATGAGGTTTTTAAATAATTACAAACTCATAATAAGAGTAAAACTAATATATTCCTATTTGAATTCTTATAACATCACTTACATTATTTTAGACTATGATAATTCAATTATTATCTAATTAATTATTCTAACAATGATAGATACTATCCTTCCATTATTATGGAGGTCCATGCTATCACTATCCCAAGTGGTAGGGTGAATTATCCTACCAAGTATTGTATGGAAATAAAATCTTCCAAACATATGAGTATTGATGTGTCTAATGTGGTCATTCATGATCATATGATTACTATGATGAAGTTAATATGAGAGTTAAAAATAAAATCCAAACCTAATGTGTAAATGTCATGTCACTTTAGGATAAGATTATATATACCAAGAATATTGATCATATTATTTTCAATTACATTTATGCCTCTCCATTCAAGAATTTTTTTCCTACGAAAAATTGATCTCAATTATGGGTTCAAAAATAGAATGAATCTATAACTAATGGATTGAGTAGTTTTTATAAGGTTAAAAAGACTCCAAATGAAACTTTAATGGATATAATTCAATGTAATTTGATTAAATTACATCCTATGAATCCTATAAGGAAATGTAAATAATTTTTTTCTTATTATAGGATTCATGGACACCATGTAGATAAGTGTTGGTATTTGTAGGATATAATACAAATTTTTATTGATAGTGGTGTCTCTGAATTAAATAGATCATTAAAACCTCACTAGATTCAAGTATGCATTATATATTTGATCAACCTCCTCAAATTGTGGTTCTATTGTCTAAGGATAAATACATTATAAAAATCACAAAAGGAATATTTTGAAAAGGAAATTTTTTAAAAAGATAAGTTATAAAAATAAGAGTTATAAATAGAAGATAAATCTAAACAACAGATAACATCTAAGAAAGAGATTCATAATAAGAAATTTCATAACAAATATGCACTTAAGATGACTAATAATACAAACATGGTTTCAAATTTGGAAAGTAAAAATATTTATTCATATCTATATACTTTGATTCTTAGTCCTCACATAGATCGAAAGTGATGAAACAATGTCGAGATTACTAATGCTTGTGAAATCAAAGTATGTAGCACGAAACATCTCAAATCTATTAGGTATGACATTCAAAATTTGTAAAATATTATTTCACTTAATAAATTCATTGGATATATTAAGTTTGCGATAATTATTTGTATAAAAAAACATTCCATTATGTTTTACATCAACCTTTATTTGGATTAATACAATGGTAAGTGCACACACTTGAGGGAAAAAAAAAGGCCTACCTATGGACATGATTTCTCTAAAATTTAATAAATTTGGACTTTTGTAGATAATTTGATATGGCTACACTCAAAATTTGAAGATGGTATAAAAACATGAATTTTAGTATTTTGAGTCTAGTTTCCAAAAAACTATTTTTTTTAGAAAAAATGGTTAAGTATAAATAGGTCAAACATTTAAAATATTAAGAGGACCTCATATTGTTTTAAAGAAAACATAGTGGATAGATGGCCATATGGTCCACCATTTTTTGAGCATTGTTAAATATTTTTGAAACCCTTTGGTGAATATTTGGATCAGATATTCTAGTTTATTATGAATTCTTTTTTTATATTTTTTCATTGAATATTTTTTTATTAATTTTTTAATTAAGTAGATCTTGGAAAGAGACAAAAAAATGGATAGTCAGTTGTGCAACCCCCCTAACTACCTCAAAAAAATGAAAATTGAATTTTTTAATGTGTGTAGAATTAGGCCTAGTTTGTTACCATATAATTTGTTTTGCACTTGGATCAATGAAAAACAAATTACATAAACATGATTGGGCATGTATATGTGCAATATGTAGTGACCTAAAAATGTGTAGTTAGAAATAAATATAGTTTTAATCCTTAAAATAGCCCAAAAATAATAAAAAATCATATATTTGGAAAGAGGAGAGTGTGTTCATCATGATGGGAATAATTTTTTGAATTTTAATTTTGAAATATATAGGGTATTTATAAATTGAAGTTGAATTTTTTTGGTTTATAACAAACCTCTCGATCTCAGTTGTAAATGCACAGTCATAAGCCTTTGGCTTGGAAATATAAGCCATTTCAGATCCTAGAAGCTTGGTTTTGAATTTAATTAGAACAAAAAGTATGCATTATATAACGTGTATACATTACATAATGCATATGAATTACATAATATACACAATATATAACATGTATGCATTATATAATGCATATTTAATGTTTTTAAATAAAACAAAAAAACTAAATTTTTTGTTTTTTATATTAAAGAAATGATATACCTTACTATAATATTGATATTATCCTACTTACCTAAAATCATATCTTTCCCTTTTATTATTTATATGATATCTTAGATCAGAGCCCTTTATTTATAAATTTTGAACTAATATGTTTAAGTGGCAAACCCATTAAATTGGACTATGTAATATAGATAATCTTGTGTAAGTAGAAATAAGAATTGAGCCTTTGGTGTAACAGTGCATCTCTTAGATATCTATTTTAAGAATGGTATCTAAGGGATCCCAATACCTTTGAATCATGGCTTGGATTTTCCCAAAACTATTCTTAAAATGTGATGAATAAATTCCCTTAAGTTTTCAAAAAAGTCACTTAGTGCAAATGATTCAATAGGTGCATTTTGAGGTCCCAATTAAAAGTCTAATAAGATTCTTCTATTATTATAATTATTTAAGATTCCCTTAATGTATTCAAATACATTATTAAAATTTTGCATAAAATTAAGATATATTATGAAAATATGGTTAATCTTCCATTCCCTGCACCTCCTTCATCTACCCCTCTATTGCACATAGGATAACCATCAATCACTCCATCCATTCCCACCTCATCTTAAGAGTGTGTCTTTGACATGGGACTTGTCCTCACCACACTTTGTATGCAATAACTACAAGATCAAAAACGAGCTATATAACACTTTTTTCTTATCAATACTATAGAGTTATAGACTTTAGTATGTAATTGAGATAGTAATATAGGAAAGTAAGATGATGGGTAAGTTACACATTTTTTCTTATGTTTTGATATTTTGGTCTTTAGGTACATGTTTTTTTTGTATAAGATGTGGTTTTGAGCTCAATAAACTTGAAATTGTCACATGTATCCATTAGTGATGAGGTGGTTTTAATATGTTGTTTTAACATGTTGTTCTTGTAGTGATGAGTGCATAGCTTATAAAATATATAAATGCACTAGGGACCTTACTCAAAACCATTAAGGGATGGTTATGATTTAGAAATATAAGGTGGCATAGACTTGGTATTGACCAAGTATGACATATTTATAATTTACCCGAGCTCAAACTCTATTAAACTTATTCAAGATACATTAAAGGTGAAAATGTCCCCTAAATTTTAGACCTGCTTCCCCTCAAGGATGATGTTGACTTATGTTCTATCCTATGTGTAAGACCTAATATGAATATACTTTGTGATCTAGATGTAATTTAAGGTAGAGGGATATAAATAATTTCAATACATACATAGAAAACTAATAACATTTGGTGCTTTATCAATTTGGATGGGACCTTAGCGGGCTCTACATGACAATTTCCATATAGTAATGGTAAGTCAGAGGATCAAATCATGTGGATTATCTACTAGACATGAGTTGATGGGATTGATGTCAATATTTGAACATTTTTGGCTTATATGTATGTAAGATATTTATGAATATTCCTTAATTGGATTGTTTGGAGGTGATGAGACCTATCTAAGTATCAAAGATCATGAGTTCCATTCATGTGAGCTAATAAATGTAGAGAGTGCAGTGTGAACATGCCTAGATTTGGCCCTCATGGCATTTGAGATGTCTTCATATTTTCTGAGTGTTTCTTATTGCTAATGGTATCATTGAGTATTTTTAGTGACTTGACATAGCATGGCCATTCCCAACCTATCGATATATTATGTTCAAATCATCCACTAGGTATACATAAGTACATGTGGCCATCTATGATTAGATCAAGACTCTTTGGGTGCTAACATCTCTAATCCTTTTGGGATATAGAACGTGTGTATATCTAATAACTCTAACACTTCTCTAGGTGTACTAGACCTACATATGAAAATATTTTATTAGATTGGGTGTCCTAAGGCTTTGACAAATTGATGCTTCTAGGACTTGATAGTTAGATCTATAGCACTTATGTGTGTATAAGATACACATGGAAACATCTAATTAGATAAAGCCTCATAGGAATCTGATAGCTCTTAAATGCTTTTAGGACCTAACACCTCTAATAGTGTTGACTTTTTAAATCATGTATGAGGTACATGTGGTGATATGTAATTATATTTGTCTTCTTGGGGCATTGTCAACTCTAAAAATTCTAGGACCTAATGTATCTGTAATAGCTTTAACACTTTTAGATGTATGAGGTACACACATTACACAAGGTTAAATTATCAGGGAAATTAGGGTCAAAATAAGCCATGTATTAACCTATTTTAAATAATATGCATGATGTTATTTGGATTGAAATTAACCCTAGAATTTCATGGGAGGCCAATTTGAACCCAATATTGATGTAAATATAAGATCACTATATATGATTTGGGACAAAATTAATTATGATTATATCATGAATTTAACTAATTAGTCAATTGGTGTAATTAGGGACATGATTTAGGCAAAGTTGAGCCCCTAAACCAAATTTTTTTCCCAATCAATTATATAATTTATACAACATGTATGGATTAATTAGCCTTAATTTATTTAAAAATGTAAATTCAAATGCAAATGTAGCCAATTCAAACCCATTGAACCTAAATTGGAGTATACAATGTGATTAAAGGGGCTAAATTAGCTCATGTTTTGTGACACATTGACCATAAACCCTAATCTTATCACTTGAACATGTACAGTCCCTCTAAAACCTAATTTCATGACATATACACATGTAAAAACCTATTACATTAAACCCCTAACTGTAAATACTAATTTTATAACAAACATAACTACTAAGTTCCTTGATTTCATCACAAATGCAGAAACTCATGAATGTGATTAGTGCCAATTTGTGAACCCATTGTTCATCTAGTGTTATAAGGACCTATGGTGGAATTTAGGGTAAAATTGTCTTATTTGGCCTTACATATTGATACTTATTGCATCATATGATAGTCTTATTACTTCATAGTCTTATCAAAATTATTATTGCATCATATTGGGGATTTATGCATCATATTGAGCCTTATTACACCACATTATTATCTTATTTCATCATATTTTGGATTCATTACATTGTATGGTAGTTTTATTACATCATATGATAGTCTTATTACATCATATGGTAGTGTTATTACATCATATTTAGCCTTATTTCATCATATTTAGCCTTATTGCATCATATTATAGCCTTATTTCAACATATGATAGTATATTGCATCATATTAAGAATTTATACATCATACTATATTCTTATTGAGTCTTATTTTAACATATTATAGTATTATAGGGGATTTATGCATTGAATATAAACATTTTTACTTGTTTTTATAATATATGTCTATACTTCAAGGAACACATATGCATTATAGTAATGTGTGTGGGTTACTATAACGTGTATTCATTACTTGAAGTATAGTCAAAACTCACTTTTAAATGTCTATTTTCATCCTATATTGAGATTGTTATCCCCGTAGACATTCCTTACATGCACTCTACATATTATCTGCATACATTTTGAAGTACTTTTTTAGATCCCACATTCTATCAAAATGGGCTTTGATTCACATTCAAGGAAGAGGAAGAGGTTGAATAACAAAAAAATAGAGAAATTAGAAGAGTTGAGAGAAAAAATAAGGTATGAATGCAAGCATTTCTTTCTAGACATGTACAAACACTAACCATGATGAGTGAAATGCCTTATATAATGAGGCAATTGACAATAATGAATTGAATAATGATGAAACTAATAATAATGAAGTGATTTATGATGAAATTAACAATAATGAATTTAATTATGATGAAATTGACAATAATGAACTAGATAATGTTGGAAGTTCACATTCAATGTTTAAAGTTTTTGACTTTGTTGATGAAGATCCTATACACAATACTTTACCCATCAATAATGAATAAAATTCAATGGAAACAAATAATGATGAAATTAGTAATTAATAAAATTTCACATAATCATATAATGAAGAAACAAATAATGAAGAAAATTTCATGCAAACATATAATGATTTTGAAACACCCTCTCAATGGACTCCACCAATAACAACACCTCCAAGAATTGTGCATAGAAAAGATAAGTACTTAATTGAATTTTATAAAAATATTTTTAAAATAATGGATAACAAAATGTCTAACCACCATTCATGAAGACTTTCTCAATAAATCTATGATACTTTTTTTCATAGATTAGATTATGATAGTCAAAGATGTCAATTATTTATTTCATTAATGAAATTGATTAAAATGAGACCTAGAATGTACACATTAGGGATAATAACATCCAACATGGATGATTAAAATGATAAAATTATTTATAATATACATGATTCAAATCATATTATAGGCATGAGATCATGCAACAAAGATTTTAATGTTGCCTGATATGTAATGACAAATTGTGTAGTAAGTGCTGAAAGGGAAAAAATTATTGATTTCAAAAACAACCCAAATAATTGATATAAATATAAAAGCATTAATGAAAGAAATTGTAAGATGTGAAATACTTAATGAACCTAATACCAAAGAGCTCTGGGCATTTTATGGTATAATTCCATGAAAGGACAATGCTATAACTGATGCTTTGAATACTTGCTTGCATAATTTTGGAAATACAATAAAAGAATTTCACCCAATGCAAGAGATGTAGTGTAAAGAAGATTTTGTTCTCATAATCATGAACCACATCAAAAAAAATTCTTGGATATGAATAAAACACAATTTTACTCTAATTTTTTGGAAAACATCTACAAATTTCTATTAGTAAAAATATTTTTTGAGATGGCTAAACTTTTTTATGTAAAAATAAATCACACATGCACCACTTGTTATTATAGGTAACATGTTGAATTTTTAATGCACTATGATGTTTTTTACCATATTCATTATAATTTTCATAATAATAACATTTTATAGGTGTGTAGCATAGAATTTCTACCAAAATTAGCCAAGGAATTTATTCTAAATATTTTTGTGAAAGACTAGATGGACATTTCTTTTATAAGAAATCATGTTTGGATATAAATTACAACATTGGTAGTGGATTTCCAAAATTTTTAAAAAAAAATGTATCCATATGGAGTGTTTAAGTGCAGTTGGATAGGAATTAGTTGGCTTGAGTAAATATAAATTTGTGGCTTATCAACTAAAAGATGGTAAATAATCTAAAAGGTGTGAGGTTTTTATGAAAGAGATACATGTTTCAGAATTTATGGTCAAATTCATGGAGAAATTTTTTTATGAGTATGAAAGGCACACACATAGGGATAAATGTTTGGATGAACATTTCAATCTAATAAATGACACATTCCCACTTGATTCTATTATTTTAATAGTTGACTTTGCTAAAAATTACACATTCAAACCACAAATGGAAACTCAATCATATTATTACGACTCAACATAAGTTTCCATATTTGTGCATATAACATTCATGAATACACTTGATAGTATAGAGGAATATTGAAAAATATATAAGGAGTACCATTTCTATATTAGTGATGACTGATGGCATTATATAAAGTATATGCAAGGTTGTTTTGATAAGTTTTATGGATTGTTAACTTAGAGGATCATTACCTTCAATCAACATTACATTTGGTCAGATAATCACACATCATAATTAAATAATGAAAATATGTTTTATTGGTTGATCAGGATGCATGTTACCATTGGTATATAACATATTTGGATTTTCACTAAGGCTAGCCATGGAAAATAGGAGCATGATGGCATTAAAGCATGTGTAAAAAGAGTTATTATAAGGGATGAGTTAAAATTTGACCATGTTTCTAATTTGATTGATGAAAAAATTGTGGTTAAATTTTGTAATGAGAACATATTTCATGGTTCTCAAGAAAATTCTACTATTCATAGAAATTTTTAGTTAATTAAGAAAAAAACTTGGCAAACTATGAGGATTGTATGACTTTAAGGGGTTCAAGTGAGGTCCACTCATTTCATATCTCAAATGTAGGTTTTTAGACTATTCATACATGACACTTGGAATGATTTTGTTATGAATGCATAAAATCTATTTGGAATGAGTGTGAGTCATAAGAGTGGGTGGCTGACTATAGCTTTAGACCTCTAATTTCAATCAACACATATTAGGTTTAACCAACATTATGACTTATAGATATGACATCATCACATGAATTCGACCATATATCTGATCTAGTGTATCTAGGTAGAAGATTAATCTTTATGTACTATTTATTCTCATTATCTATCTTCATAGTGTCATTAAAAAATATTTTTTATGATGCAAACCATGTTTTTATAGTTATTCTAGATAAGGACAATGAAGAGGGAATAGATTACTACTTATGTTGGTGTGTACATAGAAACAAAAAAATTGACTTCCACAGACATAGATGTAGAAAACATTTATTATTCCATTGGGTCTATGGTAGTCACTAAAACTTGGCTTCAATGATATCCTATAAAAAATTTAAATGCATGGTTGTTTGAAGATTTTAAAATTCACAGGAAGATACTGCACTATTCAAATTTGGTTTTTCCAATAAATATTAAATTACAAAAATATCATGGGAGGACAATAAATAGGAATATATGAAAAGTTCTCTAGTTATACCATGAATATATTCTTGATACTATCAAGATTAAATCAGATCTAAGTGGTTCATTAGATTGAATTGCATAGGTATGTTGAATTGTTAAATATATATGCAATCATTTTTACCAAATGTTTTTGATTTTATAAGTAGTATGTGCATAAATTTCATATTTAATTAATTACTAACATTTTTTTAGCTTAGTAGTGACAAATAATCTTCCACCTTCATGTGGTTAGCATCGTTAGTAAAGAATTTCTTATTCTTTCATGCTAAGAGAAGCTTACCAAAAGTACTTGGTGTTTTTTCACTCTTGAATAATTGCTCATGACAATTCTCTTTATCATTTTATCTTTATAAACACATAAAAATCCTTGTTTATAATGATCTTCAAGGATTATAGCTAGACCAAATGCATTAAAATTACCTCTAATTGCATTACATACTAATGTTACACATAAAATAAACACACTTTTCATTAATTTGCATAATTTCTTTGCTATGGCATTCTTGAATAGTAGTGAAAATGCACCTGTGCATGGAATTAGATGTCAAATTTTTTTTATCACATGTAATTTAACTATATAGATGTGTTCAAAGTGATGTATTTGCACCTATAGGTCCTAGAGGAAAAAATGCTAGTTTAAGGTCAATAAGTTAACTCTTCACTACCAAAAAGTTGCATTTTATGACCCATTACTACAACTTATACCATGGATTTATCTTATAGGTTATTCACACTATATCTAGGGTGAAATTATAGGGATTTCCAATTCACAATAAGTATCTTACGATTCATCTATATGACTTATAGTTTTGGTTTTATGAATTCCTGAATTTAGGCTAAAAATCAACATCTTTCTTGTATTGGGAAGGGCATTTTTGAGCCCATAATGGGTGGTGGATTTGTCGACCAAGCTAGATGGGAAGTGAATAACCTAGTATTGGATGTTATCTACCACTTTGGATGTGTTGACAGTTTAATTTTTAATCCAAAAAGCATTGAAAATGGATTTTTTAGATCATAGATTTAACTTTGACAACATTTTTATCAATATTTCTATGCTTCTAAACAATAGTGGAAATGCACTTACAAGTGGAATTGGATGTCATGGTCATTGGATCACATATAATTTTCCTATATATATGTGCTCAAAGTGATGGATTTACACTTATAGGTCTTGTTGAGACCAACATACCTCCATCCATTCTAAAAAATTAGGGCCCTTGAGAAGTCTTTATATCCAAGTTTTGAAGCATCTAAACATTGAAGTCTTTAATAAAATTTGAATATAATCCACTATATTAAGGAACAAGATTACATGATCTAATGCTCTTGTTTTAGATTAACCTAATTAATAAGGTTATGTAAGTCATTTTATAGGTTCCCTAGATGATTTAGGGTTTTGTGTTTAGAACCCTGGGTGGCCCTTTATTCAAATTCAAATATTAGAGGGAGCCAAGTTATTAGGAACCAATTAAAAGGAATATAAAAAAGGGGTTTTCATGGATTAATGTCATGTTTTTATAACATAACTCAAACTCTTCTTTATTTTCTTTCCCTTTTCTTTTCCTATGTTCCTTGGGTCTAATTTGATATAGTTCTGCAAGGTCCCTTTTTACATTGCCTAACTTAGCCTAGGTCATTAATACTAAGGAATTGATAATCATCTTGACCTTAGAATTAATACCTTATGATAAGTTTTTTTATTTATATCCTCAATTCTAATAATTATCTCCCTTACTCTTTTCAAGATCCTACGATTGATGCTTGTTCACTAGATTTGATCAGATGGAGTGTCCAAGCTGAAAGGATTTATCTTAAACAACATGAACCATGATATATCAATGAAAATTACTCAATCACTAGATTTGATCCAATGACATGATGTTTAGGATTAAAATTCAAAGGAATAAAAGGCCTTGAGGGTGAAATGTGTGGTGACTTGATGATAACAAAAAAGAAATAAGGGGGGCCACCTACTAAAGGCATCTAATTAAATGATCAAGCCCCATAAATATTAATTATAGTTGCTGACTCATTATATTTGATCAAATGTCATTAAGGCCTTGATGACTTTTAAAAAATCTATGAGCTAGACATGTGGCTAGTTCTCGACCAAGGTGATAAATGATAAAAGAATACACAACATAGGAAGGATCTGTGAGAATGTCAAGTGTCATGACCATAAACCAAGAGATTGATGGACCAATAAAAATATAAGGACTTAGGTTTAGATCAATTAATCACACTGAGCCTATGATTTTGATCCTATGGCATTAAATAAAAAAATCTTTTAAAACCCAATGGCTAGTATTTGAATGGTAATTATGAAAATTGCCATGAAAATCCTAGAATGGTACCACATGGACTCCACGTAAGTATAAAAAGACAAAAACAAATATCTTCTAAACTCAAAAACATAAGGGTATAAATTAAAAGGGTCTCCATCAAATCCAAAACATATATGAAGTTAAAGTTTAAATATCTCCTTCCATTAACAATCAGAACCCTAAACCCTCTATAAAGAAGACCCAAATTGGTCCAATTGGTTATGATTCAATCAAGATAGAATAATTGTGCTCTTAAAAATGACCACTATAGAAGGAACCTAAACCCTTATCAATCTAGTGTGGGAAATTTGATGATGTTATAAATGGTAGATAGCAAGCAATAATTAAAGATGGAGGCTGAGCTTGACCTGACCTCTAATAGTGAAGGAAGGATTTTCAAGAATACAGAGATGGACTTGGTGGCCCTAAATGTCTTTGGAGTAAGAAATTGGTCAAAATTATTCTTCTTGGTGGATGAATTGTATCTTATCTCCCAAGAGGAAAGGAGTAATGCCATAACAAATTTAAGGTACAATGACCTAGTTGTAATTCAAATAGCTAGTCTCCACCACGCTATGGCAAAACTAGAGGTAATTCATTACATTGATGTCCTTATACCCATGTTTTTTGATTTTAGGATAGATGGGGAATGGATCATTTAGGAGGGTAGTTTTTAAAAGGTGGCATACATCTCTCCTATGACATTTGAAACCTATTATAATCTCTACTTACCCCATATCAACCTCCCAGACATGAAGAACTAGGATAACAACCAAGACCTTGATTCAATCCTTACACCCTAATAAATACAAGGACCTCATGTCTTTAGAACCCTAGATGGAATGATTCCCATTGTCTAATTTTGGGAATGAACTATAATAGACATTACCCTATTGAATTGAGCATTTGGTTCCCCTTCCACCATATATGTAAACAAATTCTAGGTGTCCTATATCCACTTCGTGATAGAAGAGAAATTAACCCCTCCAGTAGGATACCTAATTATCTCATTCTTGGATAAGAAATTCATAACCATCAAAATATGGACCTCTAAGAAAAAAATTATGATGTCTTATCTATTGGATTCCCTTCTGGCATATGTATCCTTCCTTAACATTAGGAACTAGTCCCTTGATGGTATAACCATAATTTATCACGACTATTATAAATTATACATATTCAAGTATAAGAACCATATGAAATTCATCTATGATTGTGTTTTCCTAGCTATATATGAAGCCATCACAAGATTTTATATACCAAGATTGCATCACTTTATCAAGAGATATATAGAAACCATGGGAGATGTATGGTATTATCCAAACTACACTATCATTAGGATAGAGGGGATACTACACAAACCTTATAGGATACCAATCCATGTCCCCAATAAGCATGTCAATCAAGAAATTACCTCCAAAATCATCTAGGGTGTGGGCAAGGTATGCAAAGATAAGAAGAAAGGCCAAATCCACCCCCTCCCATTGGATATTGGGAATATTGTAATCAAAGACTGTAAGTAGTTGGAAATCATGATAACACATACGAATTTTTTTAATTTATAATTAGATGACCTTAAAATGTGGGACCCTAGGGGTATGGTGGTTAACTATATTAAGAAGATAAAGGTCCCCAAGATTTAATATGAACATAAGCTAAGTGTCGGTGAGGACATCTATATTAGAGCAAATAATTTTGATGAAGTGATCTCTAGAATCAAAATATACAATATCAAGTTAGAATGCATATTGATCAAGGATAACAATCTTATAGGGGAGATATGGTAATTGCATCCATTTTAATATCATTTGTTTCCTAGTCTATCTAGGACCACTCATGAGGATCCATCTAATCAAGGGCCTCCATATAAACATCCACCCTACTAGCAAGAGCCTCAAGCTAAACAATCTTAGGCTAAACAACCTCAACATGGAAAAGATAAAGGCAAGGATAAAGTTAGAGAACCAAGATAGGAATAGAGACATGAGGAAGGTCCCTCACCTGTAGATATCCCACAAAGGCCACCTTCTCCCATAGAGTTTTTTGACATGATAAATTTTGAGCTAGAAGAGATATTGGAGGGTGCTCTCATTGATATAGAAGAAAAATATGGACTAGATAGAGAAAGGGATCCCTCTAAAGAATTAGGGAAGGAGCTGGTTCTATTGGAAAAGGAAAAAAGGAAAGTAGAGTTGGCCTTGTTTCCTATGACTCTAAGGAAGAATCCTAGGTTGACCTTTACTCACCTTACTAGTAAATTAAACCTCTTTAGTGACGAGAATACAATCCATAGACCACTCATCCTTGATTAGTTCATATTTGGGAAGATTAAAAAGATCCCATCCCTCTCTCCTTCATGTGCCTTGACATAGGTTGGCTTGACAATACATGATAACATCAAACCATAGATCAAGGACATAGTGGAGAAGTAAGAAGAGAGAAGAATAAAGATTTAACATATTTAGGGGGATAGAAAATTGACACCCTAGGAGCCTCTATTAGTGAAAGTATGGAGGTGTTTGAGCCCCCAAGCTTCAAAAGGCTAGATATTAAAGTCTAATTTAACCCAAACATGGTAGGATTGGAAAGGATCACCACAAGTACAACCATGTTTGGTTAAGAATAATTCACCTTTCAAAAGGTGGAACCATTCATAGGGCTAACCCATGTTGGAGAGAAATAGCTTGAAGAGGCTCCCATCCATGAATAAGATGTGGGAATTTTAATTGAGAATCAATATTAGAAAGCTAGGATGAGTGTCTAGGGATTAGTACAAATAATTAAGAACCTAAAGAAGGAGAAAGAGAATTTGCAAACTCAATCAATTCTCTTAGTGTTAGATTCCATGATTAATATGCTTGAGGAGTCATTCCACGACATGTTTAGAGCACTAAATTTTATGAAATTAAGGTAGGATGCACTAGAAAACTAGGACACCTTAGTCAAGGATCTGGTTATTTATTGGCAAAATTTTGAGGATAAGATTACCTAATTTCTTAATATTCAAGTTAAGAAGAAAATACCAAAATTTAAAGCCATCAATATGGGGAACCTAAGTGCCATTTTGGGAATTATTTTATGTAAGGTCCAAGCCTTGAGTGCTTGGCATACCAAAATGGAGGAACTTATTAAGGAGGAGAAAGAGCTCATGGGAAAAATTGAGAATCTCTTAGGAACTATGCTCAAGGATCCTACACAAACCACTACCCTAGGAATTATTAGTGATGAAGAATTCCCACATAGAGCCATTTTAGTGACTCAAGAAATAAAGAGAAAAAGTTAAGGACAATCAAGTTAAAATAATAGTATAATATTAGACATGATATTCAATGCAGGGGAGGGGACCAATGAAGCCAGAAGCATTAAGGAAGCTTTGGCTAGGAATGACAAGGATTTTGATGAGCCAATTGATCAATAAGAGGAACATATCACAAAACCTACCATAGACTTAGGCCTAGTGGATGATCAACATGAGTGAGTTATGAGCATCCTTTAATGGAAAAATACCCCACCTCCAACATCATACCTATGGTTTACCTGAGAGGTGGCATATTCTTTTGTAAAGTCACACACTAGTTTGTTAGTGTGATTGCATCTATATCACCATTATTGTAAAAGACACGTGTATCATAGTTTACTATAAATACAGCTATCTTTATATTTATACACTTTTAATTTTAGAATGATTGGCATACTACCTAACTATTCTATAAAGTCATGTATTACCATTTTTAAGAGAGGGAGACTTTGATCTATTTTATACCATTTTAGGAAATTAATATAGAAGATCAAGGAATTCTATAAGAATTATCTGGGTTGATTTGTTTGAATTGCGAAGTTTCTCAATTACTTGTCTAAGTTTAAATATGAATAGTTTCTAGGAATACTAAGTTATATCATTAATTAAAGGGTTACTAACTTGTGTGATTCTAGGTTAGTTTAATGAGATTGAGTTTACTTCATTTTATTTGCTCTGCAACAAAGATGTGCATTGGCTATCTAGATGTGGTGTAAAACGTTAAAAGTAAATCCAACACTTGTATTATCATCTTAACTTCAGAATTAGACTTGGTTTGTAGTGAAACATGAACTTAGGATATTATACACTATATTATGGTTAATATTATGCTTGGCAATTCTTGAAACTTTGCAATATGTTCAAAATCAAATATCAATAATCACCATTTCTTTCTTACTCTACCCTTTCCTTTTGATCTTTCTTTAAACAATTCACTTTAGTATAAAACATTTGGTTTAGTCATTAGTTTATATTTGGATCATTTTTCCAAGATAAGAACATAAATTCTTGAGAAAAGGCACCAAGATGGCTCCCAAACATCAAACTTTATAAGTATTATGGAACAATCTACATTGTTTCACTATTATTTCACCACATGCATCGTAATTACCAAATACCTAAAACTCATGCCCTAAATCCTTTGGAATCTAAATTGAGAAGTGTTATTTAAAACACTAGAGAGAACCTATGGTTCACTTGGAAGCATCAACAGGTTCTAGAGGAAAAAATGTTAGTTGGAGGTCAACAAGTTGTCTGTTCACTGCCAAAAAGTTACATTTTAGGACCTATTACTATAGCTTATACCATGGATTTATATTAGAGGTGACTCAAAATAGATTAAATGTAAAATTATATGGATTTATCATACATAGGATGGATAATACTTTCCATCCATATGACTTACATTTTGTTTTTATGCATGCCTAAAGTTAGGCTAAAAATAAACATCTTTCTTGTATTAAAAAGGGTATTATTGAGCCCAAAATGGGTGGTGGATTTGTCAACCAGGATAGATGGGAGGATAAAAACTAGGTAATTTATGTTAAATTACCCTTTGAATGTGTTGGAAATACTAATTTTCATCCAACAAGCACCAGAAATGGAATTCTCAAACTGTAGCTTTAACCTTGACAATATTTGTTGTCAGTGTTTCTATGCTCTTAAACAATAATGAAAATGTACTTGAGGTTGTATTTAGATGTCAAAATCATTAGAGAATGTGCAATTTTCCTATACAAACATTCTTTAAGTTATTTATTTGCACCTATGTGTCATGGAGACAAAAATTCTAGTTATATGTCAACAATTTGTCTCTTCACTTCTAAAAACATATATTTTAAGATCCATTATTGAAACCTCTACCATGGATTGCTCTTAGATGTGATTCAAACTATATTTATGGTAAAATTATAGTGATTTACCATGAATATGAGGGATTTTATGGTTCATCCATATGACTTATATTTTTTGTTTTATGCAAGCCTAAAGTTAGGTTTAAAATCAACATCTTTCTTGTATTGGGAAGGGAATTCTTCAGCTTGAAATGGGTGGTGGGTTTGTTGTTTAGGCTAGATGGGAGGTAGATAACCTTATCCTATATGTTATCCATCCATCTAGATGTGTTTTTAGTGTTAATTTTTATCCAATAAGCATTGAAAATGGATTTCTCAGATCATAGCTTCAACTTTGATAACATTTGTTATATGTGTTTCATGCTCTTGAACAGTAGTGATAATGCACTTGATGGTGGAATTATATGTCACAGTCATTGGCAAATGTGTAATTTTAATATATAGACATTCTTGATGTGATTTATTTGCACTTATGGATCGTAGAGGTAAAAATGCTAGTTCAAGGCCATTAAGAAGCCTAAAAGACCTAATAGGCCTAATAGTCCAAGTAAACCATATACATGTGGCTAGAATATAGTGGCATTGGAATTGGGTTTCAAGACATTTGAAAGGTTTTTTAAAGCTATTAAAAGTGTTACAAGGGTCAAAAATCCTTTAGAATTCTACTAATCAGTCAAGGATCCTATTAGGCCTTTTAGGCTTAATTAGTCTAAACTGCATGCCTATAGGTAATGAAAGGATCTTGACACTAGCATGAAAGAAGTTTATGGTTCATGAGAGATAACTTTTGGGGGTTTAAAAAATATACCAATACACCTAAATGGCCACCAATATGTGGTCAAATTGGCTTCAAAGCTTAGCTAAGGGGTACTATGGACCAAATGGAGCTAAGTATTTAAAACTACTGATGTGAGAACATCCTTTGTATAAATAAGTGTGGTGTTCATGTGAGAGTCTTAAAGTGTTAAGTAGAGTTAGTAGAGTTAGTTGTTTTAAGGGTTGGATGGCATATAAGGAGAGAATATGGAGAGAGATATCTCCAAGAGGAGAGAGGAGAACCTAAGATTGAAAAATTGTACAAGACTCCTCATGAGTGGTGATAGATTCCTATGATGGACAAAACTTGTAATATTTTGATGAATACAATAAATAAAGGAGGAATTATTCTATAATTATATGTTCTTAAATAAGTATTGGATTTTTTTGAATCTTATATTATCTTTGAAAGGCCCTTGAGTCCATTGTCTTGTTGATATCTTGTAAGGTTGCAAGTTGCTAGTTGACTATTGATTACATTCAAGAAGGAAAGGTTTAGACCAATTGTTTTATGGGAAAGAAACAAGAATAATTAATTTTGAAATGTTAGGTTAAGGTGTTAAGGATTATACATACATCTAAATGAGTAAGTAAACATTACAAAGTGAATAAAACTCAGTGAAAGCAACCCTATTTCAAGATCTCTATTCACAGTTGTGATAGTCCAAAATTTCAAAGGAAGTGAAAGTTGTGAAAGAATTTGTGGAAGTAAGAATATTATTCCAATTAAGATGATGTTTTAATTAAAAAAATATGTTATATAATGATACTTCATCTAGTGGTAATGGGAACCAAATAACAAATGATTGAATACATAATCACCCTGGGGATAATACCCTATTTTCATAGTTGATGTCTTTTGTATTATCTTATGTCAAGATATGGATAGTTTCATTTGATTCCACATTCTTGGTCACTGATTTGGTAGAATATGAGCATAGGTAAAGGTTTATTGATGAAGATAATAGCCTTTGAAACCTTAGAATGGTAGGTAATTGTTATCAAACTATTTAAATCCTGTAGGTGCATTAAAATGCATGTTTTCATTCATATATTATCTAGTGAAGGGATGCATGGATCTAATCACATAAGAGGTTGTTATATTGGTGATATATGGACACAATTTCAATGATATAATTCATAATAATGACCATGTGAGGCACATAATGTATGGAAAGTACACCATCCCTTAAAATCCCTACATAGTCAACCAAAAAGGTACATAATCCATTGAATTTTATTGTGTTTGGGTATTGGATGGATTAAAAAGGCTTATAAATAAGTTAGATATATATATGGGGTGATAATACAAATATATGTTTAATTTAGGTCTTTTTAAACCTTTTTAAATTTAAGAAATGGAATTATATAAGCTATCGGGCCTGTACAGAGGAAAAGAAACATTGGATTAAGGTTTTGATGTTTTAGGGAGTTTTAACAATGGAAAAATTCTAAAAAATTATAATAATACATAATTGGATGTGAGGAAAGTTAATAAAGAATTTTAGATTTTAATCTTCCTGTATAGTATGGTTTTTAGTCCTATGGGTGTGGTTAAGGGCTAATTAGTCCTAATGGAGAGATGGGTTACAAAGGAAGTGTGCTCTAAGTGTGGAGTTAGGGTGTGAAACTTGACACACACATGAAAGTAGATAGAGGGTGGATATAAATGTGATTACATATTGAAAATAGTTTTTATTTTTACCAAAAAATAGGAAATGCACAAAAAAAGGCTATAAGCCTATGATTGTCTGTATGAGCCTTATATGTGGAATTAAAGGTTAAAGTGTGTTTGAGTAGTTGGAAGAGGTTAAGGAAAATTTGATAGGGTAAACTAAGAAAAAACAAGACAAACTAGTGATCCATTTAGACCTATACCAAGATTCGGTGTTTGAGACATAAGAGAATGGAATAGCAAGAAGCTAATGAAAGCAAAAGAGGAAGCTTGGGAATGGATTGAATGGTGTGAGTTTGGAAATGAATGTAAGTATCATGAGAAGAGGTAAATGCTATAAATAAGTTATTATAATATATGAATAAAATATATATATTTAAGGAGGATATTAAACCCAATAACATAGAGAATCATAGGCTTGGAGATGAAACCTTGAAGACAAAACATAACATTGAATGAGATCTTTGGTAAGACCAAAACTAAGAAGGATAATGTGGAGACTTAAAGCCCTTACCTCTACATCACATAAACTTGGAGATTTAAATATTATACCTTGGTATATTGAATATAATACTTGTCTAATAGGCTCTTAAGGATTTAATAAGACTCCTTATGGAAAACAAACAATCTACAGTCATGCACTTAATAACCATCACCTACATCATTATTTATACATAGTCACCATGAATTTTATTGAGGAGTTATGGAAATACATGGGTTGCATTAGGGTAAATTAAAACAAATGAATGGTGGAATAATTTAAAGGATTTTAATGACATATTTCAAAGCACAATCACCTTGTTCTATCTAAAACCAAGGCAAAAGGGAAAGAAGCTCAGTTTTGAAACTTGACCAAGTAGGTAACATGCCACTAACTTTTGGAAAAATGGGCCTACATGAAAAAATATTAATGATATTATCATGAAATTTGGTGAAGAGAATAATTATGAACTATTATACCTATCCAACATATTGTTGAGGTTTTTATACAAGGGTAACTATTTATTATTTTAGCACAATCAACCCCATGTTTAATCATGGTTAATATTGAATCCTACCTTAGAGAAATTAATCATTTTAAAGAATTAAATTTGGTAATAATGGCATACATGAGCCATAAAAACATCCCATTACATAATAAATGTCCTAATTTTTTTAAAATGCTCGGTGTTCTTAGTCAAATCTCTTACATTTAGTTGGTAGCCATTGGAGACCAAATGAAGCTTTTATTAGTTTTGAGTGATAATGAAAAGTTTAAGCCTTGGATTGGTATTAAAAAGGAATAATAATATTTTTAAAATATAATTAACCCTATTTATTTGATAAAATTCAAGTTTTCAAGAAATTTTTTGAAGAAAGATAAGTTTAGGCATGTAGGAAGCAAACATGCAGTTCAAGGTAATGTTTGGTAAAAAATAAGGTCCACAAGCGAAAATATGCATCCAAAAGCATTTAAAATTGGCATGTTTTTTATTCATGACCTAATATACATACAAATAATATTTTTAATTTCATTTGACAAGTTTAAGTTCCAACTATTCATACATAGTGCCCTTCATGTCTCATGATAGTCATAATTGGTATAGACATGTTTCTTGGAGTTTAAGGTATAAATATGTGTTAGAAACTTATGAAAGTGTTTTAATAGAATAATAAGATGTTTATAATCCCATAAAACATGTTTTAAAAGTGTTCACTCTTCAAACTCTAGGAAAACCCCAAAGGCAATCTTGAAACCCCATAGGTAGTTTCAAAGGCATAAAGAGGAAAGTTGGATTTTTGATCATTTAAAGGGGAGAATACAAGTTGAATAAATTAAATAGCATGTAAACGTGGGTTTTTTACCTAATATAATGATACAAGTTTTAAATAACTTTAATATATTTTCACCTTCCTATACATGCTCTTTTTTAGAGAATACTTCAAAAGGTCAAAGGTGAGTTTTCATTAATTTTAAATGTTATAGCATGGTAGAAGGCCTAGATCACCTTTATTATGCTTGAAAGTACTTGATAAAGTAGGTATTATATTTTGGAAGATTAAAAGTATGATTTTTACCTATTTAGAGTCAATTAGGTGTGGAAGCCTAAAATCAAAATTTGGAAATTTATGTCTAAATCTCTTTAGAACTGAATAAGGGAATTGATTTCATGTGTGGTTAACATTTACATATATCTATTATGATTATATATAATATTCACATGATATTATAGACCAAGGTTCTATAATAAAATCATTAAAGATCAGATTTAAAATAATGTATTGAATTAAATCTTCACATGATAGTCTAAACCAGTCTAAGATAATAATCTTTTATTACAGACCTATAAGGTGTTAAATTATTAAATATATTTACAAAGTCCTAGGAAAGGAATATAGAGTTAGGATTGGGTGTAAATATCATCAGAGAAATTAAATAGAGTAAGTGATTATCATTACTCTATCCATAATAAATTACATGTTCAAAATAAGATTCTAGCTTGATTCCACCTTATAAGGCTTATCCCACTAAGAACTCAGAGTTCTAAATCTACAAGAAAATATAGATGACCATGAGCATACATACATAATTTAAATGTGATAATTGATGTTATTTATTTCTTTTAAGGGTTTATTTCCCTTAATCCCACTCCATACATAAGACTTATAAATAATATAAGTGATTGGGTGTCTAAAAACTACCAATCTAATATTGATTCAATCACTAGTATAGGATTTAATTAATGAAAATATAGGTTCAACACCCCTTACTTCTTATTTAATTTACATTCTTATATAAACAAATATTATTAAGAAAAAAAATGTTAATATTTCCAACTATAGGCTCTGTCATACCAATCTAATTTCAAACATTATCCTAACAAGCTATTCTCAATCTATTAACATTTGTAATCCTTAAGAATAATTCAAAACTGATAATTAAAATACCATTATTGCATACATTTTATTAAATATTCATTTATAAAATAAGAATACCATGTATTAATTCCATATATAGGCATATAATGTCAATAATACATGCATTTCCATATAGGCGTATGAAAAATGATATCATGTCTAACAATATAGTATCTAATGTTGGGTGAATAAATAATATTTTCATGTAAGATGCCAGAAATACATACATTTCCATGTAGGCATTCAAAATTTAAATAATCTACAACATCCTAATAATCAAATAGTCTCCCTCTCTTTACCTTCCTTGAAGAAGACTCTCCCTAGGATGCCCTCCTTGTAGATGGAGATATCTTGAATGCCTTGGATTTATCAAATATTTTACTTTAGGTAACATGAACATATATTACTTACAAACAAACCTATTCAAATACAGGAATTATTATAAAATTAATAAGTATACAAGAAACCAAGTTAAGAAACTAATTTTAAACTATAATAAAAAAATCATTTAAACATGCACTTAATGCAATCTCATGGTCCTTATCAATTTATTTTTGATGCTCGATTGGGTTAGTGCCAAGTTTAGTTAAATGAATAGGCATGTAAAATGATAACAAAACATGAGGAGTTACCATAGTAGTCATCTGAATAAAACTATCAAATGTCATATGATAGCCCTGCATACACAATACATTTGTGCATATAAGTTCTATTTTCCCAAGTATATAGTAAAATTATTAAAAAAAAGTATTAAATTAAAATTCAAAATTACAAGTGAATATAAATACCTTAGTGAGTTCCTATGAAAATGACATTTCAGAATTAATGCTTGTGTCTATCTCAACTCACCATGATTGAGGAGTGTCCATCCTAGTCATTACCTAAACAAGTAACCTAATAATTAATAAATTGAATAATTCATTGATTAAACAAATTTATAATAAAATTAGTATTATATAAGATATGAAAATATATAACGAGGTCACATGAAGCATGAATGTGACAAGTGGATATTTGCAATGTGACTTGTAACATCACACTGAAGGCAATAAATGTCAGTTTCATGAGGGAGAATGACAAGATAAGAAGGGAGGATTTATGAGTGAGTGTTGTGAAATTGAGTCATTAAATGCAAGTTAGGTGTTGAAACATTGTTGATACACCTATATACACTGGTGTGGATGCATATATAGATTTAATGAGTTATATTTCAAATTTTAACTTGATTAAGGTCATTAGGCCTAATTGTCTTAAGGTAGTGACTCGGTATAGTTGATGATAGTCCTATGAGCTATGGTGTCTAAGTTGATTTGTTTTGAAAATTTTATCATGTTAACACTTGTATAATTTGATTACATACATTCATTACTTTTGAGTCCAATTGAGTATTTGTGTGATCAAAAATCTCTTAGAAATGATCATTATGATAAGACAACATGTATATGTATTTGTTAAGAAGTTTGTAATCTAAGTTTTAATTAGGTTAATACCTAAAGTGACAGGTTTATTTTATGGGGGACATCTATATAAGCCTTTTCATATTTTTTATAACCTTATAAAATATGTCTCATCAAAATATAAAGATACATACATAAAATAGAACTAAATATTGTAGAGATAAGAGTGAGTGGATAGTCTTGTTTACAAGTTCATGATTTTAGTTACCCTATAGGTGACATTAGGTTGAATATCTATCCTTAGATTTCCCTTGATTTTTTCAAGGGATTATCTATATGTATATAGTTAAAGTAGGTTGAGGTAAACAAAGGGTGCTATATTCTTGTTGACACTTGATAGTCATTTTAGGGGGACTTTCTTGATGACAGGTGTTATATTCTTATACAGTCAACATGTCACTTGAGTGATGAAAGTCCATGGATATAGATAGGCCCTCTCCCATAGATATATATAGTAGGTATTTCCCCCCTAAGTAGGTTGTGGTAATAAACTACTTGAACCCATATATCTATATGGGGTTGAGTTCCCCTATTTGTATATGGTTGTAAGGCCTATGCCATATACATACATGCTATAGTTTATAGTCGATGTTATCCCAAAAAACCAAAGGGATGTAATGGCCTAATCTATATAGCTTTAATAACAGAGAGAGGCATATTATATCTTATCAAATTATATTAAATGACTATCCCTAATTGGGATTGAGCACCTATCAATCCAAACCAACTATTTTTAATTGAGAGCCTATCAAACACAAGAATAAATAACATTAAAAAAGTCAGATCAAGTGAATTCCAATTAAATATAAATATTATGAATATTATGGAAGTGAGATAGATAGGGGGATAGATCAACCCAATATTCCCCATCAGGATTAAGGGTCTATCTTCAAGTGAGATTGACTCACCTCTCTATATAAACAAATATTTAGAGTCTGATTATAAATTAGAATTGACTAGGTACAATGGGATCAAGAGGCTATGCCATCTAAATTTATAACTACATAGATAGAGGTGAAATTATTGTGCTCAATTAGAATTTATGGGAATTGAATTGATAGCTATGACCATTTTGGATATTGATCATAGAGATTGAACTACTATATGTGATTAAGATAATAAAGAATCAAGTGGCTAGTTATGAGGATAGTATTTAAAAGAAAGTAGTGATGTGCATATTGATGAAGACATGCTATTCTTGGTTGGGTAGAGGGTTAGGTGGAGGATTGGGTAGAGGATTAGGTGGAGGGTTAGGTGAATCATGCCAATGTGTTGGATAAAAATTATAAATTAAACTATGCAAAAAATTCAAAAAAACACATTTAATTCACAAAACTTACCTCTTCTTCATGGCAACATCATCGATCTTGTGAATGTATGAGAAAAAACAATGATTTATATGCTGAGGGAGAAAAACCAAGGATTTCCATGATGAAGGAGTAAAATGTGATTCGGAGGAAAAAATGTGAACACCAAGGAGAAAAAATTGAGAAGACATGAAATGATAAACTTTGGTTTTTTTTTTTTAATTATTATTAT
>JARHVA010003103.1:2055000-2125000 GCA_037957365.1 Torreya grandis
TGACTAATATTATGATTATCCTAATTATAAAATTTATTAATGAAAAAATCAATGTTTTATACCTTTTTGATTCCTTATATCATACTCAAATGGCTCCATATTTTTTAATCCTTCCAACCATATTGGATCTATTTATATACCTTGAAACATTCAATTTAAAATTTTAAATCATTCTTATGGGGCAGCCCATACATTTTTCATGTTAGTGGCATGGGAAGTTAACCAAAGAGTAATTTATTTATACATAATAAGTCTAACCCTATTCCTATTTGGAAACTATCTAGTAGGAACTTATCTTAGCACCTATCTTCACTTGCATATTGAGAGGAACAAACCTAAAGATTACAAATAAAAAATACCTCAAAAGAGTTACCCTAAAAAAGCCTAAGTCAACCAAGCCAAGTCAAGTCCCAAGTTTTTAACTGTTATAATCTATATTATAAGTTGTATCCATATTAAAGGAGCATAATTTCACATATACACCCAACCAATGGAAGTACACATAGTTTTAACCCTATTAAAACTATTATAAATGTAAGAAACACTTAGACACTTAGAAATGGTTTCTTGGGGTTAACTCAACCAATATTTTCCATTCCATTTTTCATGTATACCTAGTGTAAAAAGTGTAGCTATGGTTTCAAAGTTAAAGAGATATATTTATGGACTTACATAAAGTAGATAACTTATGATATTGTATTAATAATAGTTTCCAAGTTGGTATGACTAATTTTTATGAAATTTTCCTACACAAGTTAAAATGAAAATTCCATTAGTCATCATATTCCTAAAATTAAATTAGACATCCAACTACTACAAATATTCATCTAAGTTGGTCTAAATAATTATCTTTTAGAGTTAAATAACCCAGGATCAATTTTCATTCTATTTTTCCACCTCCTCACAATCTCAAACCTTAAAAAATAGTAAAAAGCTAAGTACCCTATCCATCTTAGTTATTTCCACAAAATAGTAAAGTGTAAATAAATATTTCTTTTTACATTCATATTTACTTAATTTAGACATATATTAGACAATCTGACTATTCAAAAATTATATCTTGTTTAGATACATTTATCCACAAAAAAATAAAACAAAAACATAGAAGTAAATTCATGAATAAATTACACTACTCTAAAAACCTTGTAGAAAAAATGATCCTTATACATTAGTGTATACTTATAATAAATAATAACACAATTCATTTCTAAGATTAAAATTTTATTTCTTAAGCTACCAATTATTTCTACATAATAAAAATATATTTATTTTAAAATATATTTTAATACTATATTTACAATTTATTCTACCTCATGAAATAATTACAAATGAAAATATATTATACCCTTCAAATTTTTTGCTGCTAATGGGGTTGGAAAATTTAGATCATTTTCATTTGTATCATGACTAATCTCCATGTCCAAACTATATCTTTGAATTTTATATACATTTCCACAAATTTTATTCTCCTCTTCAATTATAATAGTTTAAGTTTTCATATTCAGAGTATTATCCTTAACTTTGTATATTTTGTTTTCATAACCCAGATATCCATATGTAAAAATTTAAGCATAATTATTATGTTAGTTATTTATGTTTTATCTTACTTTGGATTTAGTGATCTCTCAAATACAAAATATTTATGCTAAATAATATTATAGAACAAATGTATAAATTATGTAAATATGCATATAAATAACAGAGTATTATTTATTTATTATAACTAATATTTATGGAAGTGACTATAATACAAGATAATTAGATTGTTTATGTTTTTTTTCTATTTTTTTATTAGGTGCATTCATTAAATGAGATATGTAATGATTCTTTATTGATTCAAATTAGGAAAAAAAATAAGAAAATCGATAGGATATGTTTGGGACTAATTGGATGCCTATGGAAACTAGATGCATTGGTTCTCTATAAAATTCATCTATGAGACCTGGGATGATTTGTGATAGTTTGGATCTTTAAACCTATGTTTTCAAGTGGATCATGTGTATTCATATACCTTAAAAATTGTGTTAATAACTCTATTTTCATTATTTTTTATTGAACCCCTAACTTCAAATTTTGAGAGAATTTGACCTAGAAATAATGGGTTATAATGAATGGGTTGAGATAACATAAATAACCTTCCACTGAGTGTCTAAACACTACCTATGTTTTAATAATACAAAGAGGGCTCAAACTACATGTCGCTCTCCCACTTATCTAAGTCTACACCATCTACTTTTCAAAGATTGTTGAACACTATTTTTAGGCCTTTTTAAAGGATGTTTGTGCTAGTTTTCTTTGATGACATAATGATTTATAGTAAGACATGGGAAGCACATCTGCAACATGTGAAACAGTTATTGATAGTTTGGAGAAGCTCCAACTTTATGCTAAGCCATCTAAATGTGATTTTGGAGTACAAGAGTTAGAGTACCTCAGTCACATTTTTTTGCATGAAGGTTTTAAAGTCAATCCCTAGAAGATCAAAGCAAAAATGTAATGGCCCATTCTAAAAACTCTCAAAAACCTTCGAGGGTTCCTTGGACTATCAGGTTACTATAGAATATTTGTGAAAGGTTATGGTAGCATATCAGCTCCACTCACTTCATTGCTAAAGAAGGATGATTTCCATTGGAATGATGATGTCACCAAAGCATTTGAGAAACTAAAAGTAACTATGTGGACCACTCTAGTTTTGGCTACTCCTGACTTCTCACAAACATTCACTATTGAATGTGATGCTTCTGGGTCTAGATTGGGGCTAGTAATAATGTAGGAAAGAAGACCCATTGCATTTGAAAGTCATCAATTCAAAGGTAAGAATTTACAAAAAACCTATCTATGAGAAAGAAATGATGGTTATTCTTCATGAAGTTAAATAATGGAGGCCTTATCTAATGGGTAGACACTTTAAGGTGAAAATGGATCATGATAGTCTCAAATACTTTTCGGAGCAAAGATTATCATCTGAGGAACAAGAAAAATGGGTAACTAAAATGTTGGGTTATGATTTTGAAATCATTTACAAGGGTAAAGATAATGATGTAGTAGATGAACTATCCAAACAGGATGCATCCACAGAAGCATTACTTTGTGCAATGTCCATGTTGCAAGTAGATTGGGTGGATGAAGATAGGTTAGAATGGGAGCAAGACAAGGATACACATAATCTAACTCAGAATCTCTAGCAAGGTAATTTAGCCTCTAAAAAATTTTAATGGAAAAGTAATGTCCTATGGTATAAGGGTAGATTATACTTGTGCAAAAATTTAGAGCTTAAGCATAAGATTCTTACAGAGTTGCATGCATCTCTAATTGGGGGACACTCAGGGTTCTTGAAAACTTATCATAGAATTAAGAAAGAATTATTTTAGGAAAGATTCAAGGGAGATGTACAAAATTTTGTGGAAGAATGCTTGATATGCCAATAGAATAAAGGTGAAATAGTTAAGACCCCAAGTCTGTTACAACCGTTAGTAATTCCTAGTCAAAGGTGGGAGGAGGTTTCCATGGATTTCATCACTGGGTTGCCTTATTCTGAAGGTAAGAATGTTATCTTTGTCATTGTGGATAGGCTTACAAAATATGCCCTTTTTTGTGCTCTGTCACACCCATTTTCATTAAATACAGTAGCAGATATTTTTATGGAAGTAGTTCTCAAATTACATGGAATCCCAAAAATAATTGTAAGTGATCGTGATCCTATTTTCACTAGTAATTTCTAGACTAAACTATTTTCTTGTTTGGGTACTCAGCTAGCTCATAGCTCATCTTACCACCTCCAATCTAATGGACAAACTGAAGTGGTTAAAAAATTCTTAGAGGGGTATCTCCATTGTTTTATATTAGATAAATAAGAACATTGGGTTAAATGGCTACCACTTGCAGAATGGTGGTTTAACACATATATCCATACCTCTTCTAAAATTTCTCCATTTTTAGCACTATATGGTTACCATCCACCTTCCATCACTTCTTCATTAAAGGTGCACACCAAGGTTTTAGATGTGGAAGAGCACGTTCAACATCAACAAGAGGTTTTGGATAGTTTGAGAGAGAATTTGGCCTTGGCACAAAATAGGATGAAGCAACAAGTAAATCAACATCGTAGTGAGTGAAATTTTGAGGTGGGTGACTGGGTATTTGTTCATTTGCATCCTTATAAGTATATGTCCTTGAAGCAACATAAAAATGAAAAGAAACTTGTTCCTAAGTATTATGGCCCTTATCAAGTTCTACAAAATATTGGAAGTGTGGCTTATAAGCTCAAGTTACCTCATTCATCTCACATACACCCAATATTTCATGTTTCTTATTTGAAGAAGGTCATTAGACATAAATTTTAAGCCCAGACAGAGCTCCCAAAACTAGATGAAGAAGGATGAGTCATTTTGGAACCAAAGAAGATCCTCCAAACACATAATAAGAGGTTGAGAACCAGAGAGATTAGGGAATATTTGATCAAGTGGAAAAACTAGAGCAATGAAGATGCAACTTGGGAAGGTGAAGATTTTCTGCAACAACATCCATAGTTGTTTAATGTTGAGGACAATGTTGGTTTGAAGGGAAAGGGCATGCTACGCCCCTAACCTAATCACATGTATGAGGATAATATTAGCTGACTTATGGATTACTTATCCCTCTTTGATGTTATATTACATTTATCTATGCTTTCTTTTGATTAGTAGGTCAGCCTATGGAGTAACCATGGCCTAGATAGACTATATATAGGAGGTAGTGCGTAATTATTTATCACAATATTGTGAATTCTACTCTTATTGAAGCTTGTGGAGGTTTCCCCCTTGAAGTGGCTTATCTATTATCATATATTTGGATATATTTCAGTCATATTTGGATATAATTATGCTATTATACTTAATTCTTGAAGTAATTTCATTACATAACATTCCTCACAAATTACCAAATTTTCATATTAAATTCCAAACATCCCCTTTTACCATATTTTCACATTATTTCCACCTCATTGGTGTTCCCTTTATGAGTTGTAGTGTAAGACCATGGATAGGACCTGGCCTTACTCACAAAATATTCCAATATCCAAGTAACAATAAAATTACATGTGTCAAGTTTGAGATAAGATGTGATTGATTACGATTTACACATCATTGACATGATTCACATCTTTATTTTATATTTTTTATGCTTACTTCATTGATATTTCATCTTTCATCTTCAAATATTATGATTGCATATAATAATCCAACCATTTTTCTTAATTTTTTCATACTTCCCAACTTAAATTAGTGCAATTAATTTAAGATCATTTTGTCAATTTTGTTTATCTTTTATAATTCAAAATGTGATTTAGTATGATTGATTGACTTAATTGATTTATTTTTATACCATTGTTCTTTTACGTGCTTTCCCATTTTATTTCATTATTTTCATACTTCCTAACATGATTTCATGTGATTTTACTTATTTTAATTGGGTATCAAATATTTTTCTTGGTTTAAAAACATTTTTTCCCTCTTGTTTACCACTTATTGTTTTATTATACTTAGTCATATTTTGTTATTACACATTTCCCATCATGATATACTGTATATTACATTTGTTTTTGATTAATTATACTTTGCCCAATCTTTTTTGTCTATTTATTTTTAACCTTGCATGTATCCTTCACAATAATAGAAAATAAAACACAACACATATATTTCTTATAACATATACAACAAAAGTAAAATACATGTGCTAGAAATAAATATATTCATGCATCCACAACCACAACCATAATAAAAAAACATAAGATCAACATCTAACTATATATATATATATATATATATATATATATATATATATATGTATATATATATATCATGTGCTTTCGATACAAATTACAAAAATACATCATTCTAGATCTAAGGTTTGGATCTATCATGTCTATATTATGGCCTAGCCATGATACCCATAAATACCTCAGATGGTCCCCTTTGAATAGTATGTTGTAAAGAGGATATCTTAGATATCAATCTTGATACTTATCCCTGTAGGTTGGCCACTTGGGTGTTGGAAATATTGTCATTGATGTCAAAGGTCTAGCATTATTGGTGATAAAGGCCCCATTACATTTAATAATATTTGTAATAAATATATCTTCGATAATGTGTGTTAATATTTATTTAATATTAATGAATATACTTTTGGTTGCATATGAGACAAAAGAAGGGCCCATGGAGAAGTCAAAGAGCCATAGGGTAAAGACAAAAGAAGGATGGGATTAATTTTCCCATGATGAGTCATCTTTGGGAATTCCAAGAGTCACCAAGTGAAGACAAAAGAGGAAGGGTGCAATTTCTCATGAAGGGACACTTTGAGGAATACAAAAAGTCACCAAGATAAGGATAAAAGAGGGAAGGACATTTTTTCTCATCAAGGGTCACCACATGAATTTTCAAAGGCAAGGATATGAAGGGTCTTATAATTTTGGCACCATTTTCCATAAGGATTGAAGGGTCACAAAGAGGGAAGGCCAAAGGTCATTTGGAAAGCTATAAATAAAGGCTTGAGAAGCCATTTGTAATAAGAGTGAGAGAGGTTGATTTGAGATTGTAATATCTATCTTAGAAGAGCATTTGAGAGAGAATAATATGATTTGTATTTGTTATATCTAGCTTAGAAGAGCAAAGGTGAGAGAGAGGAAAGAGATGTTGTAATGAACTATCATTTATTGAGATAGCAACATTGAGAGATAGTTGTGTGGTATACACAAATGGGTTGGTGCTCACAAATTTTTTCTAAGTTGGTGCTCGGCAAAGGGGTTGGTGCTCATGTGGGTTGGTACTCATGAATAGTTGCTAGGTTGGTGCTCAACAAAGTGGTTGGTGCTCCTGTGGGTTGGTGCTCATGAGTATTTGTTGGGTTGGTGCTCAGAAAATGGGTTGGTGCTCTTACAAGTTGGTGCTTGCAAATATTGTTTGGGTTGGTGTTTATTCATATACTTGAGATTGTTCTCCATGGTTTTTCCCACATTGGGTTTCCACATTATATCTAGGGTCTCTCTCTTGTGTGGTGTTTATTGTTTTAGTTTTATTACATATCTTGAATGTTTTGATTAAGTGGAATTTTATTAAGGGAAAGTTTTATAAGATATATGATATACTGATTCACCCCCCCCCTCTTAGTATATCCCGTGCTTAACATTGGGCCTGTAACTATCCTTGTTGAATAGTGGTAGAAAAATGTATGGATCTCTCCTAATCCAAGGCCTATCATGCTTGTTCCTCTCTTTATCCCACTCTTATTGGTGGTTGTAGCCCATCCCTACATGTCTATAATCACCTCATTACCTCTCTTACTAGTCTAAACCATCTCACTTGAGCTGAGGAAAATGGTACCATAAGATCATCTAATGTGGTAAGGTGATATGGAATCAACACCCCATCCATGATATCATGGAGTGATTTTCTAACCAAGGATCCCCATCTTGTCTCTTCCTCCACAAAATATGGAAAAATTCATACTAGATAGACATTAGATCATAGATATATCTCAAAATCTATCTATCTAAAATCTCTCAAATAGATCTTTTACAACTAGTATTTTATTTTCAAAACTTAAACAAATTTCTACCATTTATTACCTATCCCAGTGTCACAAAACATAATCCACCCCTTTGCTCAAACACCAAACATGGTCTCTCCATCAGCTCATCCTATAAGTAACCCATCTTTGGGATACCTCCCAATCAACACAAACCTTAGGTTCAATACCCATGCCTATCTCAAGCCTCACCTCAATGGTGCCTTTATAGAATAGCTCTACCTTGGTCTAACTAATGGGTTATCTTGGATGACCACCCTTTGTACTCTCTCTCATAATTGGCATCTTTATCAGTGGTGTGATCAAGGTGGTCATCACTCTTATTATGGTGTTGGTTTTAGTATCTATGGTACTCCTACATCTACATCCATGTCATATCTAACCACTGACCATCATGTTCAACCTATCCATGGTATCTCATGCCATGGTCTAATCTATAATCTCTTGAGTGGTGGTCTTTTTCCTCCTCTCCCCCTTGGCTCTCTTACATGCCTAGACCAAAATGTAGGTACGACTATAGGAGCCATTGGGTAAGGGAGTACAAAATGTCTTGGTAAGCATGCCACTGTATGCGGCTCTACCCATTAGGTGTAGTGGCCCATGATCCATGCTTAGTTAACTCTAGTGCCACCATAATCTAACTCTACCAAAATATCATAGTGTGTGCATAATGATACCAAATAATATATCCTCATATGATCATATATAGTACTATCATGTGGAGCAAGAACCATGCTACCTGATCTTATCTCCATATCAACACTTGAGGTAATTGATCATTAAGCACATGGGATAACCTAGATGGTTTGAATATTAATACCCTCTCATATATCTAGTCATTTAGTAATATCATTGGCTCCATGGTCTTCTACCCTCTAGATAGTATCCCATATATATCATGCATGAGATGGAACCAGATGACAAAACCTAGGTCATAGAGTACTCCTTGCTCTAATATTGACTGTCAAAAGGCTATCATATATAGAGGTACTCTATTATTTGACTTATGACATAGTACCTATGTTATCATAAATCCTATCACTACCTTCCATATATATAGAATCTAGGCTATTATACATCAAATAGACTCACCCTTAGACCTAGGTAAATCCTATCTAAGAAAGTTACCCATCAAGCTAATGCTTATCTCTCCTCCTACCCATCTGGTATATCTATGATTGCTAGTATCCCTCTTATAATAATTTTAAGTAAAGCATGGAAATCCTCCAATATGATACCCACCTCAATGGTATCCCCATTCACTAGCCACCTAAAGGTATTGGTCAAGTGCTCCTATGTTCATAGGAACATGACCACTAGATCTATACTCAGTGGAACTTGGTGCATATCCATGATGCCTCCTAAGCCTAGTGTGGCTAACCTAGCTTGGTCTACCTCTATCAACCACTCTAATAGATATGGTAGTCATGATGCATCCACTAATCATCAAAATACCTGATACCCCTACAACCATAAAATAATAAAAGATGTATTATACCTCTATGTCACTTATAATCAATTACATTATTTTTTTAAATTTTAGTAAGCACAAACCTAACTCACCTTAATCTATTCATTTCATACCAATTTCATTTACTCTTAGCATACTTATACATTTCAATACTCAATCGACTTGGGCTTTTAGCATATTATTTCAGCTAGTTTTTGACATTTTAGTACTATATTGGCCACATAGAAACATACTAAGTCAACCCATACCTGCTAAGTAAGCAATGCCAAATAAGGATTATTAACCTACTAGGTTGACTAGGTTGATATAGTTAGTTCAAATTGTTGACTCTTTGACCCACTTGTAATAAAAGCCTTCAACATTTATTACTCTAATTCCTTTCAACCCATTTCCCTGTTTGGACTCTAGTACCCTTTAAAACTATCTTGAGTTCATTCTAGTTTCTATAAATGGTCTTAATTATAAATTTATATTAAACACTTAATTTTCAATTAAATATTTAAAATAAATTTGAAATTATTAGTTGCCTACTTGTGTTACACCCACTATGGCCACTAAGCATCCTCCTCATCTTAGTTGTCATCTCCTCACCATCTTATCTCTTTCAAATATTGCTAGGTCTCTTAGAGCTCTATTTTTCTATCTAAATAAGTCAGGCAATAGAAAATTACTTTCTTTCCACCCTATTTAAAGTTACTATTCACAATTATTTACCTTTCAAATATTTATTGTCACATTCTTTGTTTTGATCATATCTTTGGTTTTACTAACTCATTTTTTTAAACATAAAAAGTTCTAGAATCATGATTCATAGAGAATATTTTCTAATAATATATGTATATATTCTAAAATTTTCTATTTTTCACTCTTTTTTGCACTAATCTCTACTGGTTCACCTAATGTTCCTCACATTGGATGCCTTCACTTCTCTTGTAGTCTCTTTATTTATCTACAACACTAAGGTAAGTTAGGGTACGTGTTTTTCAATTCTATCCTTTC
The DNA here is from genome assembly GCA_037957365.1 of Torreya grandis. NCBI lineage: Eukaryota > Viridiplantae > Streptophyta > Pinopsida > Cupressales > Taxaceae > Torreya > Torreya grandis. The sequence continues at coordinate 2,065,031 of JARHVA010003103.1, forward strand.
ATTTATATTATTGTATCCTTACTAAATTTTACTTAATATTAGCATTATATGTCATCATGTTCTATTCTGGAAGTACCATCCCATGTTACACTTATATACACATAATGAGCTTCAAGTGGAGTACATATATACACATAATATTTTTAAATTTTTATCAATTAATGATGTTCTCTATCTTATAAAAACCCATCATGTCTCAATGTCTCTGAGTACATGCCTTAAGGGGTTCATTGGGAAAGGGATGGATAGACCATTGGTGTTTTACATTATTATTGCCCCTTTTCCCACTTATTAGCTACACACTTATCTCCTAAAAACCATTCCACTAAGTTTGTTCTTCTCTCTTGTACACTCTTCTAGTCATTTCCCACCTTCTATACCCATTTTTCCTAACCCAAAACCCCTTTCAATAGTTTATAGTACTAGGTCAACTAGGTTGACCTTGTACTCTTATTATCAAAACTCATTTAGGGTCTAGGTCAGCTTTTGACTGACCTAGCCCATGACCTAGTGATTTTTTGTCAATAATAGGTCTTGGTCAATTTGGTCAACCCTATTAATTGAAAATTTTGGAAAGGCTTAAGTTTTAATCTACCTATATATACAAGATAATTTTTCCATTATTTATAGAATAGAACAAGAATTAAAACATATTGTACGTCTACTTATCCACCATTCTACTTGAGGATCAAGCTTAGGGTTTCATACTTTCTTTAGAAATATGGATCTTATCTTATGGAGAAGTATTTTAAATGCATTGATAGGTTGTGTAGCCTAGACTTGATTTATCCTTGCCATCCTTACATACCATAAAAACCTCTTGTAAATCACCTTGGCTAAGGGAGATATGTATTCTCAATGGATTCATCTTCAAAGGTAAGTATTACTAACTTTTTTCCTCCTTTATAAGAGTAGATATATATGCATTTTTACTTCTCTTCTATGTCTTAGGATTCCATATACAATGATCTGAGTATATGTCTTATATTCAAGTTTACTTTTGTTGTTTATTACCACCAATTTATGCCACAAGTTTTGGTTGGAACTTGATTAAATTTTTTGCTTTAATTGTTATTAGTTTAGTGAATATGAAAACATAGGGCTTAGTTAATGATATTACATGATTTTTCTTGACCAGAGGCTTTGGAATCCTCCATAGTATTATTGTTATGATAGGATATCACCTAATTAGGTCTAGAGGATCCACATATTGGTCATGTTCTTGATTATGTGATGTGTCACTAATCAAAAGTGTAAGTAGGATTGATCTTCTCTGAGCTAGGATTGATTTATAGATCTAATGCATTTTTGATTACATATAGAAACCCCATTCTCATGATCACATCTCCTTCATGTATCCCCTCAAAAACCCATAAATAATAATCTAAGTCATGTACTATCACATCATTTAATGGCCTAAAAAGGTCTTGCTTCCACCAAAGGAATCCCACACTAAAAGTTATTTGATGCCAACATGCATATAAAGTTACAAGTGAGAAAACTAATTTGATGTGCTCATAATATTGACACTTCAAAACAAAGGTCACATCTAACCCAAACCTACACTACATTATCCACACCCTCAACTATTTGTACACGTGTTAAAAGTGTTAAATTCCATGCAAATATTGTGTGATGCTCCCACATATAATATACAACACTAATCAAATTCCATAAAAATAGGCCTCCCCCTAAATATGATAATGTATATCAGGAGATGTCATCATCATCATCATCATCATCATCATCATCATCATCATCATCATCATCATCATCATCATCATCATCATCATCATCATCATCATCATGTCTAGTCTCTCCTTTGCATCTTCCTCATATAGTCCCTAAAAATAAACTCCAATTATAAATGTGATTTCATAACATCCTCTCCATATAGTCATACTATCACTATTTCACTTCCCCTCTTGTCCATTAGCAAAATCATTACACCATGTATTGGTATTCATATTACATATTAGATTAACTCCACTATCATCGTAATATCCCCTGTAGGTAGTCAGAAGGTCCCTGTATCCCCACCCTACCACGAAATCAAAGCTACTGATAGCCCCACATCCATGTGAACATGGTTATATTGGCCCAATAATATGAAACCAATAGCCTCCATACATTCTAATTATTCATCACTCATATGTTATTATAACAACTCTAATAGTGGTGTACCCAATCTTGCATCATCATTAGAATCCATGCCTATAGTTGTAGGTTAGACTTAATAATTTTATGTCTTATACTCTTAGGTTCTATTAACTTTTTACTATCCTATCCTAAATTGATAGCAATCTTAAGGCATCAATATTAATCATTAAGGATTGATATTTATTATGTATCAATCAATGATGATCCATAAGAGATCAGTATTGAGCTAGTAATAATTTGCATCAATCTTTGTATCTTTTTGTACTAGAATTAAAAATTGAAACTAAATTTTTTTTGAAAAACTTGACATAAATTAAAACTATGTAATCAATCTTAAAAATGATGGGTTTAACTAGTTATTTGACTAATTATCTATAATATAGACAAATAAAACCTATATTAACCATATAGACTAAATATAATATTAAAATATAATGGATTACATTATAGTACTACTCCTCAAGTAAAACATTATAAATTAATTTAATACCTAAAATAAACTAACTAAAAAATAAAATTTAAAACATTACCATGAAAAATTAAACTAATAATAACATATATCAACTATCATAGACTAAACATTAAAACAACAACTCACCAAACTATATACTAGACTTAACAATTTTAGATCTTAAAAATAAATAACTATCTAAAATGTAAGAAATAAAATTTGAATATTAATCCAAAAAAAAACACATGTAATAATATGGAAAAAATGTATGAGAGAACTATTCTCCCCAACTGAGACATTTCAATCTAAACTTGGCTTCATGCCATTATTAGATCACACCTTTAGTTTTTTTACAAATGACAATCACTACTACATCATATTATTTTACCATATATAATGTGTACACCTTATCATCATTTATATCTCTCTCATATGATCCTCTTAAGGTACACTTTACTAATATTTTCTCATTTATTATTATTCTAATTTAGTATTGCCTTCTCTTCTGATTGTTCTCCCATCCAAGATAATGTACTTCTTGCTATACAAAGATAATAATATAATTTTATCAACAATAAATTTAAATATTGAGTCTTTTTTTTCTTTATTAAAACACCTCTTTTCTATGTAAAAATATTCTCACTAGTCACAAAATCTCTCTAATTTTTTTAGGATTTTGTTCTCCTTTGGCTAAGCTTCGTATAAATTTTAAAAACCTATTTTTTTTTAGAAAAATGAAATAAATTTATATTTTATTGGGAATAAATTAAAATATTATAAAAATTCCTTTCAAAAAAATTCAAACCTCCTTTATCTCTCTCCACACACACATACACACACATATACTAGCAATGTAGTAATGCATGGTATATAGAAAACACACCTTCTACTTAGTAATCTAAAAAAAACTAAGAAATAAGTATACAACTAGATAAAATATTGTTATATTAGAGAATAAACTTTCATACATTGGGGTAATAAATAAATAATATTTATTCCCATAGAATCAATTAAATATATACAAAAGTGGTATTAAAAATATACATTTTTCCTTTTTTCTTAGCATAACTATACTTTGATACTAGATATTGATTTTTCGTCAGAGGATGCACATGGAGAAATTAAATGTTTTATTCATTTGATAGAGAATACATAAAGTTTCTAATATCCTATTTATAATGAGTAATACATTATAACAATACCTATGAACTCTCTACACAAACTTATCTATGAAGAGTAGTTTACAACATGTACAACTCATCCATACACAAATAACATTATGTCATTTAGTAATATTACTAATAGTTAGCCATATAATGATATATGAGTGCACTATAAACTATATATGGAGTGGATGAGGCATTGGTCACTAAGATAATATATTATCCTATATTCTATTAGGGAATAGAGTCCTAAATTCAAATCCAACTATTGTATTTAAATTATGCCATCTTGATTTCACTATCAATTTGAGTTATTTTTCAATTCTTTTCTCATTTTACTTGCACATATGGCTCCACAACCAAATGTATAAGGAAATTTCTTAATTAAAATATTCATAAATTTTTAGGATGTAATTACTAGGATCTAGCTACAAATTAAGTGACTTATCTATGTTTTTATAATTAATTAATGTATATAAAGTCATTAAAAATGTAAAAAAGGAAGAGTGGTTAGATAGAGAGATATGAATTTAGAGTCATTAAGTAATTTTTTTATAATTTATAATATATTTTAAATTTGAAATCAAAATTCAATTCAATATTATAAAAATTATTAAATAATAAAATCAAATGCAACCTAACTATAGTCAGGGGAAATTTGGGTCTATGTGAATTTAGTATGATATATGGATTTATAGCTTAATTTGTGGGTTTAAATATTATACTAAATATAAAGTTTTAATCTTTATTTCAAGATATTGGAAAAGAGATGGCTAGAAATTAGAGTGTGGGTTATGTACCTTTTTGGTTTTGAGGAATGGAATGCAAGAAAGCGAGTGAAATAACTCTTTGGACTTGTGTGCTTTCTTGGTTTTTTTTATTTTTTTATTTTTGAAATTTATATTTTTGTCAATAGATAGATAATACATTAAATTATTCACTTTTCTTATTTGTGTGTAACTCACACTATTTTCAAACAATATTTTGAAAACCATGTTTATTGGATTTGTACCAAGTGTACCTAATCTAAGTTTCAACGTGAATTTTGATTCTAGACAAGGCATTTTTTCTTATTACATATATTGATCCTACTTCCATTTTATTGTGGTAAGAATAATCTCAAGCCATTTCATTTAATTTTAAGTTATTCAAATAGTTATTTACATTTATTCCATTATGGGTTTCTCATCTTCACATCCATCCTCCTCCATTCTTATCCCATTTCCAATTTCTACCATTTTCAAATTTTGTTTCTTTTTTTGTGATTTTTGGTTAAAATTAAATAAATATAAAAAAAATAACAAATATTCATATGGGGGATATGACCCTATCAAACATACAGTAAAATCACCATATAAATAGTGATTTATCCATTTATTGTATAATTTGGGTCACACCTCACTGGGTGAATCAAAAAACTAATAAAAAAAGGAAAGAATAACTTTTTCCAATAGTTTTTGGCAAATTTAATAGGGATAAAAATATTCATTTTTAAAAAAATATAAATTGAATCTTACCCTTTAAAAATTAGACTGGAAACTATATTAAAATTATAGAACATAGTCCATTATTTTGATATTTTGATTATACCATCATTGCCTAAATTTTGACTTATGATTAGAAGAATTAGTAGAATGGATAGTTAGTGACAAAGATAAGAAAGAAAAATAATTTATTTTAGAGGAGTCAAAACTAAGGGCTTATTGGATTCTTGAAAGTGATGATATTATGAGAAATGTTTTTTATTTATATTTAGTTTTTAATAAAATCTAGTTCATGAGATTGTCAATGATCACAACAGAGTGCAATTTTTGAAAGATTTATATGGATTTGTATAAATCAAATGAATATAAATTTTCCACTTAAAACATTCACAAGGTGGATAAAATTCAAAAACAATAATTTATTTGTGTCAGGTATGAAATTGATAGTTTTAATTCCACACATAAGGGAATAAAACCTCTTTCTTTTGATGCTCCAAAAAAGATCATAATGTTTTATCCCAAAAAAAAGAAGTCAAGGAAGAATGCATAAAAATAAAATTTTAGATTTTTTATAAGAGCAAGAGACAAACATAATCATAGAGAGTTTCACATTAGTAAAGATGAGACATGTGGTGATATTAAGCACTAAGCACACAAAAAATGCCGAGGAAAAACCAAGTAGAAATAGACTAGAAGTTTATAGTGATTTTCGGTGTCATGAGGTTTTGATCCCAAGCCCAAATTTAGAAGAATTTAATAAAGATGTTTTAAAGATTATGGTAGAGTATCCAAAAGATAATCCCCAAATAAAATATTTTGGAGATATGTCCCATGTTGTTTACATTTTATATATTCATTTGAAATAAATTCTTGATATTCAACATGAACTGTTTTGTGTTGTAATCTATCTTATGGATGAAATTGATATTTGAATTCCATCTATCCATAGTCAATTGTCTGAATACATATTTTTCATCCCACCTATGCCTCATGTTTTTACCATGGATGAAATTAAAACCATGTTTTAGGTGTTGCTCATATATTTGAAAGAGTTGTCCTCATCTTGTAAATATTTACCTCACAAGGGCTAATATTTTCCCCACCCATGAATGACTATGTTTATTTTTTATATATATCCTTTCCACTTATATATAGTTTCCTTTTGTTTAAAATTTTTGCTTGTGTATTTTCATTTTTTTTGTTTTGTTTTCCAATTCTAATTTTTTTATTTTGTGTCCACAAAGTGTTTGGTTATTTATGTTATTTTCTAGAGAACTTTTTATTTTAGTGTAGGTATGGAAAGAATATTTTAATTAAATATGTAACATCACCTACAAGACTTTTATGACATCCATAAAAGTGGTAGCTAATGTAATGGATAATGAAGGAAACATGTTAATGTTGGAAAAAAATATTGAATGCATTTGAGAGTATATAATATTTATGGTGGATTCATAAATGTGGTGAAGTTAGGTGTTTAGATGATTATAATTGAAAATATTACCAACATTATATTCCATAAATTATGTTCTTAAAAATATTTTATAGTAGGAATAAATTAGTATTATACCTAATAATAAATATGGGAAGTTTTGGATTAGTCATTGTCATGGTATTGATCATTAGTGTTTTTTGTCTTCCTTAACATTAAAATATCAACACAAATTGGAAGATGAAGGAATACCATGCTTGATTACATCTCTATATGGAGAAAAAAATTGAGTTTATAACATTCCATTACTACATTTATACCTTACCCATGGAAAAATCTATAATCATAGGATTTGACAATAAAGAGGATGTTAGATCAAGTTTTAGTCCATAAAATAATGAAATAAACACAATAACATGCTAACATCTCTAAGCCTAGATCATAGGGGGATATTAACAATTAAAATACAATTGAAAACATAAATAAAATGTAAAAGAATAAAAAATCTCTTACCCTCCTTGAATGCTCCAAATGATTCATTATGTGGCTTGCTTAGTTTGTGTTAAAAGAGTCTTTAGCAATGGAGTTTTCTTTGCTCCTTCTCTCCTTGGAACCATTGTGGCTTGATATATATTTTTTTTACTTGATGTGGCTTGGCTTAATATTTTGGCATTATAACACATTGATATAAATCATGCTACAAAACATAAATTATAACTCTATAATTTACAAGCTTTCTTTTAAATAGGCAATGGTTTGTATTTATAGGCTTAGGAACTAACCGCAACTCAAGGTAAGTTAAAGTGTATTTTAAACAAGGAATGGGTTCAAACCTAAAATAATTGATTAAAATAACCATATTAGAGGTAAAAAGTGTAAATAAATCATGATTTGCAATGAATAGTCATGGGTGAGATATTTTTGAGGGCTTGAAAACTCAAAAAATGTAATCATAAAAAGCTAAGATATTTCATTTTTTTAAATTTCCTTTGTTAGTAATTCATTAATTGCTCATGGATAATTAAAATATGCATTTAATTTGGTTTATCTTGTTAATTGATTATGGTTATCCATTTTTATCTTTCAAGATTTGATTTATGTGTGCAAGTGCCCCACTTAATAGGTATATAGGCTAGGTTGCATGTTATGATGATGTAGGATGAATAGAGATGAATCCATGATAAGTTTCTATTGCTTATGATAATATATCCCAATTATGGATGTCTCAATGAGATTCTGAGCTTTGATGAATGATGTACACACAAATTTGGTATGTTTAATGATTCTTAGGATTAATTTGCAAAGGTTGGTAGGAATCAATCTAAAGTTTGATCAAAGGCCATTGGTGGATAGTTTTAGGTGTCTATAGTTTTCCCATGTTTGGGAAGGAATTATAAGCTTGAGGCATAGTAATTTATTCTCAAATAATGAAAAGGTCTTGTATGCCTATGAATTCAATGGTAATGGATGAACTATAGTTGTCCCCTTGAGGGAATGGTTGGTAAAGGGGTTGGAAATTAGTCCTTTGAAAGGAGGAAATAAGTGGAAAAAAATATGAAATGGGTGGAAGGGATTTATTTGTCCATAGGTAGTTGTAATTAGTAACATATGGAGTTGCCCTAGTTAGGGCAGACAAATAGGATGATTTGAACATATATAGCTATAATCATTGTCATATGTGGGATAAAAAAGGTAATGATTTCCCCAAAGGCAGTTATAATCATCAAAATAGTCTTAGGGTAATAAGATAATGATTTTCCCAAAGTTGGTTATAGTCATCAAAAGTGAAAACAATGATTTTCCCATAGGTGGTTATAATCATTGGCCAAATAAAAGAATGCCCTAGCTAGGATAATAGAGATAATGGTTTTCCCAAAGGTGGTTATAAGCATTATCACAATGAAAACATACCACAATTGGGTAGAAGAAAGATAATGATTTTCCCAAAGGTAGTTATAATCATCAACCCTCAAATGGATGGAAACATAATGATTTTACCAAAGGGGGTTATAATCATTAATAAGGTAAATGGGATGGTATACAATGGCTTTCCCATATGTGGTTATAAGCATTGTACCTTGATAGTGGGAAACATGATGCGGAATATGATGGAAAATTAGTATAGAGGAGAAAGATGAATTTGGGCAACCTATAAGTATGGAGATGCTCATTCAAACTAGAAAGGAAGAAATTTATTTTATTATTTAATTAAACTATGTAGGATATGATTTTTATTATATTGGGAATGCTTCTAGTGCTAAGGAGATGTATCATTTATTCATTTTCATGTAGACTCTCAATGCTGATTTTTGTTGTAGCATGTAATGGTAGGCATCATGATCTAACACCAGATAACTTGGCCAAAAATTAATAATGACTAACACATTATCCAATAATCAATTTAAAATAATGCACTAATGATAAAAACCCTGATGATAATGTTGATGCCTGAATATGGATGGATTCGAGAATAATACACAAGGAATCACCCAATGAACACACATGGGCTAAATCAAGGCACAGCAAGAAAGAAAGAAAATAAACAAATAAAACACCAATAAAATGAAGAATAAAACAAAACAAATATAAATAAAATGAAAAAAAACAAATAATGGTTAATCATAATGTTAGTACAAACAACAAAATGAACATTTCCCCTAGAATATATGAGACAACATAACAAACAAACAAGATGAGGGAATAGAATAAAAGGAAGGGGGTGGTCAATTTATCTCTAGATGAACTAGGTAGGTGGATGATACATACATATTTCCATGGACATGATATCTAATAAAAACTTTAGGCCAGATGTAGTTTTCCCAAGATATGGGATAGAAGTAAATGTTGACCAAGAAAAACATGATGGATGTTATAGAAGAATTGGTTCACAAATGGTGAGAAAATGAGATATTAGGCCAATAAGTGTGGGGAAAATAAATTAAATGTGGTTTCTTGTGACTTAGGGATGGTTCCTAGAATCCTTAAGGAAAAGAAGTGGTTAATGTTTTTGGATTTTCTAGATCTATTTTATAAAAGTTTTTGGAATTTCTAAGTATCTCAATTCAATACATAATTATGAAATAGTAAATAGTCTAAGATTTCAAAATGGAAAGATCATTCAAATTGAAGACTGCTCATAAAAAAATGAGAGCATGGCTTGGGTTTCTCATAAATCCATGAGATCATAGATGAGGTTGCTTATAAAATGACAAGAGTGTGGATAAGGGGTGGTTGGTTTGACCTCAACATGTATCAAGTGATACCAACATAGTCATAGGATGGGACCTCAAGTCACTATAGTTCTACCTTATAGTGGGGGAATTAGACTAGTTTATCAACCAATTTAATCAAAACAAGTAAATTAGTCAAATGATATAGTATGACATAGGCAAGGCAAGGTGGTACTTCAAGAAATTATAAAAAATTGTTTCCCATAATTTTCCCATAGGTAGTTATAGTTAGGAAAAAATGGCATAGGTAAACGATACTAATTTGCCCATAAGCAGTTATAATTATTAACATGACAGTGAAACACTAACTTGCCTAAAGGTAGTTATAATCAGGAATACTTAGTATAAAATAAAATAAATAAATAAAGGATTAAACTACCAAACCACTATCATACTACTCCAAAAATATAGCCTTTATCTTAAATACTTGAAATAACTATTGAAACTTTATCTAAATCTTCATTTTGAAAGTGGTCGTGAAACTAATGGAATGGAACCAAGGTCAAAAGGGCTAGGTAGGGTGGGGTATAAATAATATTTGGTATATATTAAAGGTATGGTAGGATGGCATGGGGTATGGAATTGGATATAATGGTAATAGGGTTGTCCCAAAGTGATAAGGTGAGGAAAATGGTTGGGTATGAAAAAACTATAAGAGGAATGGAAAATGAAAATGATAAGGTAAATGACAAATAAAAATGGAAAGGTAAATGTTTTTGGTTAAGGTGAATGATTCTATTGTTCTTGTTGATGTTGAGATACATGTCTTGATCAACATATGACATAACCAAAATAATAAATCATGTAGAATTATAGTCCACACCTTTTATGAATAGCTAGTTTGTCAAGAACTTACTACATATTTGGATGTTGAGAATGTTGTTGTGATCTTCATTGGTCATTGAGTATGTTTCTTTAAAACACCAAGACAAGGTATCTTTATAGCCTTTCTAAAGGAAAATTTCATCAGGGATGGTAAATAGAGATAAATAGTGGATGATAGGTTTGATTTGGAAATGTAAAGGTGTATGATAATGAAGAGTATAATGGTTGGGAAACAAATAAAGATTAGGGTTTTTAGGCACACACAATGTTATTGATTCTAGATTCGACATAACTTTGCTTATGATGGGGCCAAAGACTTTTGAATATGCTCTCAATAAGACCACTAAATTTTTATATTGTTTGTGTGTGTGAGTATCTACCATTTTATTATCTTGTAGATTGGAAGTTATACTAATTTGATCTTTGATAATGTCTTCATCAAACAATGAAGGACTATTGTGTTCATCTATTGGCACCTCAAAGAGGTTTTCACCAATGAAGTTGTCTTAATTTTCCATTGGTGCCTTTGATAATGTTTCACTAAGGAATGTTTAATTTTTAATTTGATTGTATTCTAGTGCCTTTGAAAAGGTTTCAATAGAAGATGTTGACTTCGGACATTGATTTCCCCTTAGCACCTTTGAAAGGTTTGACTATGAGATTGTTATTCTTTTGAATGAATGTGGTCTTGGCCTCATTAATATTCTACAAATAATATGTCATCATGGATGAATTTTAATAAGGTGTGATTTTTTTGGTCTCAATCAACATTTTTGGGAGGTGGAATGACAATATAATGTCTAGGTTGGTTGGTGGTAATGGCATATGGAGTGGACATAGGCTGCATAATCCACATAGAAGATACAAAGAGAAATTATATCAAAGCTAAAGTAATCATCCAAAAAAATTATAGAAGGATCACAAATATAATCAAACTGATCTTGAAGGCATGTATAACAAATATTTTAATAGACATGAATGTATTCTACTTCCAAAGTTGATTCCAACTCAGGGGACTCTGATTCGATGTTGAGATTGATGTTGATTCTTATTTTGATGTTACATTTTATGTTGGTTCAAGAATAGAACCTAACTTTAATGTTAATTATTTATCTATTATGTATGATGTTACAATGATTTTTTTGGTGAATGTTTGGTATTGGACAATTAATGGCTTGTGATGGCATAATGGGTTCAACAAAGATTGTTTTGTCAAAGTGAGAATTCACAACGAGAGGAAAAAGGTCAAGAGGTAACTACATAAAGACTATATTATCAAATGGAGGATATTTAAAAAGAGGAATATGGTCGAGCTAATGATTTTTAAAAAGGTAATTATAATCATTAAGAAGTGACTCATCAAATACTGGCTTGTTAAAGTGAGACTCCCTGACAATAGCTAAATGATCAAAAGGTAATTTATAATAGGTTGACTTATCATAAATTTTTGGTTCAACAAATAAACTAAAAATTGGTTGGTTCTCTTGGATTTGGTTTATAATTAGTGCGAAAATACCAATTTTGACCACACTTAGTTTTTGAATGATTGACTTGGTTGAAGAGGTTTTTATTGGCTTGGTTTTGGCTCAGCAATTGGCAGGGATTTTCTAAAGTGGGGAATGGTTGGCAATGGATGAATAATGGCTAGAGGTTGAATAATGATATCTTTATATAATATGGGTTTATTTCCTAAGACAATAACTATGACACATCGAGTTGAGATTAGATAACTTTATTTGGATAATGAGTTACCATATGTGGAAGGGCTTGGAATGGTAATGTTAGGTAATTTCAAAGTTTGGTTACTTACATAATCCAAAGGATCAGGTATTGATATATAAATTTTAGGGAATTATGGATCTTGGTTAATTTCACAAGCCAAAATATGAGGTCCTAGTATAGAAATGGTAGGATGTTATGAATCCTAATTTCTCACATAAACTAAAGGATGAGGTCTTGGTATAGAAATGGTAGTACTTAAATGTTGTGTAACTTGGTGGCTCATGTAATCTGAAGGTGGTTTAGTGGTATAGGTGGAGGATAAAATTTCATGATTAGTGAGAGGGTGAAGTTCATAAATCAACTAGCCAAAATAAGGTATTATGAAAAATGGCTCTTGAGTAGGTTGGTTGTATCCCCTAGATTGACTATTGTAAGGAGGATATAGATCTATCTCAAAAACCACTTCTTCACCATAGGGGTCTTGAACAAAGTCAATTATTGAAACCATTAGATGATGATATATATTATATGTGACATCACCATGAGTGTAGATATACATATCCAAGTCAATGATAAACACTCTGCAAAAAGGGTTAGAGATCTACAGACTCTTAAAAACATTCTCTAAAGGACAAAAAGTTTGAACTTGGTCTAACTTGGTTAAAGGAAATGGATCCATATCTCCAAAATTTTATGTGATAAAAATTGGTCTAAAATAGTCTAACATCGAATGTCTCACACAAATGGCCAAGTGGTTTAATAAAAACTAGCATGCCAAAATCTAGGTATAAATTATTCTAAACAAGTCCCATATAAATAAACAGAAGTTGTTAGGTCTTTTTGCCAAATGTGGCATGAAAATTTATGCTCAAAATCTATCTTGAGTGTGGCTTGTGACACCCAACCCATACATCCCTCTTGTATGCTCTCATGACCCTTCTATCCACCTTTTCATAGATTCCCAATTATTTTTAGGCTTCTAGAACCTCATTCCGAATCATATAGGCTCCATTTTATATTCTTATTCCATCCCCCTAGGTCCTGAGCCTATAGGATAAGAATGGTGGGGTTAGATTATAGTGGTGGACCCTAAGGTTTCCCATTTTTATTACTCCTATCCAATCACATTTTGAGCTTAGGTGACCATTTTCTCCTAATTACTCTTCCTCACTATGTCAACCTAGTGCGAATGTATTTAACCCATGACCAATAAATCTCTATAAAATCCCATTCAAAGTTAATTTATAAGGGGTTGGAAATTATTTCAAAATCAAGCAAGAATATAACCAAAAACACTAAGGTATTTTCCCCTATTCTCTACATATCACTAGCCAATACAACCACAAGATTATTCAAACGCTCACGTCAGTCCCTAGTAAAATCAAACACACCTAGTTCAACATTTTTGCATTTTCATAGCACCATTTCACAAAACACATCAAATGGGAGAAATACACATGGCTTTATCCCTCTTTGGAGTATTGGTATGTAGGTAGGGTGCCCACACAAATGCTATGGATACACGTTTAGTACATCTTACACATATTAACACCCCATCTTTGTCAAGTCTCTTTCAATCATACTGAAGGTCCAGGGTTGGAGATTAAATTATCTCTACAAGTATATTTATCAGTACTCAAGACTTTAAATTTCATAGGCAAATCAATACAAGGATAGTGGACAAAATATAGAAAACTTATATCTCTGTGACTAGTTTCGATAACAATGATAGGACCTAGATTATATCACTAGAACCTATGATGTCCTATTTTTGGTGCTCCTATCCTTTTACCTAAAAAAAGATAGATCTTGATTTTAGATAGTGTGCTAGTCTTGCATACCTAGTATTATCTTCTATCTTAGCCATATCAGTCATATTTAAGCTAAGTTTTATTTCTCTTATTTCGTTACTATTTTTAGAAAGCTATGAAGGTCAAATAAATTATAAAAATTAGTAATCTATTTATTTTAATATATTTTATTGATTTAATCAACTCATACCCTTAAATAAATTATTAATAATACTCCAATATTCTCAAAATTGTTAAAAATATTTAGGGAACCCAACTTAATTCATTTGCACATAAAAACACTAGAAACCCTAGGGTAGATTCCTTACTAATTTTTCCAATATTTTTGTGATTTTTCATACATATTTTAAATTATAAATTCAAATTTAATTTTTTAAATTTACCTTAGTATTTAAAAATCATTTATTACAAACCCTAGTTAAATTTACTAGGTCCTTTTGCATATAAAACACTAGAAACCCTAGGGAAAATTCCTTCCTAATTTTCCCAATATTTTTCTATTTTTTTACCTGCATATTTTAAATCATAAATTCACATTAATTTTTACAATTCATTAATAGTTTTATAAAATAATTTGCATCAAACCCTAGTTTCCTATATTAGGTCCTGATATTTTTCCAATATTTTTTTATTTTTCTTGCATATTTAAATCAAAATTTTCTATTTAATGTTTAAAATTTACCATAGTAATTTTGAAAAAAAAATATTCTCAAATCCTAGTTGCATATACTAGGTCCCTTTGATTTTGAGGTATCACCTTACATCTAATTTATATTTCATAAAAAAAATATAAATGGATCTTACTCATTTCAAAACATTTCTTACAAATAATAAAGAATTCATACTTGTTCCTATCATGTATATGAATGATGTATTTTACCATGTGTTAATGAAAAGATTCATTATTTCCCTTTCATTCTTACTTTTAATAATATAGGATGATATTAATAAAGTTATTGTTAAACATAATAAGATCCCTCTCCTTCAAAGCAATGTTTACTTGTTTCTAATATAAGGTTTCATTACTTACTTTCTCTCCCTCATGTGAAATAATTTTCAACTCTATTTTGCTAAACATATTATAAATTTTTTGTTTCAAGTCAAAGTTTTTAATGAATTAGTGAAAATTTCCATGCTCTCTATCCCTTTTTTGCTATCTCTCATGTGGAATATTCTTTATAATCATATTTCTATACAACTTATAACTCTAATGACTTATTTAACATGCTATCTCCCTATTATGCGTAATTAAAACAAGAATAAAATACGTACATACTTATAGGACCCATTTCATAAGATAACAACCACCTATCAAGTTTTAATGTCATATATTATGCACATGAAAAAATTTCCTTCTCCTCCTCTCCCCCAAGAGGGTGATAGCTACTTTCCCTCTAACTAGGTCCATACTATTAACCCTTCAAAAGGTGAGGTAGCCTATAATATTGTTCCTAACACATAAAGTTAGCCTATAGCTTCTTCAAACCATCTTCAACATATGTGTTTCCATGTTCAATCGGAAGCAACTAGGGTTCGCACTTGTGAGACTCTAAGGGATGAAAAGACTAGTATGAGCAAGTTAATTCTAGATTTACAAGCATAGAATTAGTTATAACATGAAAATATCATAACATTGGAAAATCACATTATAATACAAAAGCCTCAAAGGCACCCTAGTGTCAATCATTTATATACACTTTCACCTAGTTAATTAGTTGCAAGCAATGTGACATATCAAAATAAGAAATCACAAAAAATTAACTCTAAAACTAGTGATTAAAAAAGAATTCAAAGATAAAATAAGAGTTTGAGTGAGGTAATAAGGGAAATTATTAAATTTAAGTTGATCAAACTACCTCCTCTTCATCTAGTGAGAAGATCTAGATATTATTGTGCATATCATAGAATGCATAAGAATAACATAGATTCATGTTTTACATTGAATAAACATATATAATTGATAATTGATCATGAGGACACTATATAGGTTAAATCAACCAAACAATCTACAGTGACACAAGAACACATTAAAAAAGAGTCAAATTAATAAATAGTACAAAAGTGGTTACCAAATCACAACTCAAAATAACAAAAGGATCAAAAATCAAAATCATAGAAACAAATAATACCACAAGAATAGGTAAAGCATGGAAAATATGAGAATAGACCTCTCCAAAATGAGACTCAAATTTCAAAGTAGTATGGGTTTGGTCAAAAATATCTACAATAATTTTATTATCAAGGTCAAAGGTTGGGAAAACATGCTCAAGGCATCACTACTCCTATTTTAGTAGCTGATAATGTTTGTCACCAAGGTTTGCGATTTATTGAACATCCTAAGACAAATAATTCACAAACACAATTTATTTAAGTCAAATATCTAGATAAAACAAAAGTCAACACTAGCATTCCATTGGTTCAAAATCAAGATGATAATGATGAGTGCAACAATGTAGGTTATTATGATTTCTAAGATACCAACAATGAATCCAAATATTCAAAATCATATTCATAGCCATTCCTTTGTGATTCACAATCATGCATGATTCCTTTGTTTGATATAGGACACCATAATAGGGAGTCTCCCATGAGACTCATTAGTTAGTATCATCTTTTCTAAGTCTTTCTTGTACATATCTTCTATTCTCATCTTTTTGTGTAGGTAGTTTCCTTTTGCTTACTTTTACATAATTTCTCATTTTTCTTGTACATAATCTTTCAACTTGATTCTACATAGTTTCCTCTCAAATTCTTGTATATAGTCTCCTTATGATTGATTTTACATAGTTTTTTTCAAAAATACCAAAAAAATTTAAATATATCAAAATACAAAAACATTCAAATATGTCAAAATATCAAAAACATTTAAATATTTAAAAATACAAAAACATTCAAATATATCTAAATACCAAAAACATTTCAATTGTATTCATTCTCCATGCTTTATATTTATATGTCTATGCTAGACTTCCATTTTTCTATTTTATGCTATTGTTTATCAGTTTATCTACATTATCATGCTTCACTTGATCTTATTTAAGTGTGTATAGTGACATCCATCCTTGATTTCTTCGCTCTACCTATTGAGGGGGCATCCTACTTCTACATTCAAGACATAAATTGAAATATTTACCCACTGGGGGTATCCTCTACTTGACTACACCATCTAGGTTATATCATTCCTACACCACACACTCTCATTATCATGTTGATGTACATTACTTACTATCTTATAGAGATAACTCTATCAACATTCACTAGTATATATCACTTGTGTATTTATTAGCATATACCTAGTCTTTTACTTCATGTTTTGTATACTTTCACTACTTGATTTGATTAGTTACATGTGATTGTATTTATAGTATATTACATGCCTTTATTTCTTTGTTTGTATAGCTAGATGTGATTGCATTTCTTAGTTATTATTTTGTCTCATGTATGTGCCTTAGGACATTTACCAATGTCCTTTTATTTTACTCTTATGTGTGACTTAGGACATTTTCCAATGTCCTTTTCTTGTACTCTTCTATGTGATTGTGTCCCTAATGCCAACCTTTCTTATTTTAAATTATGTGTATATATGGAATTTGAACATGTCTTCTATTCTTAATTTCTAATTTGAGTGAAATGTGCCCATGTCCCTTGTTTGTTTGGCCCCTTGGTTAGTTTTTTGTACTTCTTGCTTCTTACATTTTGTACTTGTTTGTTTATTGCTTCTCATTGTTTACAATGCCATGATCCACATAATGAATTATCTTGCTTTATTGGATACCATGATGGAAATCATGCTCCATCCCTCATTGATAAATAAAAACTAACACTTCTAGTTATAGTTCAGTATATTGCACATACTATTACATTGCTATATCTATTTAGGCATACCCCTATTGATCTAACAATCTCCTAAACAAACTATGTTATATCTAGAGACATCTTCTTGATTATCATTAATATATCATGTATTTCATAGCATAACACACGTGTAGGGCTTGTTATTCTAAGATCAGTCATTGTAGGGTCTTCATTCCTACACTCGTAAGATGGGGGAACAAATAAGGTTTTTGTCATAGAGATCAGAAATCCTATTTTAAACAAAAATAGTTTTCAAAACAATCAAAAAAATAATCAAAGGTCAAACTAGGTAGAACATACCAAAAAAATAATGATGATTCTAGAATAGTCTTTATAATTAGCAAAGGACAATAGCACCAGACATGGATAATAATACTAAACACTAGGGTGTCCTATTTTTGGTGCTCCTATATATATAGAAAAAAACCCAAATTTTCCAAAATAGGTATAAATGTCAACTCAACTATAGTTCTATCAGATACAAATTAGTCTAGATTTAATAATTTTAGTATAGGTTTTCTCAAAGAATATAAATATAGGGGCATCATGCATGGCATGATGGCTCTAGCTTCCAATTTTAGAATGGGAGTTGGTATAACTTCTAGATTAGAATCCATGTTATAGAAACAAGTGATTGGGGGAAATGTGCATGACATATTTAACTTCTTTTCTTTATGAGTTTAGTCTATTACCTAGGCATTCTCAATAGTTACATGACTTATTCCATCTATAGTTGATTGGCATCATTTTGGAGTGGCTTTAATATATGCCTAACTTCCATATTCCCAAGTGGCTTCCACATAAGCCTAGTTTCTAGTTTTGGATTGGCTTTCATACAAACCTAATCTCTTCCTTCAAAAATTGCCTAAGATTAGCCTAGTTTCTAGCACACATTTAGTTATCCATGCCACATTATTAGATTACTGATAATTCATAGGCTTTAAGAGACATCTCATATGATACACATTCATACCATTATCATTTTATATCTTCAAATAATATGTAAATGATGGAGCCAAAGGACTAGCTAGCCTTTATATTATTGATTTACCTATTCAAAAAGATTAGACACACAATCCAAACACCAATTAACACACACATGATTACATAGCTTCACTTAGTGGGTGACGATGGAGTGAAATGGCCAGACTTTGCATTTTTGAGCCACTCTTTGGGAATTGAGCACTCAACTTTGTTCATGATATTAATCTTGGTATAACACATACCCAACACACATCTAGCATCACTCAATATCACAATAGGTTTTGTATTGGTCCACATACCTAGTGAGGTATACTCATTCCTTTCTCTACCTTTCTCTCTTACCCAAATTTATACATTGTTATTTATATATAGTGTATCTAGTAATAATTTATCTACTCTTTATTTTTTTATTATAGATTTATACTTCAAAAAGTTCTCTCTATATGCATACCCAATATTACATAGCTTCATGGGCCTCACATTTATAAGCAAGTTTAGGTACACTTTCTAATTTTCTTTTATCCTAGTATTTTGCTTTGTTGCATCACTAGAATAAATGGAGGGGCAAATGTAATCATATAAAATGTCAAAATTTCTAGCTTGAGTGTGGATTGTTACACCCAACCCATAAGTCCCTCTTATATGCTCTCATAACCCTTCTATCCAATTTTTCATTGATTCCCAGTCATCCATAGACTTTTAGAACCTCATCCTAGCTCAACCAAGCTCCATTTCCATGATTATTCTATCCCCCTAGGTTTTAAGCCTAGATTATAGGAGGGTTGGGGTTGGACTATATCACTGGACCCTAGGGTGCCCCATTTTTAGTGCTCTTATCCAATCACATTTCAATCCCAAGTGATCATTTTCTCCTGATTCCTCTTCTTCATTATGTCAGCCTAACATGAATACATTTAACCCATGACCAATATATCTCTATAAAATCTCATTCAAAGTTCATTTAGAAGGGGTTGCTAATTATTTCAAAAAAAATCAAGAATACAAGAAAAATCACTAAGGTAATTCTCCCTATTCTCTGCATACATCAAACCAATATAGCCACAAGTTTATTCAAACTCTCGCACTAGTACTAATTATCTAAATCACACCTAGTTCAATATTTTTACATAAAAATAAAATTATTACATAAATCACATCAAATGTGAAAACTACATATGGCTTTATCCCTCTTCAAAGTATTGATATATAGGCAACATGCCCACACAAGGGGTGTGGATACATGTTCAGTGCATCTTATACACACTAATCCCTCCCCCTCTTTTTCAAGTTTCATTCAAGCACATTAAAGTTTTACGGTTGAAGATTAAATCAGATATAGAAGGAGCTCCATTGATAGTCAAGACTTAAAATTTCACAAGCAGACTAATACAGGGATGATAGATAAATCTAAAAAAACTTAGATTTTTATGACTAGTTTGGATAATAGAGAAAGACCTAGACTATATTGTCAGAACCTAAAGTGTCCTATTTTTATGACTCTTATCCTTTCATTGAATGAAATATAGATACTAATTTATGACAATATCTTATTCTTGCATAGCTAGTACCCACTTCTATCTTAGCCATCTCAGTCATGTTTAAGCTAAGTTGTATTTTTCCTATTTTGTTATTTTTTTAAGAAAGATATAAAGGTTAAATAAATTATAAAAAATTTTACTCTATTTATTAAAATATATTTTATTAATTTAATCAAATTAGACCCTTAACTAAATTAGGAATAAGACTCCAATATTCTCAAAATAATTAAATCAAGTTTCATCATATGATTGAAATACATATATAGACATGCTCTTATGAGGATTTTAAATGTTAATCCAAAAACAAAAGTGCATGAAGTAATAGGGTTTTTACACCCTACTTCTCCCAAGAGATTGTATGGCCACATAGACCTTCATGTTACTCATCCTACATCAATAATATGTCAACAACAAGTGGGGTTTGTCTATAACTTAATTTTTTGACCATCTAGATGGTTTCAAGTATGGCTAATGCTAGAGATTCATGCCAATTGAGTTAATATCAATTAAATTACTATGAAAGGATCTATTATTTTACATAAATATTCCATCCATGCATTTCTTAGTGGAATCCCCTTGTTAATTAGACATGACTCAAGTTTTTATTATGAAAGGAGAGGTTAGTCGCTTAACCCCCTAGCTCTTTTAATATGTATACCCTAATTTTTACACCCCACTTGAAATGAGGTTATAATAATGCTGTGAGATGAAAACTTGGGTTAAATATTCCCTAAATAATTCATAAATAAGCTATGAAATCCCATTTAAAATCCAATTTTCACATAAAAAAACTAAGTGAAAAGAATTTAGAGGTTTTTTTTCGATCACCCAAACTATACGGGTTTTGGGGAGAGCCTAGACAACATTATTTCCATGCCTTGGAATAGGCACAAATTACAAGTGAAAAAAAAACTTTGGATCACCCAAGTTACCTATAGGGGGTGGGGGAGATCATACATGCACTCTTCATTTTTCACAAACAAAAAATCAAGTATAAAACAAACACTTTTAAGAAATTATAATCTAAGTGTTAATTTTATGCACCAAATGAAATGTTTGCTAAAGTTATTTATCCCCTTGGATTAAATTTTTAAATATTTAAAGGAATTTTCACAAAAAACTTAACACAAAAATGTAGGCTCATTTTAAGCACTTAAAAACAAATGTTTAAGACTTAACCATTCTTTTTAGGTACCAAAATGAAGTGTTCAAGAGTTTAAACTTACATATTTATGTCATATTCTTGTCTTGCCCTGCATATGTTAGAGAGTATCATTATACTTTTAATCACTATTAGGGATGAGCAAACATGTTTTTAAAATATATCTCTCATGTTTCTATGTATTTTTTACATAGAGACTGATATCGATCACCTATGACCAATGCTAGTTAGAAGGTAACTGATGTCGATTAGGCACAAAAATGATGCCAATCAATAAAGATTGATATCAACTACCTGTGAACCTATAGGAAAAACCAAAATGATTTGATAAATTTTAGTTATCTCAAAATATCATGAAAAATCCACAAAATCTATAATAAATTGATTGAACAGGGAAAATACAAGTCAATGAAACTAAGAAATAATAACTAAGAATGTTAATAAGATTTAAACTACCAATTTTTAAGTTGTGTCATACCCTGCATCCTAACTAATGATGGTTATCTATAATTAATGTCAGTTAGGTATAATTGATGTTAGACTTTGAAATCTAAAACTCTAATTTTTAATCTATTCAAGCATTCATTTAAAAAAATTGGAGTTGCATATTGGTCTCCTTGATATGTGGGATTATTTTATGTCCCACCAGGCATACCATTTATGATCATAGGAATTTGAAAATAGAGAGGAGGGTAGATCAAGTGTTAGTCCATAAAATAATAAAATTGACACACTAACATGTTAACATCTCTAAGCCTAGATTATAGGGGGAGATTAATGAACAAAATGTAATTTAAAAGACAACTAAAATGTTAAAGAACAACAAATATCTTACCTTCCTTGAATGATCCAAATGATTCATTGTGTGGTTTGCTTAATTTGTGCTCATAAAGTATTTAGCAATGGAGTTTTCTTTTATCTTTCTCTCGTTGTCACCATTATGGCTTTATATGGCTTGATATGGCTTGTGATTACTTGATGAGGCTTGTATCAATATTTTTACATTATAACACTATTGATATAAATCATGGTACAAAACTTGCATTATAACTCTATAATTTCCAACCTCTATTTTCAATAATCAATGGCTTGTATTTATAAGATTAGGAACTAACCCCAACTCAAGATGATTTAAAGTGTAGTTTAAACATGGAATGGGTTCAAACCTAACCTAAGTGAGTCAAACAACCCTATTAGAGTTAAAATGTGTTAATAACTCATGGTTTTCAATTAATAGGCATGGGTGAGATATTTTGAGATATTTTCAAAGGCTTGACAACTCATAAAAGGTAATCATAAAAATATATGATATTTCATATTTTTGAATTTCCTTTTTTAGTAATTCATTAATTTCACATGTATAAATCAGATAGACATTTAGTTTATTTTAGATTGTTAATGAATTTGGATTAGCCATTTAACTCTTTCAAGATTTGATTTATGTGTGTAATTACCCCACTTAATAGGTCTATGGTCCAAATTACATGTTACAATGCCACATGATGAATAGAGATGAATCTATGAGAGGTTTTCACTACTTATGGTAGGATACCCCAATTAGGGATATCTTAATGAGATTATGATATTTGATGAATAGTGAACAATAAAATTTGTGACATTCAGTGATTCCTAGGCTTAATTTGCAAAGGTTGGTAGGAATCAATCAGAACTCTAATCTAAGGTCATTGGTGGCTAGTTTTAGGTGTCTACATAATCAAGTGTGTATTAATTATATTTTAAATGATAAGAGACTATTTAAAATGAAAATATACAAATGAAAATATTGATATGTAAAAATATATTACTTTTTGGGACCAACATGTCCTTTTTTGTATAATAAAAAGGGACACCTTAACTTCTTATGATCCTTTAAAAGGTCATGCCTAACATAAATACTTGATGATTAAAGAATCTTGTCCCATGTGTTTTCACAAAATCTTTTTTTGAAAGGTCTATTTTAATTAATGAATCTCTATTTAATTTTCATGGGTTTATATTTTGTGTTAAAGTTAATCATTTTTGTGTCATTTAATGTTGTATGTAGGATTTTGGGTTTATACAATTTATTTAGAAAAGCTTGATGTTGACATGTTATGTTCCACATTCTTTACTCTTATATTCCCATGACTCATACTCTTGCACCTCATCCATGATGGGTAAGCTTGATTCTATTTATAGATAATTTGAACTTAGTTAATAATTTACAACCCAAAAATATATTATCCTAAGATAATTGTAAAATGGTATGGTTTGGGACCCCTTATATAATCACAACCTACCATCTTTTTGAACATACTCCCAAATCTTTATAATACATGTGTCTTCTAGGTGGTAGTGAAATGGTATAGTTGTATATCCCTTATTAAATAAGCAATAGCAATGTGTTCATACCATATTCCCAAAGCCTCATGATGAATGAGCCACCTAGATTATAAGTGAAGTAGTATGTCATGAGAGGTGTCATCTAATAAATTATCATTACACGTCATACTATAGTCTTAAAGTCTTACACTACTCACAACATTATATGATCATGGGACCCCTTCAATTAATCAAAGATCACATCATGGGACTTATATATATCACATGATGTCAAAGTATAATATGGCATGGTAGGTTATATCTTGTAATTTTATGACACATGTCTTTTATATACACCTAAATCTCTATACACTCAAATATGTGTATATACCATAAGACTACCTCAGGTATTCTTGGGATCTATCTAAAAATTTAGATGAAACTAAATAGATCAAAAAAACTATTATGAGAACCATAAAGGAAGAAATATGTGTGTGTAATATACTTTAAGTTATTAAAAATCCATCTAATCACCATTATTAATAAATTATAATGAGTCATATTTTGATACATGGACATGTCATTTTTCCACCAACATTTTAAAATCCAAATTAAAGATTCTAAAATGGATTAAAAATGAAAAAGGTTATTAATTTGAACATTTACACCATCTCAAAATTAATTCACACATTGGTAACTATTGACTATTTTCCCATAGGAAAAATAGATCAACCCCTTATAGTCATAATCTTTTATAGGGTTTTTTATAATGTTGTAGTGCATGTTGTATTTCATTTAATGTCATTTCATATGCCATTTTAAGTTGGTCATGGCATGTCTTAGTCTTTATATCTTTTGGTGTCTTAAGAATCATTTTGATTATATATGCAAGTAGCATATTTTCATGGCATTGACTAGTTGTAGAAAAAGGTCCAAAAAAAGCCTAAGTTTACATGTCTTCAAATTTTGGCCAAGTGTTAGAGCATTTATATTTCCTTCGGAGGAAGTGTTCCACACAAAGCTCACAAAAAATATACAATGCTTAATTCTTTTGGGGGTTTTGTTTCAACCTTTAGCTAAGTATTTGAATTATTTTGGGACTTTTGTTTTGAGAT
The DNA here is from genome assembly GCA_037957365.1 of Torreya grandis. Taxonomy (NCBI): domain Eukaryota; kingdom Viridiplantae; phylum Streptophyta; class Pinopsida; order Cupressales; family Taxaceae; genus Torreya; species Torreya grandis. Next base: position 2,090,264 of record JARHVA010003103.1, read on the forward strand.
TTTTATTCAAGTGTCAGAAATTGTTTTAGATATTTTAACTAAAATAATTTCCCCAAAATGTCATTTCTTCAAAGAGGGTCTTTTTCAAAAGTTCTAAAGGATATGTCCCTCAATAAAATGGTCCACTTGAAGGTTTTTGAATGGTGCTTTTCTTTTGGTAAGGGTACTTTTTAAAACTTCTAAAGGATATCTTTAGGATAAGTTGGTCCAAAATAGAAATCTCGAAGGGAACATTTTTGAACAAGTGTCCTATACACTCTTCCTAAAGGGTACTTTTCTTCACCAAAAAGGTCTAAAGCAATTCTTCTGAAGGGTCATCTTCTTTTGGGGAAATTACAAAGATATATTTATAAGTGACACTTGACAAATTTTTGAAGGTTATTTTCTCAAGAAAATTATCCTAAACACTTTTTTTGAAGGGTAATTTCTTAGAAAAATGGTTCAATGCATAAATTCTTGAAGGGAACTTTCTCGAGCAAGTATCCTCTACATTTTTATCGAAGGATCATTCTATAATAAGGTGGACTGAGATAAATTTATAAAGGGAATTTTTACAAGGAAAAATAACTATTTTAAAATAGGTTGAAGGGGCATTCTAATGACATAGTTCCTTCAAGAAAATTATCTGGGACAATTTTTCTGAAGGTAGTTTTCTTTCAGAGTTTTTATCCCAAAGTAAAAGACTAAGGCATAATTCCTTCAAACATTTTTTTAAGATGGTTCCCCTAAAGACATGAACTATTAAAACATTTTTTATAAAAAAAATACTCAATGAAGAGATAAGGGAAGTGAATTCCTTTGAAATAAGTGTTCCACACAAATCCTAAGAGAATTGTCTAGAAAAAGTCCAAAATAAATAACCCATAGAGTTTATGATCCAAGTAGGTGCACAAATGTAAATTTTAGACCTTAGGAAATATAAATTTGATCTAAATAAGGTCCAAAATAACCCCACATATATCATTTTTAAAACCCCAAAAATAGCCATTTGGATTTGAAAATCTAAAGACATTCATGTGAATGTCAAGTTAGAACTCAAGGAAAAATACATCTGTGCTAATTTTATGATGGTTTGTGAGATGCCATTTTCATTATTTGAGATGATAAATTATGGTTGGTGAGACATAAAATTTAAATATAGATCAAGATAAATATTATGGATCTTAAATTTGATGGTCACATGACCACTAATGATAGTCATGTGAATGCCATTTGATGGGAGCAAGGATGTTAATTTTAAGATCATGAACTAGCTATTAGATTTCAAAAAATAGGTCCAAATAGATCAATTACATGCATTAAATCATAGATTATAGATCAACAACATGAAATAAGATCAAATATTTAGCTAATATTAGGAGTGAAGGCATAAGGGACAAGTGACAGAAGTACATAAGTTATGGTAGAAGATCGATAAATCACACTTATTCACCTTGAGAAAATTTGATGGTATGAGGAAGGGTTAAAGAGTAAAGGATCTAAGATAATTTTTTATGACTAATAAAAATAAGGAGAACCTAAATGTCTTATATGGAGATTTAAAGCTCAGTATTTGACTAAGGTAAGAAAACATGATGGAGATGAGCTCAAGTAGATTCAGTTTTTGATAGGATTAGATATTTTAGGATCAGATGGTACCATTAGGGACCTAAATAGGTAAATAAAAACTTTAATGACCATCATCAAAACCAACTAAATGAAAGTGTCCTTTCTCCCCACTTGGGTACACATCAACAAACTAGTCATGAGCAATTTTACATTAGGACAAAGAGAAAATGACTTGATCCCACCATTGTGCCATGGAGCATCATAGAGAAGATATTTTAATAATGAAATGGAATGGAATTACATGGATCAATTAGGGAGGGTTTGAGTTAACTTTTTTTATGGTGATAATTGTAACCATTTTTCAAATGGGTTTGAACTAGTTTGTTTCCCTTTCTTAGCACCAAAACTCTCTCTTGTTTCCTTCATCTATAAATATAACTATTGAGCAATTTTTAAAAAAAAAAAAAAAACCACCATGTATGGTGAAACCCTCTTGGTTTGATGTTATATTCTACTTTTGAACATAAATACAAGTATGTTTTTTGAGTTTTGAACATTTTTTCTAAATCTTCAAGTGATGTATGATGAGGAGAAGTGATAACTCTCTATCCTTCCTTCCCTTATCATTTTATATTTAAGCAAGAGTTCCTAGTATAATAGGTCATATAGAGTTTAGTCTAGTGTGTAAAGCTTTCTCAAATGTACAATTGTCCTTAGAGTGTGTAATCTACCCTCTATTTCATATACCTTGTGTTATTACCTATATCTCACCTTTATATTTAAATACTCATGTTAGAATCTATTAAAACTTAAAGAATAGTCTATATTTTCTATTTTAGTGTGGTAGAAATATAATGGTCATGTGGAAGACATTATTATTGCATCACCTTATTTAGATTAGGTTTAATTTATGTATTTTATAACTCTTTCCCCCATAAATAAGTAGTAGATTAAGTGGAAAAAATTTCACAATATATTCATGGAGTTATCCCTTACACCTAAAGGCTCATTTATGATATAAGTACACCTACATAGCTATAAATCTTCCCATGTCACCCAAATATAGAAGAAGCCTGAAAAAAATCTTCTAAATTGCAAGATTTGGTGACAAAAGTAAAATCAAACCATCATTACTATGAGATAAATTAAAAATTCCCTAAGTTCCCTTCCAAGCATAATTTAGACCTAGTTATCTTTGCAATTCAGACTACAAAAATCATTATATTTTTTGATAAGAATATATTAAGATATTAATATATAGATAATTTATCCATTCAAGAGTAATTAAATGTGTCTCTATTAACATGGTATAATTTTAATCATAACCAAATAACAAACAAGATCTTAGGGACACTACCTTCATATAGGGCATAGTGAGGTACACACTACATTGAGGTATTCAAAGTAGTGGATGAAATTAAAAAGATGATAGGTGATGATGATACCTAAGAAGAGACTATTTTCTCAAATAACCTATTAGTAATTTAAAATTTGGGACTCTAAAAGTTTATTGTCAAGATGAATGTATTTTGATGTGGTGACCTGTTATATATTTAGATCATGAATTCTACATGCAAAAATGATCTTATCTAAAATTAATTGTTAGTATATAATAAATTTGATCTTTGGGGTTTCATTTAAAATATACTATCATCTCTTGTACACAAAATTCCATATAGGATGGGCATTATAATTGAATAGATGAGGACACATGATGTTTGTGAAATGTTAAAGGACTAGGCTAAAGATATATAACATTGGGTGGATAAAGATGACACAGAGTCATTTATAATTAACACATTTAGAAGAGTAGTTGATGCATCTAGATGTATCATAGGTTCTCTTAGTTCTAAATAACACTTCAAATTTAGAATTCAATGAATTCATAGCATGAGTAGTAGATTAGGGTAATTTGGTTACCTATGGTGAAATAATGGCAACGTAATAAACTATTCCAAAATATTTATATTGATTGGTGGTTCAAAGCCACAATGGCCAATCTAAGTGAAATGTAAGATATATATGTTATTATTAGTGAATTTGTGATAAATTTTTAAACTAAAGACTAATCTAGATGAATATTTATAGTGAATCTTAAACTAAAGATATTTGATTAAAGAAAAAGCAAAAAGAAGGGTAGGGTAGAATGAAGGTATTCTAATTTTTAGTCTAGATATTATGAAAAAGCTTAGATTTCACCAAGACATACATTCAAACTAGTACATGACATGAAATAGCCATAGCATAGATTTAACCATGTATCAGGAAAATATCTAAGGAAAAGAAGGAATAATGCAAATAAGAAACTAGGTTCAATTAAAATATTTACTTCACAAGAAAATCACATTAGCACATCTACAAGAGAAGCAAGGGAAATGAAATTTACCTAAGATTCTCCAATTAACCTAGCATAACCACAAGTTAATAACTCTGAATTTATATATCCACATCAAGAATCCATGAAAACCATTCAAACTTGAACATTGAAATACATAGTTGAGAAAGTAGCCATAATAACAAACACACACACACAAACAATTATTGGATAATATTTTCATAAGTCCTTGATTGTATTAATTTATCAAAGTTTACACAAATTATTTTCACTCAAAAACTTTCCTTCTTTACAAAATGCTAATATTGCCTTATATAGGAGACATAGGCAGTACACTAATCAGTCATGAGATTAAAAATGTACAAGAGTAAGGATAGTTGTCCTTTTTACAAAGTTATAGAATACATTCAATTTTTCAAAGTGGACTGACCTATAGGAAGATGTGCTAACAAACTAATGCATGCCTTTACAAAAATAATATTCTACTTTTGAAAATTACAAAGTTTCTTAACAAAGTAAACTATTATTAGCTAGTTCATGGGCCTCGCATTAAATAACTCCCTTGTTTATCCTAAAGAATATTTATGGGCTTTTGATGTTGCTCATCAACTATCCTTAATTTTATAGATAGATCTAAGAGGAATTCATCTTCTTGGTCTACCAAGTCATCAAAATCTATATCATTTCTTTCCATTGCTTCCTTGATACTCCTTACCTTAGCAATTTTCTCCCTTGTAGTTAGGATCATGCCCATGACCCTATTATTATCACCCTTAGACTTACCCTAACTCTTTCTCCTAACCTATTTCATAACCAAGGTGACCTTGTGCTTATATTCATCATATGAAATTATGCTTAGGGAGATAAGTGTGGTAGGCATGGCAAGCATGGTTCCAAGAAGTTGCTCAATTATATTTATTATATCCTTATCATCCCTTAGGACCCTCTTCAAGTTCTTGAACCATGTAGCCAAACCTTGGATCTTTTCAAAAATTATTCCCATAATTATATTCAAATGGTCTAGGCTACTAGTCCTGAAACTAAGAATCTAAACCTCAAGTAGTATGTTGATTAGCTCCATCATTTTATCCCTTGAACTCTACCATTGGGATATTAAGCCCTTGGCTAATGCATCTTGGTGAGATAACAAATTCTACCTTGTATTCTTTTCCTTCAAGGATTTAAGCATATGATATAAATATGCCTCAAACATCTTTATCATTTCTTCAAGGACTAAGAAGACAACCTATGTCTCAAGATTTTCCTTTTATTTTTGTAAGTTTTTTATTTTTTGATATAAGACTTTAATGCTTCATTTTAGTTGATTTAAATGGGCATCATCTAGTTCAACAATGTTTTCTTTATGGATTGGATGTTCACTGGGTCCCTGACATCCTACTAGAGTTAAATCCACAAAAGGTTCAACTATCTAGAAAGCAAACTCATTCTCAACAATCGTCTTCTTTATTTTTACCCTCTATAGGCCTTTTATCTTTGGATTAAATTACACATTGACTAATGACTATGTAATTTTTGGAGGCTGAGGAATTTTCATCTATGTGTTGCTTTAGGTTCTAGGAGTATCTACCTAAGTACCGCTTAACCCTCATGAGGTAGTCATCCTTATTTCCTCCTCTTTTCTCATCAGAGCCACTATCCATGGCTTTAGCTCATCATGAATAGTGATTTTGATAGTACTTGTCATAGCCTATTAATGGTGTAGGGTTACGATCTTTTACATCTTACCATGAATGAGACATTCAGGGATGATTGGCCCATGAATTGGATTCTCATCACTAAATAGGTTAACTTCACTCAAAGGATGAGAGAAGGTTAAATTAGGCTTCTTATTTCCAATTGGGACCAATGCCAACTCAACCTTCCTCTTTTATAGGGGTGAAACTAGAACTAGGTCCAAAGCTATCTCCTTCCCCTTTTTCTACTCTACTTTATTGGATTGTCCTTGAGTATCCTTAATTTATTCTTCTTCTTCATCTAATCCATATGCCTCATCAACCACTTTAAGTTCATCTTCCACTATCTCCTTAAGACCTAGTGCAATCATGTCAAGGAACTCAATTAGGGACTCTGGCCTTTTTAGTTGCATAAAAGAAGATGCCCCTTTACCAGGCCATTCTTCCCATTTCTCCTTCTTAGGTCCTTATGTAACTTATGCATGAGGTTTTTGTAGTTTTATTTATGGCTAATCTAGAGGGGGGCTAAAAGATGGTCCAGGCAACAAATGGTATTGTAGGGGTGTCATCTACCATATCTCACTAGGTCATTTCTCACCTATATCAAGTCTAGCCTCAAGACTAATATTATGATTATTTAACCTAGCCAACACTTATTTAAAATTAGAGGCCCTAATATACATCATGCCATGAACACCAACCCTATGTTCATAGGGGTAGTTCATTGTTTTTGATTTCAAATGTTTTGTAACCCTATCATGAGGGTCCCACCACCTCAATTCATCCAAATGTAAGTTGAAAGAGTCTTTTTATTTGGAGATGACATCTACATTCTCCTAATTATGTTGTATAGTAATACTAATGGTCAAAGGAAAGGGGTGAAGTAGTCCTTTCCTTTTCTACTTGCACACACCATCTATACCATGGAAAATTTGGTATATAACCTCCTATTCTACCAATTGATTTGGCACATGGATCAGTAGTTTGAGGGGATAAAATAAGGTCCCTTATATTTTAACCACTGTGTGATCTAGATACAACCAAATCTCTCCAATTAACTCCACATACTTCTTAACTAGAGGGTTGACCCTACCCATGGGGATCCTTGTAATGGATTCTATCAAAGTTGGATATACATAATCACAAATGAATTATACATTGTGTCTATATTTTAATATGTGTAAGTTAAAATATTGATGGGAAATAGTGTGTCTCCCTCCAAGTGACCAATTATTTATTTCAAGGATATTTATGGTGGCTAAGAGGGCATCTAGAAGATAGGACGTCATGAAGAAGTGGCTTCTAGTTTTCTTATTCATGGCTGAAAATTGTTGTTTCAAACAAATGTTAATCATCTCACCTATTGATATTTATGATCAAACATCAAGACATAGCCATGTTGTGTTTTTTCTTTGATTCCACTTACTATTTTCTATGGGATTTAGGGGACAAATTATAAGTTCCATGCTTTTAATAATTAACATTGACTTGGAGCATGTTTAGATATTCATTAAGAATCATGTTTCTAGCTCAAGGAAGGCTTTGGAATTGCTTTGATATGATTCAAGAAACCATATCCCCGATAGAGATGCATTTAAATGAACTCACGACCTTGCTCCACTACCAACTAGGGATCCATATCCCTAGTGGATATTACCAAAATAACCTTTTCTTGAAAAGCTTTTGGTTTTGTAATAAGTTTTTATTTTTTGCATTTTTAGGTCTTTTAGGCTTTCAACAAAGCTTGAGAATTATGGTAGCCAAGTTTAAGGATTTGGTCAAGTGTTTGATCCTCATATAGTCACCTATGGTTGCAAAATTTTTCTCTCAAGGATTTTTGTTAAGTGTAACCATGACTATAACATAATATATTAAGCTTTCATTCTATATGCATGATTCTTATTAAAACCAAGTTTAGGTTAAGACAATGTTTAAAGTCTTGTGGAATGGTTGACCTATCCATTAGTTCCTACTAGTTTCTTCAAATTATAACATCAAGTTTATATCTAATATCCATGGTCAACATATGCATAAGGTTTATACCAAAATTCTTAAACTTTTGAAATTTCAAGAAAACTAAGGAACTATAAGCTGAGGGCTAACCAAAAGGTCTTTTGTAAGTAAAGATCAAAGTAACAAAAAATAAACACAATAGAAAATAGGAAAGCATGAATATAAATGAAAGAAATTAAATATATCAAAAATTATGTACAAATAATGGATATAAATAAAAGAGATGAAGGAAACTAACTAGCCTACCTATATTAACTCTAACCATCTTACATATTTACTCCATGAAGACCCCAATATGAGTAACAGAGAAATAATGCTTAAAATACTACCCATTAGTGGGCAGTGTGAATTTTATTCCCTCTAAGTCCTTCAGTTTTAAGGTGTTATTTCCAAGTGTGTCTACAATTTGATAGGGTCCAATCCATATAAGTGTGAATCTACCATGTTTTCCCTTGGGCTCAGATGTTTTATCCCAAAAAATAACCAAGTGTCTTTGTATGAACACCTTGATCTTTGATCCCTTGTCAAACCACCTCTTTATTATAGTTTGATGCCTGATAAAGTTATCAAAAGCTTCTTATCATGCATCTTTCATCTGAATAATGTCCAACAACCTTGATCTTGCAAATTCTTGGTCTTCCTCCATATACTATTGCATAAACTTGTAAGTTGGTAGCTTGAGTGTGATGGGGAATAATGGCTCTTGGCCATATACCAGTAAGAAGGGAGATACTTTAAGAGCTTATTTGAATCTTGTTTTATCTACCCAAAGGGTATACTTGAGAAGTTTATTCCATGTTCTAGTTTTGTCTACAGTAGAATTCTTGATGGATTTCATCAAGTTTTTATTCATTCACTCAGATACTCCATTACCTTGAGTATAATGGTTAGATGAAAACTTGAGAATAATTATATTATCATATACCCATTCTATCATCTATATGGATATGAATGCTAACCCATTTTCACATACCAAATATAATGGAGTCCCAAATCTAGTGCATATGTTTTCTTCTAAAAACTTGATCACTTCTTCTATTATGTATTATTTGGTGGCTACAACTTCAATCCAACTAGTGCAATAGTAGGTAGCTATCATAACATACTTGTGACCTTTTGATGAGTTAGGGTTGATTACCCCTAAAAATTCTAGTCACCATTGGTCAAATGGTTTATCAATCATGATATCTTGTAAGGGCATTACTACCTTTAGCTCTTTTTCGTTGAATATTTGTCATAAATGACATTCTCTCACATGTTTATGAGTATCTTTGAATATGGTGGGATAATAATATCCAACCTTGAGGATCTTTTGACCTTTTTTTCTTCCTAATGGATGTCCACTTCCTAACTTCTCATATGAAGTTCTCATTACCTCAGTATATTCTTCCTTGGAAAAACATCTCAAGTACACACCTTCAAATTTCTTTTGGTATGGGACTCCAATTTTTATTAGGTAGTGAGCTGCCTTGAGCCTTAAAGCTCTTCTCTATTCCTTGGTTTTCCCTATAGGATAAGTTTCATTGATTATTAAATGAATGATGGGATCATGTCAGTCATAAGGTTGAAAATTATGTTGATGAACTTGCATAATACTTAGCTTGGGGTTGGTATTGGCAATCATTTGAATCAGACCTTGACATCTTACTAGTTTTTATATTTATGTCATATATTTGGAGGATAGGCATCCACTTACCTCTCCATTCTCTAACTCATTTTGACTAAGCATCAACTTAGTGGTTAGATCTAGAAGAATGACATGCACTTTATTCCTAAGAATGTAGTGCCTAAATTTCTTGATAGTCTTCACTAATGTAAGGGCTTGTTTATCAATCAAAGGATAATTTAACTCAACATTTTTCAAATTAGTTCTCATAAAAGAAATTATATGGTTACATACTTCTATTTTATGAGTTAAAATAATAGAAATAGTGTGGTTAGAAGAAAAAGAGTATAGATAAAAATCTTCTAAAAATTCTAGACTTATCAATACTAGAGCTTGGCTAATTGCTCTTTTGATGTCCCCAAAGGCCTTTTTGGATTCTTCATTCCATGAGACTTTAGCATCCTTATTTATCATATCATTCAATGGTTTGATGATTTATGCAAATCCAAAAATTAATATCCTCACAAAGTTTATTTTACAAAAAAAATATTTTAATTCTTTTCTACTATTGGGAGGCTCTATATTTGATAAAGCTTCCACTCTTTTAGGATCAATGGATATTCCATATTTAGTGTTAACATAGCCTAAACATTTACACTCAATGACACAAAAAATACTTTTCTTAGAGTTGAGGGAATTTCCATACCTTCTACACCTTGCAAATACCTAATGTAAATGCATGAAATGGTTTGCCCTATTCTTAGAGAAAATAATTAGATAATCCATGTAAATTATAACACACTTACCAATCAGGCCTTAGAAGGCATGGTCCATGGCCCTTTTAAAATTGACTCCTATGTTTATCATTCAAAAAGGCATTATTTTGTATACAAAGGTGCCCCACTTAGTTATGAATACTGTCTTCATTCTATCTTATTTATCTCCCAGCACTTGATTATACCCTAAAAATCCATCAAGATAAGACATCATGGCTGAAATAGAAATAATTTGTATTACTTGGTCAATAGAGGGAAGATGATAATTATTGTTTTCATATGCTCTATTTAGATTTTTCAAATTATTACATAGTTTAATTTCACCAGTATTCTTCCTAACTGGCACCAAATTAGCAACACAAGTAGAGTTATTAATGAAAACTACAATTCTAGCATTTAACAACCTCTTGAATTATTTGAAAATCATGGGTTTTAAGATAGGATTTACAAGCCTCTGCTTCTACCTGAAAGGTTTTCAATTCTCTTTGAGAGGTATGGTATGGGTGATGACTCTTGCATCAAAAATATTCAAGTCATCATATGACCAAGCTATCACATCTTTATAATCTACCAATAGCTCTTTGGTTCTCTTATTTTCAACACTTGTACAAGTTTTTCCAATGTTGACCAGTTGAGGTTGATCTTGAGGTCTAAGATCAACTGCATTGTAATGTTTTCCACTCACTTTGGGAATATTAAAGGCTTTAACTATCTTGTCTTGATCAAATAATCTTTCCAAGATAATAATCCCCTTAGGGACCTTGTTATCATTCAACTAAATGAATTTTCCATGAAACTTATCTTCTCCAAATACATTTTCATTAGTTTCATTAATGATCTAAGCCTCAAATTTTCTTAAACTAGTCATGAATTTTAGCATTTATTGGTTATCACTAAAGACTTATAGATGGGTTACATTATCAAAGAGAGAAGGGTAAGGTATCAACTCAATGCTATATTTTGGTGAATCTTGGTTAGGCATGAGATTATTTGTAGTATAAGCTATCTCATCAATAGATTTATTTTCCTCCCTAGTGATAGAAACAATATTGAAAGAATCAAAAGATTCAACTAGATCCTGAAATATAAATTTTTACCTCTTGAGGTATGATAGTTTACACTGATACTTGATTCTTACCTAATTGATTACCAATTTTGAATCACCATAAACTACTAATTCCTTGACTTTATTTTGGATTAAAAATTATAAACCCAAGATGAGACCCTCATATTCTACACGGTTATTGGTGAATAGAAAGTGGAGCCTATAATAGGCATGGTACTTATTACCAATAGGGTTAGTTAGGGAAATGCCTACCCCAGATCTAGATTTACACTTAGCACCATTAAAATACAACTTCCATAACCCATGCATAACATGAGAAGATTGAGGATCACATACCTTGGCAATTTATATGGTGAAAAATCCTAAATCAAAAGCAATTATGTTGACCCTCTCATTCACCACATTATATTCAATGATCATGTGTTTCATTTTTGACTTCTTATCAACTCTGATTTGGTTGGGATATCCCTTCCAAAGTATCCATATGTGTGAAAAATCTATGGACATATATCCATTTATATATTTTGTCTATTCTCTACTTAAAATTAGTCCATATGCATTATGGATATCTACCACTTGGATATCTATAAATTATTGCAGTCTTCGATCAGAAGCTAGTCTCATGTGGACATTTAATAATTATCTAACCACTTTGACCCTAGAATTATCTAATTAGGTGACAACCCTATTAGACTTAATGAGAGTTAAACCAAATTACTTACAAACACCTACTGGCATAATATTTGTAGAAGCACAAGAATCCAACAAATAGTTATTGAAATTCTTACCAAACATTTTTTGTGTAAGCAAGAAGAGTGGGGACTTTGTTTTAGCTTTACACGTAGCTATGTTTGAAATATCAGTCTCATACATCTTGTTATATTTCTTAGACAATGATTCCATCAATATATCTCTTTGCTTAGGTATATGTGTTAGTTCATGCAAATTAATATTAGCTTTAATTTTCTTTATGTCCTTAAGAATATTATAACCAATCTCATTGGAAAAATTGGAAGTAACAGTACTAGTCTTAGAAGTAATTCCCTTTGGATGCTATGTATTATTATCAAAAGTGGTATCTGGAGGAGTACCAAAGTTGTTTAGAGAAGTAGATGTAGTCAAAGGATACCTTTGTTCTCTATTACTTAGAGGATATGTCTTCTTCAGGAACTACTCAAAGGCATGAAATTCTTCAATAACATCATCAAGTTCATTATCTTCTTGGAATGGGAAATAAAATGTTTTCACCGTGAAGGTCTAGTCAGTAGGCTTTGATATTGAAGTAACTACACCATTGTCTTTGTTAGGTATGACCTCAAAAGTGTCCAAATCTTCTTGAAATGCTTCAAAATCTTTACAAAATTCAATATAATCAATCTCACCATGCTTAGAAGTACAATAGACTCTAAAATAATTTGGCAAATCAATATCAATAAGACTAATATCCATAGTCTTATTTTCAAAAGATGGTTCACTATTCTTATTATTGTGGAAATTATCATTATTAAACCTATTATTGGGCCTAGTGAAGATTTGAGATGAGATATTTCTACCAAAACTCTCTCCAATATTACCAACTTATTTTTGAATTGAAGGAAGTCAGTGTTTAGTTTTTGGACCATTTATTAAATGGACTCATTCTCATTTTTGGGGGTTTCTAATTTATGAACTTGGTTGTTTTTGGTACTAATGGCTAGTACGAAGTCCCTTTGATAATTTTCATTAAATCCATTAGTAGCAGGGTAGTTCAAGAACCCAAAATTTTGGTTAGGAGCAACATGTATTAGAGGTAATTGGTTCAAATTTGGGAGTTGGTTGAGAGTAGGAACATTCTAGTTGTTATTAGGAAAGGCATTCAAGGTAGGCATATGTAGATTGACATTAGGAATAGAGTAGTCCATCTGACCTTGAGGTTGTATTTGGTAATTAATGATCATAAACTCAACATAGGATAAATCCACTATGTTCATAGGACCTAAAAACCTCCTTATGTATACTGAAGTCATGGGATCAAGAGCATCTTTATATATTTCTAAGGATAATGCTTGATTATTTTTAGAAGGGTCAATGGTCCTGATGTATATATTTTGGAAAATAGCATTAAAAGTTATTATATTTTCATTGGCATCCCTTTTTAGGGTTGTAAATTGTTGGTATAATACACAAGGGCTGATGATTTTGCCAAACTAGTCAATGAAAATGTTATTAAATTCATCTCAAGTGGCAATGCAATTGTTAGGTAGGTTTAGGAACCATTCATATTTAGCATCCTTAAATATGAAAGGAATCAATCCTAACTAATCCACATTAATAGGAGATCTTCCTAACCAATCCATACCTTGATAAAGGAAGAATGTAGGAGTACCTTGGATTGGTGGAGTTGGTAAAGACTTTGAACATCTATGTCTACCTTTACCTTGCCTAGCTCTCATGTGGATGTCTGGTTCTAGTAGAGGTTCTCTTGTTTCTAAATGTGATCTTGTCTAGATTCTTGAAAAATCTAACTCGAGGACTTTGGATCCAATTTGAAATACATTATGTCAAATCAACCTTTATGAGGAATAGGGATTAGACTTGCACATTAAGAAAATTTTGCAAAGACTTATGTAAAGAATAATGAAGGACATTAACCTTTAAGTAAGTTAGCTCAAACATGTTTCTAATTACATAACTATGATCAATATTTATAGTTTTGAGCTCAAATAAATTGAGAATCATAAAATATCTACCAATATTAGATTAAAACAAGTTATTCTAACCTCAAATACTTCAGATTCTTAGATCTCAAGCTATATTTACCAGAATTACACATCTATCCTTAAAGACCTTTTCATCTTTGTCTAAAGGAAGCAAAAATATGGGTTAAATACCATGAAGATTAATGATATTTAAACTTTTGAGAAAATAACTACACAAATATATAAAGATAACACCAATCTTTGATCAAAACACACCAAAATTAGTAAAGATCTTGTAAATTCACAAGGGGCCCTCCTTATAACACTAGGAAAACTCATCCTATTGATGCCTCTACATGTATCATATATTCTCTTAGTGTCTAAAGAACACTTCTCATTTTATAATTTAGGGAATTCAAAACATGAGTAGTATATTAGGGTAATTTGGTTAGTTATGGTGAAATAGTGGTAGAGAAATAAAATGTTACATAATATTTATATTGATTGGTGGTTGGGAGCCACCATGGCCAATCTAAGTGAAATTTAAGATATCTATGCTATTATCAGTGGATTTTTGATCAAGTTCTAAAATAAATAATAATCTAGATGAATATTTATAGTGAAGCTTAAACTAAAGTGATTTTATTAAATAAAAAGCTAAAGGAAGGGTAGGGTAGAAAGAAGGTATTATGATTTTTAGTCTAGACATTATGATAGAGATTAGATTTCATCAAGACATATATTCAAACCAATACATGACATAAAATATCTATAGCATAAATCCCACCATGTACCATGAAATATATAAGGAAAGGAAGGAACAATGCAAATAAAAAAGTAGGATCAATTTAAATATTTACTTCACAAATAAATTGCATTATAATATATACAAGATAAGCAAGGGAAGTGAAATGAACCTAATATCTTTCAATTAACCTAGAATAAGCACAAGTTAACAACTCTACATTTATATATGCACATCAAGAATCTATTGAAACCATTCAAATCTAAATATCCAAGAAAATAGTTCAGAAAGTAGCCATAATAGAAAACACACACAAAAAAATATTTGACAATCATTTAATAATTCCTTGCATATATTAATTGATCAGAGATTACACAAAGTCTTTTCACTCAAAAAAATTCTCTCTTTATAAAATGGTAATACTACCTTTTATAGGAGACTCAGGTAGTACATCGGTTAGTCATGAGATTAAAAATGTATAAGAAGAAGGAAAGATATCCTTTTTACAAATTTATAGAATACATTCACTTTTCCAAAGTGGATTGACCTATAGGAAAATGTGCTAACAAACTAATGCATGCCTTTACAAAAATAATATTCTACTTTTGAAAATTACAAAGTTTCTTAACAAAGTAGAATATTACTAGTTAGTTAGTGGGCCTTATGCTAAATAACTCTCTTGTTGATCATAAATAATCTTCATGGAATTTTGATGTTGTTCATAAACTAACCTTAAGTTGGTAGCTATCTCTAAGAGGCATTCATCTTCTTGGTCTACCAGGTCATCAAAATATTTATCATTTCTTCCTTGATACTACTTACCTTAGCAATTTTCTCCTCTGTAGTTAGGTCATGCACATGACCCTATTATTATAACCCCCAGACTTACCTTGACTCTTGCTCCTAACCTCTTTCATAACCAAGGTGTCCTTGTGCTTATACTCATCATGTGAAATGATGCCAAAGGAGATAATTATGGTAGGCATGGCAAATATGGTTCCAAAAGTTACTTAATTCTATTCATTATCTCCTTATCATCCCTTAAGACCCTCTCTAAGTTCTTCAACCATGTATTTAGACCCTCAATATTATCAATAATTATTCCCATAAATATATTCAAATGGGCTAGGCTAATGGTTTTGAAACCAAGAATCTGACCCTCAACCAATATGTTGATTAGCTCCCTCATTTTGTCTCTTTAACTCTACCATTGGGATATTAAACCCTTGGCTACTACATCTTGTTGAGCCAACATATTCTGCCTTTTCTTCATTTCCTTAAAATATTTAAACATATCATAGAAATATGCCTCAAACATATTTATCATTTCTTCAAGGACTGACAAGATAACTTGTGTCTCAAGATTTTCCTTTTGTTTCTGTAAGTTTTCTATTTTTTAATATAAGCCTTTATTGCCTAATTGTAGCTGAGCTGAATGGGCATCATCTAGTCCAATTATGTATTTTTAATGGATTGGGTGTTCATCAAATTCCTAACCTCTTACTAGATTTGTGTCCATGAAAGGTTCAATTTTCTGAAAAGTAAAATCCTCATTCCCAACCATGGTCTTCTTTATTGTTACCCTCTCTAGGTCTATTATCTCTAAATTGAATTGCACAGTGACTGACGACTATGTTTTTTGGAGGTTCAATAATCTCCATCTATATGTTGTATAAAGTTATATGAGTGTCTACCTAAGTGTCAGTTGACCCTCCAAAGGTTGTCATCCTTATTTCTTCTTCTTATTTCATCATAGCCACTATTCATGGCTGTAACTCATCATGAATAGTGATTTTGATTGTACTGGCCATGGCCCATGAATGTTGTAGGTTTAGGATATTTTTCATCTTATAATAAATAAACCATTCAGGAATGATTGGCTCATGAATGGGATTCTCATCACTAAATAATTTAACTTCACTCAAAAGATTAGTAAAGGTTAACTTTGGCTACTTTTTTACAATTGGGACCAATGCCAGCTCAATTGTTCCTATTTTCTAGGGGTGCAACTAGAACTAGGTCCAAATCTATCTCCTTCCCTTTTTGTTTCTCTAATTACTCAACTTAGAACTAAGGCTACTAATTTTTTTCTTATTATTCATCTAATCCATATTCCTTAGCAAGAACTTTAAGTGCATTTTCCATTGTTCCCCTAGGACCTAGTGCAATCATGTCAAAGAACTCAATTAGGGGTTCTAGCCTTTCATGTTGGTTAGAAGAAGATGCCCCTTCACTAGGAATTTATTCCCATTTCTCCTTCCTAGGTCCTTGTGTAACTTGTGTTTGAGGTTGTTATAGTTCTATTTATTGTTTCTCTAAAGGGGGCCTAGAAGAATGTCTAGGCAATAAGTGGTATTATAGGGGCCCCATTTTCCATATCTCACTAGGAGGTTTCTCATCTCTATCTAGTCTAGACTCAAGCCTAATATTATGCTTCATCAGATTGGAAAACACTTTTATGAAATTGGAGACCCTAATATACATAATGTCATGAACACCAAGCCTATGTTTGTATGGGTAATTCATTGTCTTTGATTTCAAATATTTTATGACCTTATCATGAGGGTCCCACTGCCTTAGTGCATCTAAATATATGTTGAATAAGTTTTTGTGTTTAGAGTTGACATACACATGATATCAATTATGTAGTATAGTCCTATTGGTGGTCAAATAAAATGGGTGAATGGTTCCTTTCCTTTTTTTTCTTACACACACCATCTATACCATGGAAAAGTTGGTATGCAACCTCTTATTCTACCAATTTTGTTGGAACATTGACTAGTAGTTTGAGGGGCTAAACTAAGGTCCTTTATATTCTAATCACTATGCAATATTGATACAACTATATGTCTCCAATTAAATCCACATACTTCTTGACTAGAGGGCTGACCCTACCCATGGGGATACTTGTAATAGATTCTACCAAAGTTTGATATACAAAATCACAAATTAATTGTACATTGTGTTTATATTTTAATATGTACAACTTATAATAGTGATGGGAAATAGTGTGTTTCCCTTTATGTGGCCACTTCTTTATGTTAAGGATCTTGGTATTGGCCAAGAGGGCATCTAGAATATAAGACATCATGAAGAAGTGGCTATTAGTTTTATTCTTCATGGATGAAAATTGTTGTCTCAAAAAAAAATTAATCATCTAACCTATTGGGGGAGTGATTCCCTTTTCTACCATGAAGTATACATAAGGCACCTAAATTTTATTAACATGTGTGGTGGAAGGAGCCCCATGTAATCTATTCAACAAGGTCATGATTAATTTTATTCCTTCCCTAAATTAGCTAATTGTCATATTATTGATGGGTTCTTATATTACATGTGTTTTAGTAAGTAGCCA
The DNA here is from genome assembly GCA_037957365.1 of Torreya grandis. Classification (NCBI taxonomy): domain Eukaryota; kingdom Viridiplantae; phylum Streptophyta; class Pinopsida; order Cupressales; family Taxaceae; genus Torreya; species Torreya grandis. The sequence goes on from JARHVA010003103.1 coordinate 2,108,080, forward strand.
TGGGCAAGGATGGTATTTAATCCATTTTTGTCAGTCCATGTTCTGATTGTAGGCAAGTTTACCTAGGCTTGCATAGTTTGTATAAGATTTCAAATGTAATTAGGGAAATATTTGATACATTTTTGAAAATAATTTCTTGAATTATCCAATCTTAATCAATTTTACAATCTATGAAAATGGGGGAAATAACATCAATACAATGTAAAACCTTAGGTTCTGCAGTAGCATAGTGGAGACTAGTCATCGGGATGGAGACTAGGTCATTGCATCTCTAGAGTATTGTGGTATTATTTTGATCCTCCCTCATGATGACCTATATTTATTTAATGGTCTAAAAAATATTAGAATAAATTTCCTTGTCACTGTTTAATGCCATAGCATTAAAGCTAGTATCCTTAAATATTCTTCCCTCATTATCTGAAGCTAAATACAATTTTGTGTCATCCCTTTATTACTACCTCTAATTTACCATGACTTTAAAACTTGTAAATTTTTTAATAATGGTATACAACATAGCCTTTGGGTTATCTTATTCTCACTCAGATGATAATTAGACTCTTTTTAGCTCAACTGTGATTAATTAGAGTTTAAATTAGGCCTTTTTGTGGAGGTTACAGCCTTTTTTTAGCTTTAATGGTGATAGTAGCTCAGAATTAGGTGAATTTATTCCATGGATTTGATTTACACCCATAACTTTAAAATTTTTCCTTTCCATGCCAACCAAATCTTTGATATTATCATTTTGTGCTTATGTGTACCTACGTGGCATTTATATGGTAACATTCATGGCTTTTTTCATAATTTTTTTAAAGGAACTAGTTGTTATCCTTTAAAATCCATCGTTTTCCTCATGTTATAAATTTTTTGCTCATGGATCAACACATACTATTGATCATGATCATGGGGATTACACATTATTGGTTGTCTTTATATCGAGATCCATGGTTGTGCCACTTGGGACCTTTGTGGGCCTTTTGGGCTATATATTTCATGAATAAACATGTGTTCACCATATGTCAATCCCATGGTCCTTCAGGGGTCTCATTGAATAGTCTCTTTTAATTGCGCTTTGTTCGATCAACTTGGTCTTATTAACCACAAACAATTGATCCTACAAAGTGCATGAACTTTAATTCACATCGGTATATAAAATGGACTTAAGCTAAATATTTTTAAACTAAATTTTATTTTGTGTTAATAAACGTGACATCAAATTTAGGATAAAATATTTAAGCTAAGTTTTAAAACACATATAAATGGGACCCAAATAATAAGTGGACTTAATGTAAGGTTTTAACCTAGGGTTTTCTCATGTTGATAAATAGGATAAAACATTAGGTTGAAACTTTTAAGCTAGGTTTTATGCATAGGGACTTATTGTTAAAATAAAACATGATATAAGTCTTTGGCCTAAGGTTTATTGTATGGAAATAAATGTAATTAGAACCTTAGGATAGAGACTTATATTAAGTCTGTGTTTGCGAATATTATACCATAAGATCATTTTATCATTAAAATTCAAAGACCCTAATTTTTTGTATTTCCCAAAAGTGGGTAGGTCTTATTGAATTACAACACAAGTAATAAGCCTAATTAATATTTTAAATCATATTCTTATGTTTAAGTAAGATGATCGATGATATTAAATTTGATGGCCTCATAAAAGTTAATAATGGCCTCACAAGCATTGAATGATGTTCATGACAATGTAAAATTTAAGTTTGTGAAGTTCATTAGGTCTATAGATCCTAGATTTAACATTCTTAATTTGATCATTTGGTCTCAATGAAGTTTAGACTGTTGATTAAGATCTAAGCACATGCATTCCATTGGTCCTTATAATCATGAAGAGAATTGAGTTAGCTCATGGATCAACATGTATGAAAATTAGAGTAATTTAAAGCCTAGGTCTTTAAAGAATAATAAAATGGTTCCCTTCAAATATTACAATCAAAACAAAAGTTTTTATCCTAAGGTTTATTATATTTTAATAGTATAATAATCCTTATGGTAAAAACTTAGGTTAATTCTAAGTTTTAATGCATGGAGATCTTTAAACATTAAACTCAAATGTGAGAGTGCCACATATGACTCTATGAGACACCTCAAATTTTGACTTTTGTTTAACCTTAATAATGTTTCATAGAGAATCGATCAAGATTGAATTTATTGAGATGGTGACACTTGTCATCTTCATGGGTTTTTTTAGCCCTTAGACATTTCAACACCAAGTTTGTTATGTCAGATATTTTTGTGTGAGTAGCTATGGATTTTTTATCATGATATTTAGACTTGATCATGATTGGTTCATTTTGAATTATTAAAGATATATCATAAGTATATGTTTAATAAAAAGGGGCCTCTTTAATCTTGAAGATGATTGTATTCCATTTGATCATTTAGTCCTACTTAAATGTGGACCATTGATCATTATTCGAGTGAATGCATGCCATTAGTCTAATGGATCAAAGGATTTGGATTCATCACATCTTTTTCACTTCATCTAATTGATCTTCATGATGAAGCATAAACCATTGATCCTACAAATAGGCAAGTTACTTAAGTTAGGGCTCGAGTCAATATAGGAACTTAGGCTAAATTTTTAATACTAAGGTCTCATTTGTGTTAATAAATACAAATGGGGCCTTAGGGATAAGACTTTATGCTAAGTATAAAATAAAGAATACCATGTGATATTAAAAAATAGGATGAAGTTAGGAACATAAAGGACCTTGTAAACATAAATGCTAGACCTTGTTAAAATAAAAAGAACAAAAGGGGGGAAATATAAAGGTACCAACCATAATCTATCAAGCTAATGTATGGTAATGTTAAAAACATGACCAAGCCTTTATATAAAAATTTAGGATTAAGTCTAAAGTAAGTTTAAAAGTGTTCTTGACAAGTTTGCTCCTAACAAATCTAAATTTGAACAAAGGGTCTAAGCTATGGTTTTCTGAAAGAGGGATTTAGAACATGAATCTACCTATGATTTCTCACAAACTAAAGGATAGTAAAATATTGAATGAGGATAAAACTATGAAAATCGTAGCATCATCCATTAATAAGAGTTCCATGAGACCTACAACTTAAGACATGAAGGCCAACTTTTAGCAACATTATGAAAGTTTAAAGTAAAACCATGAATAAATTGGCCAATTTTGTTAGGCATATATGATTTTCAAATTCAAATAATGTGCAAAATATGAAGCTTTCAGTGTTAAGGTTCAAAGTATCCATAAGGGTCCCTATTTTTTTTAGAAATGGGGGTATGTTGACCTCAATAGGAGCTGAGATTAAAATGTTTTTACTTGATATATTTTTTTGGGAAAGTGGAATTATACCTATCAACAAGGTTTGGGTTCCACTCCTTATTATAATTATATAGGGGAATTAAATCCTAGTTGTAGGAGGGATCATCACTTTCAATTTATCCTCATAGGTGATGAGGGTATACAAAGGAGGAAACTTTTATATGATGTCTTATCTAGTGGATGCATATTATTCTATTGTGATTTTAAAACACTCATGTTTTTCACAATGGACACCTAAAAATTCCACAATACATGTGATCTAATCCAAGATGTAAATCCATCATTTCATAGCTCACATCAAAGATATTTATAACCACTTTTTCCCACCTCTATACTTTATCATGAATGAGAGGAGGATGCCCATATTGTCTAAGGGTATGATAGCTTTATTCATTGATATTAGGGCCTATAAGTACTATCATAATTTCATTATTATAAGAGTTAAAGTAATTTTGGGTGGTCCCTTCATGTTACCCTACCATGTACTTGATAAATTGGTAGAATAGGAGATTTCATACCAATAGGATAATGGTGTGGAATTTAATTTAACTAATAGGAAGTAACATTACTACCCATACTTAACATCTCATTATTGGTCACCATGAATATATGAATATTACAATAGTTGTAGACATGGAAACTCATAGATCATCCCTGAACTTGTAGTTATATGATGATAGGTAATGGGACCTCCTTGTGAATGTTAATAAACATTTAGAATAATTGAGATATATACTTAATATAACCTATCACTATTATCCCCATGATGATGATAAGTTTTTTTAACCTAGTAGATGACAATAAAGTAATTGAGAATTTGGATGTTTCAAGGATGTTATAAGAGAAATAATTTGGGAAACAAGTTTTTTAGGAGAGATTCAAGGAACCCCTAACCTAAAAGGATACCCTAGGGATATAAAAAAGGCCCAAATATATAACCCTAAAATGGATTTATATAGTGTCTCCTCCATCTTCATTAACTACTTATACCTCAGTTGGAGAAATAATTGATGTGGTAAACACTATCTCCAACATGTAGTACATATTTATAGTGATTCTAAATCCCAACATAGTTCCCTATAGACTCAGCTATCTATGTCACCAAAACTTGGAACCCATACTTATCTCATGCTTATATCTTAGGAGCTTTCCTTAACAACTAATTCTACACATATTTAAGATTCCACAGACTCCTTTAATATTTATATTACTCTAGTAGTTATTATTTTATATCTATTAGTGCTACCATAGATTTTAATTCCTTTTTTATTATGAATATTCCAATTATTCTTATTTTTGTAGTTTTGAGTGCTCTAATTTATATCTATACATTTTATAATCCCCTAGTTTATAATACTCTTATTATACTAAGTTATAATCCCACATCAATTTTAGTTTCCACTTCCATGTGTGACACAAGTATACACTAAGCATGTCCCATTTACATAAATCCATTGGAGGAACTAATATATAATTTCCACCACACATGTAGTTGACCCATTGTGTAGGCCTAATCCATGCTTTTGGAAAATTTATATCAAACCTATTGGATGTAGTGTTCATGAAACCCCATCTTCTATAATTGTTCCCTTTGTTCCATCCCCTATAACATAAATTTCTCTAATTTATTCTCACCCTCCTTTACAACTTATATCTACATCAATGGTAATTCCTTCTTGGTAACTAATTTGATTTGTTTTATGTCCCTATGGCTTCACTTTAAATATGCACATACCATCTTTAAGGATGATGATTGGTTTCCCAAGTGTTATTGAACCCATATTCCACATGACACAAGATCAAATCAAGGCCTATATGAATCTATATGTACTTCCCTTCATAATTCATAAAGTCACTCCCACTCCCCCACCTTCATATTCCATCCCCATCCAAACCAATCCTACATCGATGCCTTCCTCATCCACTCATTCATCCATGTCACTAGTTGAATCCTAATTTACAAAAAATGCAAGGTGTTAAGCATGGGAATTGATGTTAGGTTGTCATTGATGTCAAAGAGAGCATGAGATACCAGTGCATTAATGAAAAATAAGTTATTTTTGATAGATTGGAATGTGTATGGCATATGTGTAGATAAATAAGGATAAAGAAGAGGTTGTGATGCAGTCATAGATGCATTGGTGAAGTTTTGGTGTGTTATTTGATCATTTGGAAAGAGAAACATACATATTCTAGCTTATGAGAAGCCAAACCATCACTGCACATCATGAAGATATGAATGAACTAGCATGTTTATGAATTTATTATAGGTACTCTAAAATTCAACAATGGTCAAAGGTTTTCATGGAAATGTTGTATATAGTGCCAAGAAGGTACTATTCTCACTTTAGAGTGTACCCTACTTGAAGATGTTGAAGCACACCTTCTCCCAAGCTAATACAATTAGAAATTATCATAGTGTGGGTGGCTCTATGTTGAGAATAACCTTTAGACAGTGTTGGTTCCCTTAAGATATATCAATTAGATCTAATTTACTATGATTTTTTGAATGTAAAGAGAGAAAGAAACTAAAATGGGAAATCTTATTCAATGGGGTGATGCACCTGAATGATTGGTATTCTCTGAAATATTTTTTAAAATTCATTAAGGGACACATATTAATCAAAATAAATTCTTAAGTAAATCCTAAACATAAATTTTGCAAAAGAAGGCCTAAAAGAAGCTTGCAAAGAAAATTATATTCCTAGCTCTTCAAATGACCTGTAGAGGATGGGATTTTCATAGTAGGTGAGGAAATTCCTTGAAAAAAGGGGATATAATTCTGACTTATATTATGGTATACAATAAAAAATACAATCTATTCTATTAAAAAACTCATATGCAAAATATTTCATTTATTGATAAATGATGCCAATTATAATTTTTTTTCAGCTTTTAGAATTCCTAAACAATGTCTTCAAAAAGCTAATATATAAGTAAAAAAAATTAAATAAATCCAACATGGCATGGAAAATAGAAGGATTAGTTTTATTTGAGTTAAAAAAATACTAAAATCCTTTTACAATATTAAATAAGGGCTTTAAAATCCTTTTACAGTATTAAATAAAATTGAGAAGTGGTGGGCCTATGTTTATTTATCAACCTTATTTACATCAAAATAATGCCATAAATTATAATATAAATATATATTTAATGTTATTTAAAGTTATTTAAGTATTTATCATGCATGAAAAGCATGGGAGATGCATGAAACTAGTCAAACTAGTCAACTGAAGAGATTTGACCCTTAAGGACTAGTTAACTCAACTTGAGCTCAACTTGCATGAACTAAAACTTATGGATATAATTTATAATTATATATGCACTTAAAAAAATATTCCATGTGATAACTCCAAAATTAATTCATTTTATAGATTTTCAATGCCATTCTTTACCTGCTTGATTGACCAATTAAGCTTATTAGGCCTATTAGGCCTAATAGTCTATCTTCTAGCATTTGGAATCCATTAAACCTGAAAAAATATGGTATGAAACATGAGAAAATAATTAAATATACATATAATAACTTTTATAATCACAGGATATCTTATTTTTATGACAAAACACTCATCATTTAGTCAATAGTGTTGACTAGGCCTATTTTACTCCATTTTCCTGCAGACTGGACATTTTAATTGAGTTTGTTAGGATACTTATGAGATTATTTTTGAAAAAAATAAATTTTTATGATGAATAAAAATTTATTATTTGATATACATGGATTATATTTCATTTAAGTGTCTTGTACTTAATTTTACATGCTTTTTTACATTAAAAACATGATTTTTGACCTCATATGTACATATCCATGCATAAAATTGAGATTTATGGAATATTATCTGAGTTTAATTTAAATTTTAAAATATTTAAATTTTATTAAATATGATTTTATATAAATAAAATCAACTATTTTCAAAACTAGTTTTTTTAGGGTTTTGGTGGGCTTTGAAGCTGAATTTTTAAAATGATGGTTCATGAAGTACAGACCTCCAAATCATAATTTTTTTCTATTTATATGTATAAAAATAACCCCATAAACAATCCTAAAATATTGGGTTCCCATTCAAAATATATAAAAAGTTACCATGTGGATATATCTGCATATGGGGTTTTGATTGCATTTTGAGTTACCTACACTCTTAATAATTGTTCATAAATAAAAACCACTTAAATGGTATCAATTTTTATTTAATTATAATTAAACAATATTAATAAAAAAATATTAGTATATTTCATACAAATTCCATATGTGGTGAAAGATATGAGCATCTGAACAGGAGGTTAGGAAGGGTGTCTAGAACTGAAAAAATAAAAATTTCACCAAAATGAAAATAACTCTTCAAATTATTCCAAATGACTAAAAACATCATCATGGGGTCTAAACCATGCTATAAAAACACTATAAAAGCAATTTTTTCTTGAAAAGTAAAAAAAAACCCTTTTTGGCCTTTATGCATGTTTTCTTGCAAAAGATTATATGAGCATGGTTTGCTTAAAATTTAGAGTTTTGACACTCTTTAAAGGTTTTATTATGATTTAAAGACATCATCTCATAATTTAAATAGGAAATCCTATTTAATGGGTTTATGCACCTAAATTATTGGTATTATATGAAATATTTTTTGAAACTGAGTAAGGCACACATATGAATCAAAATAAATTCTTCATTAAATCTTAAATATAAGTGTTTCAAAAGAAGGCCTAAAAAAAGATTGAAAAGCAAATTCTATTCCTAGCTCTTCAAATGACCTGTAGAGGATGAAGTTTTCATAGTAGGTGAGGAAAGGACCTAAAAAATGGGGATATATATCTCACTTATATGGTGATACACAATAAAAAATACACTCTATTTTTTTAAAAAAACTCATATGCAAAATATTTCCTTTATTGATAAAAGATGCCAGTTACAATTTCTATTTTGCTTCCAAAATTCCTAAAAATGGCTTTAAAAACCTAATATATAATTTTAAAACTTTAAATTAATCCAAAATGGCATGGTAAAGAGAATGATTAGCCCTCTTTTATTTAAAATAAGACTAAAATCCTTTTACAATATTAGATAAAGGCTTTAAAATCCTCCAAGTCTTAATAATTGTGTGTTCTTCATTTTTGGCATATAATTGAGAAGTGGTGGGCCCATGTTGATTTTTCAACCTTATTTTCATGAAAATAATTTGATAAATTAGAAGATAAATCCATCTTGAAAGTTAGTTTAATTTCTTGAAAGTATTTATCTTGCATGAAAAGCATGAGAGATGCATGAAACTAGTCAAACAAGTCAATCGAAGAGATTTGACCTTTAAGGACTAGTTAACTCAACTTGAGCTCAAATTGCATGAATTGAAAGTTGTGGATTGAATTGAGAATGATATATCCACTTAAAAAACATATATTTCACATGGTAACTCCAAAATTAATTCATTTTATAAATTTTCAAGGCCATTCTTTACTTGCTTGATTGACCAATTAAGCCTCTTAGGCCAAATAGGCCTAATAGCCAATATTTTGGGATTTTAACTCCATTAAACCTTTAAAAAAATGATATTAATCCTAAAAAATAATTAAATAAACCTATAAAAACTTTTATCATCACAATATATTTGATTTTGATGAGGAAACACTCATCATTTAGTCAACAAGGTTGACTGGGCTTATTTTGCTCTTTTTTCCTATAGACTAGCCATTTTGATAGAGATGGTTAGGACACTTATAGGATTATTTATAAAAAAAAATGAAATTTTATGAAGAATAAAAAGTCTTAGTATTTGAGCTCCATTGATCCGATTTCATTTAAGTGTCTTGTACTTAGTTTTACATGCTTTTTTACACAAAAACATGATTTTTGCCCTCATCCTTACATTTCCATGCATAAAATTGACATTTATAGAATCCTCTCTGAGCTTACTTGACATTTTTAATTTTTTTAGGTTGATTCAATATGATTTTATGGAAATAAAATCAATTTTTTTCAAAACTGGTTTATTGAGGGTTTAGGTGAGCTTTGAAGCTAAATTTTCAAAATGATGGTTCATGAAGTACAAACCTCCAAATCACAAAAAATCTCCATTTATGTGTATAACACTTCCCCCCTGAACATCCCTAAAAATATTGGGTTCTCATTCAAAATATATGAAAAATTACCACACGGAGAAATTTGTCTATGGGGTTTTGACTACATTCTGAGCTAGCTACACTCTTAATGATTGTTCATAACTCAAACACACTCAAATTATCTTAATTTTTAAATTAACTAAAATTAAATATGATTAATAAAAATATAATAATATAATTCATACAAACTCCACACGTGGTGAAAGATATGAGCATCTGAATAGGAGGCTAAGAAGGGTGTCTAAAACTAAAAAAAATAAAAATTTCACCAAAATAAAAATAACTCTTCAAATTATTCCTTTATGTATGTTTGCTTGTAAAAGCTTATATGAGCATGGTTTTCTTAAAATTTAGAGTTTTAGCATTCTTTAAAGGTCTGATTATTATGTAAAAACATCATCCCATACTTTTCAAAAATTCACTTAGACTTAAAAACCTTTGTGTCACTCTAGAATGATGCCTACTCCAACAGACATGCTAAGGATTGTTAAAAAAAATAAAGTATCTCCACTTGTCCAATGACCATGAAACTTTTTCAAAAGGTTTTTCAACTAATAATGACCTTGTCTAAAAAAATTGAAGTTCTGAAACCACCTGTAGCTCCTAAAATATTCAATTTTCTCTCAAAATTGATCCCTATACATGAATTATCTGCATATTTAAACTTGACAATGCTCTTTTGAAATAATAATGACCCATTCACAATCCATTTTTGACATTTTTGACCAAAATTAGTTCTTTTTAGGCCATAATTCCTTGGCTTAAACAACTTTAAAAGGCTATGACTAGTTTTAAGAAATTTTTATATGATAGGAGTAATAATTTCACCTTGATAGGTCAATTTTCTAATAGGTACCTTGAAGATTTAGAATCTTGACGTGTTTTATATCTTAAGTTATAAACCTTAAAAGTTTCTCTTGCAGACTGTGATGGACCATAGACCATCAAGTTTAACTACATTGAAGTCCAGGGTCAAATAGTTATAATAGATCTAATAGTGAGTGTTCATCATCCAAATTATGATCCAACAGTGCACATAGAGTCAATATATAAAATATTACATGTGATATTGAAATGTGTGTCAATCGTGATAATTTGATAGAAGATCAATTATGCATATTAAGTCAATAAGTCAATAGAATGCTTAGGCGCTACATTGTGCTGCCAAGTGGCTTGATCTTAGAAGTAAGGATCTAAGATCAATAGTGAGTGATGAAAGATAAAGAAAAAAATACTCATAAGGATATCAAATAATCAATTTTTATCTAAAATTTAGGGATCATTATATGAATACATGTGTCTACAATATTTGAATTACATAGTGACCATTGGCATTTGAATTAGCAAAGGGAAAAATTAGTGTACAGTATTTTGCTAATATATTTTGATCTAGGATGAATTTCAAGGTGATGTAAAAATAAATGTTGAATATGAATTCAAATAACATCCATATAATTTATTTATAAGGTTTTAATGTCTATATAGTCAAATATATTAATCTTGAATGTTGACTATGTGTTTGACCATGTTCTACAAGCAACCTAAGAATGGTATTTTAAGAATTATTTATGGTATTTCTATTTTTCAAGATGAATTAACTATTTTAGAGTGTTTAATAATTAATGAGGACCATCTACATGTATTTTTGAGGTTTAATTAATCCATATTCAATGTAAATAATTTATTATATGTTGACTATGTTTGTTGAATGCACTGGCAGTTTGAGTGACCATCTTATAGAGGTAAGTTGAAGGTGTTCTCTGTAGAATTGAATAAGAAAATGAATATGGAGATGTTATATAAGTATTTAAATATTATAATAAGTCATTGGTTTTCATGATATACCCCTGATCAGATATGGAGAATTAAAATAGTATAACTATATTTTGACATTGTGTGACCAACCTAAGTGGTCATTTTGAGAGAGTTGATTTGAGTGATTAGAGGCTATGTTGGAATGTCTAAGGCACATGGAGGTATTAAAAAGGTATTTAAGGGTTCACCCATTTTATATAATCATATTTCTATGTGAAATACTTGAGTGTTTGCTTTAGATGTTTGAGACTATGGTTTTTGTGTATGAGGACCTAAAAATCAAGGAGACCTAATTGGTAGGTTCAAGTGTTGAGTTGGTGTTCTAGGTGGCATAGACCCATGAAAGAGTTAGTAATGGTATATTAGAGATATTTTTTATGTTTCAAATGAATTTTTAAATGATTAATGTGGTCTAAGTAGTCTCACATGTAACATGTGAGTATGAAGGCCTAATTGTTTTAGGTCTCACCAAGACCTAATGGTGGTTTAGGGCTAATGAGGTAATGACTGACTTATGAAGAGTATGGTTATCATATTTAACATGTGTATATACCTATGTTAAGTGTTTTTTAAATATTTAAATCATCTTGGCTGACCAAGATGGGTTAAAATAAGAGAGTGGTATATGTACAAGGTCTAATTGGACTAATTATGTTAGTTATGGAAGTGTAGATTCAAGTGAAGAAGAGAACCTTTGAAAGAGAAGGTACATATCATTTAAGACAAAAAAATAGTGAATAGGATTAGTCATGATTTTTTGATCAAGTTTATTCATGAGAACACATAGGTCATTGGACCTAATAATCTTATAATAGGTAGTTTTAGTGAGTTAGTCTTAGAGGCTGTTTGAAAGAGATTGGCAGTGAAGAGTGTAGACAAAGGTGGTCATCGTTAGTAAAGATAAAAAATAGGAATTTAAGATGATCTATTCAATTTATCTAAGTGGGTTCTTATTTTCCTAGATGGTTAGTTCCTCCTTGTAAGATAAAGCTTGCTAAAGGTCTAGTTATTGTGGGTGCTCAGCTAGACAAGGGCAATAACTCCTTGTGGGATTGGTGTCTCACTAAACTAATGGATGTGTGTTCTTTAATAAGTTGGTGTTAATCTAAATTTTGGATCTTGTCATTATATGAATATACTCTATATTTACATATTTTTTGGGTTTTATCCCCTAAGAGGGTTTCCCACATATATCATGTGTTTTGTGCTTGATCTTGTTTTATCTTCCATGTTCATTGTTATGAATGGTGTGTATGCTTCATGATTTTATGTGTTGAATGGTTATGGGTTTAAATGGGTTGGAATTTGATTGACTATCTGACATCAATGATTCATCCTCCCCCTTTAGTGATTGTACCTCTAATAATTAGTATCAGAGCAAGACCTTCGATGTAAGTTTAACCACTTGAAGGTGATCCAAGGTAAAAATATGGATAAGCAATTGAGGAAATAAAATATTGAGTCATATCAATGGTCAAAAGTCTTGAATAATAGATTAGTCATTTTGAGATTAGAAAGAGTAATTCTAGTTTCAAGGATGTTAAACATGAGATGAGGCTTGAGAAGTTTAGTGATAGGTCATACAACATAGAGAAATGATAAGTCATCTTCAAACCAAGTTTGAGAGATTAATTGAAATAGTTAAATAAGAAAAGATGACCATGCAAGACCTTGAGGATAAATTAAGGGTTAGAAAGACAAATTTGAGTTTAAAAGATGAAGAATGTAGACATCTCAAGACTCAATTAGAAGTGACAAATGCTAAGTTGAGTTAAATCAAGGTGAACATGATGATTTTAATTCTAATATTGATTATATAAATATTATTAAAGAACAAGCATGTAGATTGAAGGATGACATGGCTAAATAAGATAAGAGGTATAATGATACCATCCAATTTCATAGAGTTTAGTTAGAGGCTACAAATTAAATTATGAGAGCTAAAGAAGATGAGAGTGTTCAATTAAGGACCAAGATAGATTCATTGAAGGATAATCATGAGAAATTTGTTGTTAAAGTAAGGTTGAGAACGATAGGTCAAATCAAGACAAGAAAGATGCAATCATTAAGTGAAATGTGAGAAGACCTATAGGAAAACCAAATTTTATAAGGTATGAAGGTTCATTTCAAGGTCACTACTTTGCATGTAATCTTTTTGGTTATAAGGCAAGAAACTTTAGAAGGAAGATCAGCTGGTTAGCTAGAGGTATGGATAATGTAGTTTGATATAATTTTCATGGCATGGGACATATGGCTAGATTATACCCCAAAATGCATGGGAAAATACTAACCTAGGTATAGAGACCTAAGATAGTTAATCTTGAGAATAATGAACCTAAGAAACAAGATGGTATGTTTGTTATGATTCAAAATATTCATGAAGCAAAAGGTGTGAATGATGTTATTTATTTCAATCATCATCAAGTTGGCCATATCGCAACATATTGTAAAATCAATCTCTCAAGTCATAAGAAGGTGCATTGACATCCTTGAGTGATCAATAAAGGTCAATCCTTGGTATGGAAACCTAAGGAAGTGAAGAACAAGAAAACTAATTTCATTGAGATAAAAGATCGAGGTGGACTACCTACTAAATCAAAAGAGGAATCAACTATGAAGAAGGTTTAGGAATGCCAAGAGTATGTGTCATTTGTCTAGATAGGAGAGGAGAACAAAAATTTAGTTCATGTTGAGATTAAATAAAATACCAAGGTGCTAGTTGAGGCTAGTTATAAGGTATGTATGCATCTAAGAGGACATCTTATTGTTGTTTATCAAGTTTCATATAAATAACATTAGTTTTCAATGTGTAGTGACAATTATGTCATGAATAATCATTGTATCCATGTATTGTCAACTCATTCTTAAAAGAAAAGGATAATATTTTAGTGTATGAGAAAGTTGCTTCTCTTAAGTCTAATAGAAAGAATAAGAACTATCAGTTTTAGATGACCAAAGAGGAGAAGGAATATGAGGAGTTGTGGGTAAATCTTGGTTTCACATTGTTCTAGGACATTATCGATTAGCATGTCTCTATCTAGGCTTCAAGGAGACACTTGAGAATAAAGAGGAATTATGGTTGATGATAATTGAGAATTGGTTGATGTTGTAGGATAAGAATATCATTTAAAGATGTATTTGGCTAAGGGGGAGATAAATTAGTTAGCTTGAGTGTCTTGAAGAAGATATAAATGATGTGAAGGGAAGCATATGTGAAGATGCTTTAGGCATGATAGAAGTGTGAATATGTCTGTTATAGTTATGAATTTTATAATATTGATATGATGACTTGATCAAAATAATTCATGTGTTTTGATAAGGTATTAAATCTTCATACATGAGAAATAAGATCTTGTGAGTTCTATAGGTAGATAAGTCTAAGGATCAGAGAATCCCATGTTTAAATTGGTCTATGGTTTCAAAATAGATAACACAAGATGGATCATGATGTTAGGGGGAGATTTCTAAGCTCTATGATTAGTTTATTAGGTCCAAGGATTACAAAAGTCTAAGTTCAGATTAGTGCATGTTGAAGGGGAATAATGGATTAATATGCTTGAAATTATGTAAGTATCTTGAGCATATTAAATAGTATTTGAATGCATAAATGATGTTAAAGAATTATTTTTGGCATGTTGAGGAAGAGATTCTTGTCAAATGGGGAGAAAGATCAGAAATAAGGAGTTTAAATGAGTAAGAAGTCAATGTGAGGGTGTTTTTCCATCAATGACAAAGGGGGAGATTTTTTAGCATGGTAATTGATGCTAATTTGTCATTGATGTGAAAGAGAGCATGAGATACTATTGAATTAATGAGAAATAAGCTATTTTTTATATCTTGGAGTGTATATGTCATATGTGTAGATCAATAAGGACAAAGAAGAGGTTATGAGGCATCCACATATGTCTTTTTGAATTTATCATGTGTCATTTGATCATTTGAAAAGATAAAAATGAATATTATAGATTAAAATAAGTGAAATCATCATTGCACATCATACCGATATGAATGAACCAGTAAGTGCGTATATTTAGTGTAGGTACTCAAAATGTCAAAAGTGGTCAAAGGTTTTCATGGAGATGTTTTACATAGTGCCAATAATGTAACCTAAATATTTGTACTCTTGAAGTGTTTTGTAGATGAAGTTATAAACATTCAAAGTTGATCTTGTATACTATGATGGACCAGAGTCTTTCAAGTTTAGCTACATTAAATTTTAGGGTCAAATAGTCAAGATAGATATAGCAGTGACCATTCATCATCCAAATTGTGATCGAATGGCTTGTATAAAGTAAATATGTCAAATATTATATGTTTTAGTCACATTTTTCTCAATAAATATGCTTTTATATAAGATCAACGATGCGTAATAAGTCAATAAGTCAAAAAAAATGCTTAAAAGGTGCATAGGGCTGCCAAGTGGCTTGATCTCAAAAAGGAGGATCTAAGATCAATGATGAGTGATGAAAGGTAAATAATAGGATAATCCTAAAGATATGTATGGAGCATGCTTGATATATCTTTCAATTAGCACAAGATGAAGACACATATCTCAAATATTTGCATTACACAGTGATCGTTTGCATTTGAATTAGTAAAGGGAAAAACTATTCTGCAATATTTTGCTAATATCTTTTGATCTAGGATGAATTTGAAGGTGATGTAAAAATAAATGTTGAATAATAATTAAATTTTCATTCATATAAGTGATTTATAAGGTTTTAATTTTTACATAATCAAATATATTAATCTATAAAGTTTAATGTGTGTTTGACCATGTTTTGCAAGTAACCTGAGAAGGGTATTTGAAGAATTATTGATGGTATTTTGATATTTTAAGATAAAATAAAAATATGAAATGTTTTATACTCCGTGAGGACCATATTTTTGTATTTTGGAGGTTTTAATAATCCATCTCTAGTGTGAACAATTGATTATAATTTAACTGTGTTTATTAAATACATTGGCAGTTTGAGTGACCATCTTGTAGAGGTAAGTTGAAGGTGTTATGAGCAGAATTGAAGAAGAAAATGGGTATGTATATGTTCTATAAGTCTCTAAGGATTATTATAAGGCATTTTTTTTCATTGTATTCCATGACCATCCTGAGTGGTAATTTTGAGAGAGTTGATTTGAGTGTTTAGAGCCCATGTTGGAATGTTTAAGGCACATGGAGGTGTTTCATAGGTATTGAAGGGTTCACCCATGTGATATAATCATATGGTAATGTGAAATACTTGAGTTTTTACTTTAGAAATTTGAGATTGTGTTTTCTATGTATGAAGACCTAAAGAGCAAGGACACCTAATTGGTAGGTCCAAGTGTTGATTTGGTATTCCAAGTGGCATGAACCCATGAAGGAGTTATTAAGAGTATATTAGAAATATTTTTTATGTGTTTGAAGCATTAGTAAAGGATGAAATTGGTCCAAGTAGTCTCACATGTAATGTGTGAGTATGAAGGCCTAATCATTTTAGGTGTCACCAAGACCTAATGGTGATTTAGGGATAATGAGGTAATGATTAAATTATGAAGAATTTTATTCTCACATGTAAATGTGTATGGACCTATTTTAAGTGTGGTTGAAATACGTAAATCATATTGGCTGACTAAGATGGGTTAAAGGAAGGGAGTGGTATAAGTACAAGATCTAATTAGACTAATTATGATAGTTGTGGAAG
>JARHVA010003103.1:2135000-2165790 GCA_037957365.1 Torreya grandis
AAAATATCCCCTAAAGTCCTTATAATTTATTTGAGTGATCATATAGTCATATTAATGACTTCATACATCATGAAGGTTTATATTAAGTTCTAGGCCTAATAGACTAAGACTATGTATCTATGTGTATGGACACTTCTCATTGGTTCTAAGGAATTTAGGGCCTATAAATAATCCTAAATTCATAAAATTCTCTCACATTTTATTCTTTCTTCATTCGTATACCTTGCCTACAAGTTTGCCTTGAATATGGAGTGCCCTTTGTCTAAGACAAAACAAAGGACACTTCCCCTATTGATATGGAATAACTAAGGCCATGGAGGTATATTAAAAATCATGATTATTCTATATAAAAATTTTCAATTTTGATCATTCCCCAATATCCGTCTACACTGTAAACTCTCAAGACTATCTTATAGAAACTATGACTATTTATAGTGTTCTTGGTGGACTTATTAACCTTTAGTTATGATTATAGGTTGAGGTTATTGATTATTTAAATCACATTATAATGTTATATTAACACTATAATATATGTTTTAACATGGTAATTCCATGCCTCTATCAAAATCCTAAACAACCAATCTCCATTGGCTAGGCTAGTTTGTAGCATGTGTTGACTATGTCCTTATAGGTATGGATATTAGGAAGGTTGTGAGCTTATTGTAGGTAGTGATGTGCGTTTGATAGTCTCATGCAATTTTAAATCATTCTTTTTAAAGTTTTTTATTCGTGTTCATTCACTTCATACTTCTATCCATTAGCCAAGCTTGCACCTTTCACTAACATGAGCTAATATGTGACTCTATCAGACTGTAGGTACTCATTTGGGGAATAAAGAATTTATTATAGGTGATTATATGGGTTTGAGCATTGTACTTAATTATTTTGAGATACCCTAGGGTCATTAGGTCATTTATCACCTAAAAGTATCTTTTATACATTGACATCATGCTCTCATCTCTTACTAACAATGCACTAGTTATCAATTGCAAGTTGTGTTGCTATAGGTTCATTTGGCTTAAAAGGCACTATAATTCACTAAATATCTTCATAGAATCTTGAATTATTTGGATCCATTCAACCATAATTTTTATTTGAATAAACAACCTCTTTTTAGGTTCAAATGTGAATTCTAAGCTTAGACTACAAGAAGGAAATCATCCAACCTATCTATACCTCACAGATATTCATACTAAGATGGTATTGTGTTAAACAATGTTTCTTTTTGGATAAGTTAAGGAAATATTCCCACCAACAAGCTTTTCCAACTCTAAAATCATTTAACTTAATTTTTTTTATCCTAGGTTAAGGTTTGAATATGTTTCACCATTTCAATAAGTTGATATGAACCCTATCTTATGATTAAATCCAAAATATTCATTCTTGGATCCCTTTTAACCTTCTCAATGTTTCAGGATTCTATGATATCTTCACTTTTATAGGTATCCATCTATATTTTATGATGGTTAATAGTCTTCTACTTTTAAATGCTTAGTCCTTTTCCTAAATATTATGGAGACTTTGAATATGTTATAGTCCTTGAATATAATGGAGATCTATCAGAGTTTTAAACATGTAGTTTGAATCTCCTAAATACCACTAACATATCCAACTTCTATGATGTTTATACCCAATATAATTTTTTTCTAGATGATAATGATAATGGAGGTCCACCATGAACTCAAATATATTCCTATTGGTAACTCACATTGTACTGAGGGAGATGAAAACCAACATGTTAGTGTTGACCTTAAGCCACTTATAGAGATACAAATTATATAATTATGGAAACTCTATTATACAAACCATTGATATTTATTGATAGCATAATGGGATGATTTAACTTATCAATTCATTATTCACACATTAAAAATATATTTAAATACACATGAGAAGGATGGTGATAATTTACAAGTACACATACAATGCTTGATTTACACATAGTAATGCAAAGAGATGGGAAAATTGAGGTGTTTGGGATGTCTAGGAGTTTGAAGGAATTAAAAATATTAGTAATTATTGATAATATGACCATGGAAAATAAGTAAATAGGAAGTGATAATAGGCCCCAAGTGCACTCATCTCAACTTTCCTCCTCTTGTCCATACTGAAGGAAAACCGTTGACCTCTTTTAACCTATCCAAGGAAGTGATTAAATAAAGGAACCAGTTTTGATCACACTTGGAGATGATAACTACATATAATCCTATAAAATGCCTATAATCATGTCATAACATTTTCCTAAAGCCTCATACATGCCAACTAGGTTGTCTTAGTCTATACAACTGCTTGAAATTGCCTATTTTTTAGTTGATCTCATTCCTCATATGTTAAACCTATATTTTTTAGCTTTAAAATAGTTTTTCTAACATTTTATAACATTTGGGATGTTAGAGTACATCTTGAATCTTTTGTATTTGTTTTAAAATTTTACACGTTTATTATAATGACCAAAAGGTGGCCAAAATAACATTAAGACAAAAATGAGAAGTATACAAAGTTTAGAACATGTTTTATGAACTTAAAATTATGAATTTAAATTATTTATGACCATGATGACCACTTTATGACTTATAAGAACCATATTGAATGTTTTAATATATAAGGGGTTGACCTAATTTGATGTAGGGTTAAATTTGGTCAATATTTTAGTGATTTCCTAGGCATAACATGCCTACTATGCTAAGGACTAGTTGTCTTCTTCTATCCTTGGGAAATGGAGTCAGCTATGCAGTACTCTTGACATTAATAATCCTATAAAATGATAAAAAACCACACCAAAAATAATAGGAAATAAACACACAACACAAAAAACTAAGGCACACACTTTTTCTCTCATGAAGACTTAGGGCAAACACACACACCATAAGCAAAAACACACACCTATTATAGTATGTAAAATACATCAAAACACTTGAGGTGAATAAAAAATAATCATTGATTTAACTAGGGTCAAATACAATTCTTCTTGCATCATTACTACTCTATGAAAATAATCCATCATATGAGTCATATTTGTCAATGAACACTTATTTATGGAGATGTTCAAATGACTTACCATATTTGGATCTTCTAAAGTTTTTAATTTGGAGTTATCATGAAATATTCATCTATCCATCCAAGAGTCATGTTTGGCTTTGTAGCTTACTTATACTCTTCAAGTTTACTTGGCAATTATTAATCTAATCATTAGGAATAATCATAGCCTTCTCAAATTCAAGTGACTTTTAAACATGACATGATTGATGTTGTAAGTCATCAAGACCATATTATTTGTGCTCATTAAAAAATTCATGATCTACCAAGGTTTTTTATTGCTTGGTAGATACCTCAATCTCTTCTTTTTTCTCATTTAGTGTATGATTGACCTTGTCATCAGGTCTATACTCTTTTTGAAAAAATTTAGGCTTGTTCATCTCTTTACATTCTTTCACAATGGAATTAAATTATTTTCAAAAATCATCCACCTCTTCTTGAGGTTCATGTTCATGAGTGTTTTCTTCCTTATCAATCAGAACTAAATGCTCACTGTGACTATCATTCTTTGATATAACTAGGATATGAATATCATCATCCATGTATACAAGGTAGTTGACCCATGAAAATTTATCTAGAATGTCATTAGAATCTTACTCAATAACTCCATCACATTCTTCATGGATTATGTAAGTACCAAGTCCTATCTCTTCAAATCCACCTTGATCAACTCCCTAGTCATCAAGGTACAAGTCATATATGCCATCAAGAATTTTTATAGGTTCCTAATCATTAGGATGATATTATTCCTCAATGACATTAAAATTCATACTATATGTATAGGTAAAATATGGTTCTACATGAAAGCTAGAGAGAGGTTCAAATCTAATTGTTGTTAGGTTGTGGAGCTAAAAGCTTCAACTATGCAGATGAAAAGGAGGATGCTAAAGTTCTAGAAGTACCAGCATCGACAGCATGAACGACATCAGTCAAGATCAATGCAGAAGGAAACCAGCATCAGTAGGAAGTCGGCGGATGTCAGTCAACACCAGGCAAATAGGGACTGATGTCGATCGCCTATGTGTTCTAGAACTGTTTGTTGCATGAATAGTTAGTTTGTTAAACTAAGTGTTTGCATGTAAAGGCTATTGTGAGTCTTGAGCTGTGTGTCTATTATTAGTAAACTAAGAGTCTAAGTTATTGTTCAAGTCTGGGATCTATTTATAGACCCATTGGCATGTATTGTAATTATGAGCTAGAAAGGAAGGCAAGGAAGATCCTTCCATTGTAAGATCATTGAGTTGCAGGTTGTTGCAAGCTCATAGGAGATCTACATGTGTAAGTATGGTTTGTTGAATTCCAAGTTGCAAGTTCATGGGAGATCTACTTGAAGTACTTTAGAGTGCTTGGGTATTGGTAGGGTTATTACTGACTGGTTGGAGAGGTGAACACCAATTCTGTGTGTGAGTTGTGTGTTGTGATCATTTTTGGTAGGAGAGTGTTTTGAAGAAGAATTATTGTACACTTGAGGTGTGGCAAGCCTCTGTATGGTGGAAGAGTGTGCTGGATATTTATTGTATTATTTTCTGTACAAGTATTAATACAAGATTGTATATTGTCTCTCATATTTTGTGTTATTTATGAATTTTAGTTACTTGTACTTCTAGATATTTCTGCATGTTTAATTGCTTATATTTGGTAATCATATTGTGCTCTTTCTGAGGAGCAAGATCCTAACAAGTGGGATCAGAACAAGGTGTGTTGTTCTTGGATTCCCTAACAACTGGTATCAGAGCTTTTGGTTGGGATACTAACAGGTTGGATTAGATCTGGTTAGTGTGTGTTGATTATAGGTTACTCACAGGGGTTTCTATTTGAGTGGGAGTAGAGCAACGGTAGAAGACAGTAAGCTACGAATGGAGAAGTTTAATGGCAGGAGGTCTAAGTCTAGGTATGGCAGAATAACCTGCTAGAAATATGGAAAGAAAGAGTAGGAAAAGAAATATTTTTGGTTGGTAGCAGATCAACATGAAGGACATGAAGAAGAAGCAGATGTTATAGATTTTGTTGCATAAGATGCTCTGGTATTTTCTTTGGATAAAGTAGAATCTTGGGTTTTAGATTATGGTGCCTCTTTTCATGCATCCCCAAATAGGGAATTTTTTCATGAGTATGTCCAAGGAGACTTTGGAGAAATTTGGGTAGGGGATGGTAAGCCTTGTCAGATGGTTAACAAAGGGAAAGTGAAGCTGAAATTGTAGACAGGTAACACATGGGTGTTGAAGGAGGTCATGCATGTCCCAGTTTTGGAGTGGAATTTGATTTCTGTAAGAAGTTTGGGTGATGAGGGTTACACAGTAACTCTCACAGTGGACTCTTGGAAGGTTACCAAGGGTGCACTTGTTGTAGCAAGAGGTAAGAAAGTAAGTACGCTTTATCTATCTACTTGTATTACTGATTCTCTTTTTGGGTTATCTACTTCAACTGTAGATTCAAAGATGTGGCTTAATAGGCTTGGTCACATGAATAAGAAGGAGATGCATGTTCTTGAGTCAAAGGGTATGATTTTGGATTTGAAGAGCATAGATCAATATTTCTATATATAGAAGAAGAAGGTGACGTTTCTTGAGGAATCTGATGTTAGTGACAAGAACAGGAAAGCCTTGGTTTTTAAGGACAAGGTGACGGATAGAGTTCAGCACAAGGGGCAAAAGAATTCTGAGCAGAGCAAGGGTGATTTGGACAAGGGTTTGATCCAAAAGGAGCTCATGGGTAGAAGTCAATTCTCACAAGCAAAACACAGAGACCGACGTCGGTTAGAAAACTGACGTCAGCGTCTAGACAGGGACCAATGTTGACTATGTGCAGCCTGACATTGGTGACTCAGCGCAGATAAACACTGGCATTGGTAAGGGGGAACTGACATCAGTGATGAGGCAATCATAGGGAACTGACATCGATCAGGTGCAGACTAAGATGTGACTGACATCGATCACTGAGATGAATTTTGGGTGGACAACAAGCTGTCAAGGAGTCTCAAGCACCCATATGGAGGACTTAAAGGGTAAGTAAGCCTCAAATTCATCATTTCCCTTCTTTACACTACTTGTAGCTCACTTATGGTAAAGAACCAGGAAGTTATTAAAAAAGTAGAGCAGGTAGATCTAGGAAACAATGGGAGCATGGCATGGATGAAGGATGTGATTCCTTGGAGGAGAACCAAATAGGAGTTTTGGGTGGAGTTATCAGCTGGAAGTAAGCACTGAAAGACGAATGGATGTTCAAGATGAAGAAGAGAAGAAATGGATACGTGAGATGGAAGACCTAGGTATATGGTCTTGTATAAGCTGTAGGACAATGGAGGTTTGATCATTGTGTTTCTCTTTACTAGGCTGGATAATATTAGCTACATTAT
The DNA here is from genome assembly GCA_037957365.1 of Torreya grandis. Classification (NCBI taxonomy): domain Eukaryota; kingdom Viridiplantae; phylum Streptophyta; class Pinopsida; order Cupressales; family Taxaceae; genus Torreya; species Torreya grandis. Next base: position 2,141,392 of record JARHVA010003103.1, read on the forward strand.
CCTATTATTGTATGATGTGCTTGTTGTAGGGTTACATATACAGGGAGTTGCTAAACTAAAGGTAAAGCTAGTTCAGAGGTGTGTCATGAGGAATCTAGGAGCAACAAGATTCTTTGGCATGTGTGTGTTCTAGGGACATGGAAGGTCACATGTTGACTTTGTTTTAGGATGATTGTGTGAGACCGGTTAGCACGTCGATGGTTGGACAGTTCACAAAATAGTGTCTTGATTCACATAATGAGGTTAAGTGCATGGTATGTACTAAACCTAAGTTTTCCCAAGTAGTGGGAGTTGTCACAAGTTTGGAGCCAATCTGGGAAAGAAGCATTATAGGGCAATTCAGTGGATTCTTAGAGGGACCAATAGTAGGTGCACATGCTATGTAGGGTCAAGTTATTTTCTACATGGTTTGTAGATGTGGATGTGGCAGGTGATTTAGATGACAGGTGTTACACCATAGGGTGTATGGTGGTTGGTATTCAAGAGTGATCTTGAAGAAGGATACAGAGCCAAGGGAATAAACTAGATAATGTACAAGTATAGGTACAGTTGCGGCTATTTATCTCCAAGTGGGAGATTGTTAGGTTATGGAGCTAAAAGCTTCAACTATGTAGATGAAAAGGAGGATGCTAAAGTTCCAGAAGTACTAGCATCGGTAGCATGACCGATGTCAGTCAAGATCAATGTAGAAGGCAACTATTGTTAGCAGGAAGTCAACTGACGTCGGTCAGCACCAGGCAAATAGGGACCGACGTCGGTCGCCTATGTGTTCCAGAACTATTCGTTGCACACACAGTTAGTTTGTTAAACTAAGTGTTTGCATGTAAAGGCTATTGTGAGTCTTGATCTACGTGTCTATTATTAGTAAACTAAGAGTCTAAGTTATTGTTCAAGTCTGGGATCTATTTATAGACCCATTGGCATGTATTGTAATTATGAGCTAGAAAGGAAGGCAAGGAAGATCCTTCCATTGTAAGATCATTGAGTTGGAGGTTGTTGCAAGCTCATAGGAGATCTACATGTGTAAGTATGGTCTATTGAATTCTAGGTTTCATGTTCATGGGAGATCTACTTGAATTACTTTAGAGTGCTTAGGTACTGGCAGGGTTATTACTGACTGGTTGGAGAGGTGAACACCAATTCTATGTGAGTTGTGTGTTGGGACCGTTTTTGGTAGGAGAGTGTTTTGAAGAATAATTACTATACACTTGAGGTGTGGCAAGCCTCTGTAAGGTGGAAGAGTGTGGCGGCTCTTTATTGTATTCTTTTTTGTACAAGTATTAATACAAGATTGTATATTGTCTCTCATATTCTGTGTTATTTGTGAATTCTAGTTACTTGTACTTCTAAATATTTTTGCATGTTTAATTTCTTATATTTAGTAATCATATTGTGCTCTTTCTAAGGAGCAAGATCCTAACAAGTGGGATCAGAACAAGGTGTGTTGTTCTTGGATTCCTCGATAATTGTCACCTTTGCAACTTTTTTAGTCCTAAAGGCCATATAGGACCAATATGAACTTAGATAACCTTGAATCTTCATAGTGAACTCTCTTGACAAACAAAGTAAAAAATGAGGTGGAACATCCACAAACATAACATCTTGAGAAATGGTGAAAGTAGGACAATCATGGAGAATAATTTTCAAACCTTTGATTATTCCAATGGTGGTGATAGCTAACTCATCTAATTGAATCACTCATTTAGCATGAGGTTCATACTTCAAGTTTAATTTATTATATACTTTCATAGGCATGACAAAAGTGATATCTCCACTATAAATAAGATAGTTATGAACCAAGGCATCTCCAATGATGATATATAAATATAAAGGAGGAGGTTTGTCTACCTTTTCAACTTTGTTTTACTATCCTTCATTAGAACTCAAAGTGTTTATCAAGGCTACCTCTTTCCCATTAGTTTATTTCTTTAAAAAACTAAGTTTGGATATCTCCTATTGAATTAGGTCTACTTCTCTAAGTATTGATAAAGTATCCCATATTGATATATCACATGAGAAATCATAATTTTCTCTAAAATGTTAGTGAAAGAACCACTAACCTTAGCTTATCCACTAGTAGGAATAGTACCTCCTACACCGTGAGAATTCTAAGGTATAAAAGTACTTCTAATATTCTAATCTCTTTGAGCTACTTATATATTTGGAACTGTATTAGACATACCTTCCCTTTGGGATGTTCTAACATTCATTAATTAACCATTAACATCCCATTTAACTTCTTCAACTAGCTTTCTCTTTCTCCTTGTGTTTACAACTATAAGACTTACATCTATGCTTGAATACCCTTGATAATTCACATCACATGAGTCATATTTCTAATTGACTAATGTGGATCCCACTTGATCACTATTACCATTGGTCTCTCCTCCTTTTGGTACCTCATCTTGAGTCATAGTTGGCATAGTTACCAAAAATTCCATGAACTCTTGATTGAAGTAATCATTAACATATGAAGATGGATAATAATTTTGATCTCATGAAGGATGACCATCATGCTCTTGATAAAGTTTATTTTTAACATGCACTAATGCCCTTGGGATTATATCCATTATATGACCTAGTTTTAACCAACTATCCTTGACCTTGAGTATGACCTTAGAAAGGTGGTCTATTGCCTTGATAGTTAGGGTAGGACTGATTGGGTTGATAATGGATTTGGAAAGGCCTTACTTTTTTCTATTAGATAATCCTATTTAGATCTAAAATATCTTTATCCATAGCTCTCATCTTGTCTACCTCATTAGATTTTCTTAGTTGAGTAAGGGAAATAGGCTTATGTTTAGGTGTAAGAATGGGATCAACAATAAGTTTATGAGTTTTCAAATTAGGAAATAAAGGTATGAGAGGTCTTAGGGAAATATCCCTATCTCAAATCAAATAATTATCTACCCTAATGACCACTTCATAGGTATTAGGCAATGTGTTACCTCCCATAGATTATATCATCATTGAAATGTCATTATCAAAAGATTTAATATAGTAAATGAAAACATGGTGAGCTATGGGTCTTACAAATTGGGATCCTATCCCATGTCTTATAAATTCTTGTGTTGAAGTCTTGAATGACTTCTTAAGATGCTCTCCTTATGTTGGTTAGCTAATTATTCAATGACAAGTTGTCACTCTTGTCTTCAAATCTTCTCCTCAAAGTATCTCCCAACTCATCACATTTGGTGATTGATTCAGGTGCCAAAGTGTCATACCAATCAAGAGATTTACCCTTGAAAGAGATATCCAACAATTTTATTTCTATGTTATCCTTAATGATGTGATGTGTGTTGTAGAACTTATAAATATTTATAATATATTAAATAGGGGTAATGGAAGTCTCAATGGTGTACGAAGGAACACTTTCAAGGGTGGATATGGGAATATCATAATAGTGGGAAAGTCTTAGAGGGATATAACCATTTAAGGCTATAAAAGTTAGGTTTCTTGACATGGTAGCTTTAGGACTTTACAAGAATGGGGTAATCAATAACTTTCTTATGGTCTTGTGAGTAAGGTATCATTTCTTTGGATAAGGATGTGTGCTAGAAAATCTACTTGATTTATATAAATAATGAAGAATCTCTTGGAATTCAAAAGGAATGCCTTTGGTAAGAGACCTTGTGTTTATCTTAGGCATGAAGTAGTGTACTAGTCTGTAACCAAGATTGAAATGTTAGAGTTGCCAAATACTGCATGAAGTGGACTATTACATCTCCTTATTTTCAAGAAAAAAATCCACCTTGAACAAAATTCTTGGAATTCATGTCCCATTGAGCATGACATAATTGTTATATCCCATATTTTCACCATAGATAATTCAAGTATACCTTATCAAATTTTGGATAACATGTAACTATCTCTCCTATAGATGAGTTGATACAAGAGATAGATCTCTAGGTTTGAAATGGCTATATCCATTGATTTATATTTAAGGCTCACATAGTACACTAGGATAACCACTACTAGGGGTGAAAATGGAAGAATAAAACATAAATCAACATAAAATAATGAATTTGATACACAAAACATAAGTCCATAAAACACACTTACATCTACACTAAGAAAGAAGACTACTAAAACTAACCTCAACTAAATGTTCTTCTAGCATAAATGTTCTACATGGAGGTAGATTAATATGCCTACCCATATGTGGGTGAAAATTATTTATGATATTAGACACTACTAGTCTCTCTCATAGTTCAAGACAAACTTAAAAAACATATACACTTCATGAGACCTGCTAGGAGAAATGATACTACTCACATAATACATATAAGAGTAGAATGGAATCAAGGAGAAGACATTCATCACTTAACATCCAAGTACACTACTTAACATACTTAAGAAAGAGCTGAAGAGATAAAATAAAATTCATAAACTTTATTCAAATTCAAATCAAGATTTCAAACTAGTAGGGCTTTGCCATACTAATTATGTATCTTTTATAATGTCAAAAAGGCTTGTATATATAGAGAATATGAGAAGAAAGAGAAAGAGTAAAGTTGGACAGTCATAAAGATAAATGTCAAGGATTGAAATATAGTTACAATTCAAGATAATTAAGTGTGAAATAAGTTATGAAGTCCTCTTAGATAGGTTTCCATCGCAAACATGACACCTTTGAAGTTGGTATAGATATCTCCATGGTCCTTTTTAAAACATACCTCATAATGAGTAGTCCATATATCTTGAAATGAATTAAAATTCATTGACACATATTATCTAAATTTATAAGGTGGATATAAAATTTTGATAATAATATAAACCTCTTCAACTAATGAATTTATTTTGGACACTTGTTATTCACTGTTTGCAGTGATTCATTAGCCCTCTAAGCTTGAATCTTCACACCTATCACTTAAGTGACTTGTGGTTATCCAATCAATATCATTTCAAGAATGTATGACATATATTAAAAACTTATTTTTCCTTTGGTCTATAAAATATAACTCAAAATATTTAATGTGACTCTTCTCACTATCATACTTAGGTAGCCACTTTGATTTCTTACTGTCATATTCAAACTGCCTACAATGAATAATATATAAAAGAGGTTTACATGATTAAATGAGGTGATAATAGTATATTAGGAGTTATAAAACATCCCTAAACACCTCTTAAATGAATTTAATTTACCAATTCCTTTATATACCAATAATTCAACTCAAATCCTATCAAAAAGCTAGATTTTGGCATGCATGTACAAGTGATAGTATAAAACAATTGGATGTTAATGACCTTGGGAGAGTGATAAACATGTAAAAAAAAAATTAAAGGAAAAATGGAAATTTATAGATTCATATTAATACATTTTCTATCCATCATGTTCATAAAAGGGTTTTAGGAGGGTTTTAAATATCTTAGCTTCCTAATGATGATTCATAAAAGTTAAATGTTAAACCTTTGAGCTAATTACACAAAGTTTAATTTAATGACCATCCTAAACTAATAATATCTACCTAAGACACCATGCACATTGTTTGTATAGATGTGAGTAATGAAAAAGGCTTCTCAATCTCCTACTTGCATTTTGACTACCCCTGAGACTTTAAGAACTTTAGGTGATAGTTTAGGATGAATTAGATCCATTTTTTTTGTATAGATATGAGTAAATGAAAAAGGCTTCTCAAGCTCCTACTTGCATTTTGAGTACCCCTGAGATAGGTTTAGGCCAAAAATGACCATTTTGAGTTGATCTATACAAAAAAAAAGGATCTAATTCATCCTAAACTATCACCTAAATTTCTTAAAGTTTATTTGAGAGATGATATAGTCATATGAATGAATTTAGACATCATGAGGAAATATGTTTAGTTCTAGGCCTAATAGGCCTATACTATGTATCTATGTGTATGGTAAATTTAAAGTGGTTATAATGACTTTAGGTCATTTTAAAAATGTATTTTAATCCAATTTAATCATATAAATCATGATAAATTCATCCAAGTCTCTCACATTTCATTATTTCTTCATTCATGTACCTTACCTCCAGGTTTGCCTTGACTATGGAGTATCCTTTATTTATTACAAAATAGAGGACACTTCCCCTATTATTACAGACTAAATAAGAAAATTTAGGTAATTTAAAACTCATTATTATTCTTTATAACAAGTTTCAAGGTTTTATCACGCTCCAATGTCCCTCTACACCTCAAACTCTCAAGATTAGCTTCTTGAAACTATGACTGTGTATACTGTTCTTGGTGGACTTAAGAGCCTTGAGTTATGAGTTTAGGTTGAGGTTATTTATTATTTAAATCACATGGTAATTTTTTATAACCACTATGAAAGTGTTTTTAACATTTTCATTCCATACCTCTATCAAACTCCCAAACTTGCAATCTTTATTGGCTAAGCTAGTATGGAGTATGTGTTGAGTGTGTCCTTATAGGTGTGCATATTAGGAAAGTTGTGAAATTTATGTAGGTATTGATGTGTGTTTTATAATCACATGTAATGTGACATAATTATTATAAAATTGGCTTATTATTATTCATTCACTTCATACTTATGTCCATTAGACAAGCTTGGACATTTCACTAACATGAGCTAATTTGTGACTATGTTAGACTATATGTACTCATTTGGGTAATCAAGAATTTCCTATATGTGAATATATAGGTTTGAACATTTTAATTCATGATTTTCAGTTCCCCCTAAATTAATTATGTCATTTCTCGCTTGAAATTATCATTTATTCCTTGACATCATGCTCTCATCTCTTACTAACATTTCACTAGTTATCACTTGCACATTGTGTTGCTACATGTTCATTTGGCTTAAAAGGCACTGTAGTTCACTGAATATCTTCAATAGAAGATTTAATAATTTTTATCCATTAAACCATACTTTTACCTTGAATAAATAACCCTTTTTCATGTTCAAATGTGAATTATAGGATTAGACTACAAGAAGAAAATCACCAAACCTATTTGTACCTCATAGATATTCATCATAAGATGTCATTGTGTTGATCTAAGTCTCCTTTCTAAGAAGTTAAGATAACATTCCCACCAAGAAAATTTTCCAACTCTATAAACATTAAACTCAAGTGTTTTATCCTAGGATGAGGTTTGAATATGTTTCACCATTTTATCAAGTTGATATGAACCCTATCTTATGATTAGACCCAAAATATTCATTCTTGGACTTCTTTAAACCTTATCAGTGTTCTAGGCTCCTATGATATCTCCACTTATGTAGGTCTCCATCTATATTTTAATATTGGTAATAGTCTCATATTTTTTAATGCTATGTACTTTTCTTGAATATGATTGGGACTTTGAATATTTAATAGGCTTTAAAGATGATGGAGATATATTAGATTTTTGAACATGTATTTTGAATCTCCCATATACCATTAACATCTCTATCTTCTAAGACAAATATACCCAATATGCATTTTACCTAGATGATAGTGAGAATGTAGGTCCACCATGACCTCATAAAGAATCATGCCTAATCAATTAATATTGGGAACTCACATTGCATTGAGGGAGATAAAAACCAACATGTTTTATATTGAGGTAAAAACAGGTTTTGAAGGGGCCCTGAAACCCTATAACAAAGAGCGAAAGAAAGAACATCTAAGACCACAGGCAAAGCCTAAAAAACACTACAAGGAAGTAGAAAAAATAGGTTTTAAATGGACCTGGAACCACCAGAGAAACATCTGGTCAAAACCCAGAAAAATAGAGATCTGGTAATACATCAGCCAAAAGATAACAAAAAGAAAACAAAGATCAGTACCAGTTTCTAAACCAACAAGAAGGACCAGATTATTCATCCAGTTCCAGTATCAAGTTCATGGCTTCTTTTCCTTTCAAAACAGTTTCCTGAGTGGTAGCCTCCAGCAAAGCTCCTTTTTGTGTATCTTTCTTTCTAGAGCTTTGCCTCGTCCTTTTGCTGGGACCCTCTAGTGCTTTGGTCTCCTCATTGGCTCATTTACCTATATTGATATCAGCAGCACAAATGTTGGATGTTACTTCCTCCATTTTCATTCTGTTGTCCTTTATTAGTTCTCAGAGGTTGTTTTCATAGGCTTTGAGCTTGACTGGGATCTCACTTAACTGATTATCCATATTGTTTATTTTGTTCCAAGCAGCTTTCAGGGAATCTTCCAAAGTTTCCGCTTTTCTCTTGAGATCCAGGATCTCCCTACACATCCAGGAATCAAATTGGGAAGAAGCCTCTGCTTTATAATTAACCTAGGTCATAGGTGTGTGTGTTTCATCATTCTGATTCTTCCCTCTCCAATCTTCAGACTTTTTATTGGGGCTATTCCTGGCTTCTTCAAAGATATCTTCGCGACTCTTTAGTTCCCACTCTTTGATTCTAGTTTGAATTTCCATATCCATATTTTTAATATCTTCCTGATCAGAATTTTCCTTTTCATTCTTAGAAGTTGGGTCCTTAACAGGATCTTCCTGGACAAATTCATCCTCTGACACTTTCTGGTTTTCCTCCATGTCTACAGTTCTGTTAGCAAAATCCTCCTCTGTATTGACGTTATCTTTTTCAATTTCTTCAGAACATTCTTCATCATCACTAGAGTTAGTTTCCAAACTTTCAGTTCCTTCTTCTTCCTCCAGTTTTTCCTCCTCGGGTTCTTCAATTCTCTCCCGTCCCCTTTCTTCTTCTACATTCTGCTTTTTAGAACTAGGGGACTTGATTTTGCCTCTCCTGATTACACTTTCATTCTTTTTATTTCCTGACACCTTATTTTTCCCCTGTTTGGGGTGCTTAACCAGAGCCCTATTCTTGCAGTAGCCTTCAATAAGCAAAATAAGGCCTTTATGGAGGATAGGGCACATTTCCTTTTTCCTATGAGCATATAAACTTTAGACCAGGGAATAGCGAAGATAAAAGGGAAAAGACAAGCTAACCTTATGCCTAAAATGGTTGAGGAAGACAAAATGGAACTTGTGCACACATTTGCTTCTTCTGTCCAGGATGAAGTACTCCCTTATACAGCTTAAGACATCCCTCCATATCCCTTTAATCTGGTCTAGCTCATAGAAATCCCCATTTTTGACTAGTTTCTGCTCTTCCTCATCCATTTTGGGGAACTTACAAAAGGCCTCATTCGAAATGCTTGTCTGCTTGGAAAATTTGAGTCCATCCATTGGCAACCCTGTAACCTCAGCTATAAAATCCTCTGTTAATTTTACTGTGATACCATGCAAGGTGACCCTTTCATCAGACTAATTTTTGTAAAAGGCTATCGTGATATGTGGTTTTGAACCATGGAGTCTTTCCATGTAGCTCGCAACTTTTCCTTTCTACATAATTCTCCAGACTTCATGTTTCTCTCTCCATTCTTCATAGCTCTTGGGTTCCTATTTACGAGGCTCTCCCTTCCTTTCATGTGCCATACTCATTTTCTTTGAATCCCAATTGCTGTGGACTTTGCCTTGAAACCTCCTACTATCAAGTTGATTGGGAAGTCAACTTTGTTTATGCTTTTTCAGGATCCACTTCTCCCTCTTGAGGGCCTTACTCTTTAATAATTTAAATGCTTTCCCCATGCTACCACTCCTCCTACTCATTATATTTTTATTACACTCCAATCTTACCTTCTTTCACATGGGTGGCATCATGAAGAATGAGCGCCCTTAAATCCACGTTCCTTTCTAAAGTTTCATACCACCTCACTATTTGACCTTCTCAGACAGCACAATTAACAAGCCAATCTGTAACGCCATTGGCTTCACGAAAGGTGTGGGTGATTTTAATATCTTCAAATTTTTTCAAAAGTGTTTTCATCTCCTTTACCTTATCCTTTATAGTCCAAGACACAGTATTCTTATTATTAAGAATATTTATAACATTCAAAGAGTCCCCTTCAAGCCACAATTTAGGATATCCTGAATCCATAGCTAATTTAAGGGTCTGGAGGGCAGCTGTAGCTTTGGCAATGTTAGCTTTTAACCTATGTCACTTACAAAGATATGAATTCTTCAACTATGTAAACCTTGTTATATAGACCATTGATATTCATTGATAACATAATGGGATACTTCTTTATATCAATTCATGTTTCAAACATGAAAAATATATTTAAATCCACATGATAAGGATGCTCATACTTTGAAATTACATGTACAACACTTGATTTACATAGAATAATGCAAAGAGATGAGAAAATTGAGGTGTTGGGGATGTCTAGATAGTTTGAAGGCACTAAAAATATTAGTGATTTTTCATATAGTATGGACCACCAAAATTGGGACAATGGACATGGAAATGAAGTACACAAGGATTATAATGTCCCCCAAATGCAATCAACTCAACTCTCATCCTCTTGTTCATACTGAAGGAAACCATTGACCACTTCTAATATTTCCAAGGAAGTGATGAGAGAAAAGAACTATTTTTATCAAACTAGAAGGTGATAAAGCCATTTGAGCTAGGAAAATACATGTAGGCATGTCATAACATCTTATTTAAGTCTTACACATGCCAGGTGAATTATCTTAGCCCATACAACTACTTGCAACTACATGTTTTGCATTTGATCTCTTTTATTGCATGGTGAACTTGCATTTTTCATTTTCAAAATAGTTTTTGTGACATTTACTAACATGTGCAATGTTAGATTACATCTTGATACTTTTGTCTTTGGTGTAAAACCATATAAGTTATTTAGAATGACCAAAAGGTAGCCAAAATAACATTAAGATAAAAATGACAAGTATGACATGATTAGAACATGTTTTATGATATTCAAAATATGACTTGACATTATTTCTGACCTTGAGGAATAATTTATGACTTATAATGAACCTATGGAATGTTTGAATATATAGGGGGTTGACCTAATTTGACCTAGGGTCAAATTTGGTCAACATTACCCAAGAATTTTTTAAATTTTTATTATTAATTTATTTACTAAAAATAACCATAAATTTAATTAATAAAATTTAATCTAATTACTAAGGTTAAAATTTTAAAATACAATATTTATGGGTTAAAATTTTAGGTTAGTTTTTGATTTAAAATGGGGGGGGAGCATAAACCATTTATATTATTCACATTGAGGACACCAAGGTGGTTATTTATGAAATCCATTTACAAAAACAAAAATTTAGGTAATTTATTTATTATTAAAAATCCCAACAACCTCAATAGAGATGAGTCCTAAGGGCTAGTCATTCATGAAGACCAATTATCAACAAGTTTTATGTTTTCATTTATTTATTTGTTTAAACATATTTTTAAGTGGTTGTTTCATTTAAAAATTTAAGATTCAACCCTACTTTCCCCCTACATTTTAAAATTAAAATGTGACCTAAATTTTTAACCCATAAATTTCTTATTTAAAATCTTAACCTCATAACTATATTAAATGATAGTAATTAAATTTATGGTTGTTTTTAGTAAATAAATTAATAATAAACATCTCAAAAAGAAAATAAATGTCTATAAAAAATTAAAACATTATTGTGTAACACAAAAATATATTTTAAAATTTTAATATCATAAGTGATTAGATTAGTTTTTTCATGTATTTTAGCTTTTGGGTGAAAGGGATTCTATTTTATTTTGTAGGCAAGAGGGAAGTGGCATAAAAATATAAACTTTAGTTAAATCATTACAATAACAAGACTATTACATCAACTCACAATGGACACTATCTCAATTCAATATTCCTGAGTTCTCCATGTGATTTATATATCTAAGGTAGTGAAGGTATATTATTTGCATACTATTATGCCTCATGCAGATGGATCACAGATGTTGATCTAAAATGTTGATTTAAATAGTTTAACACACAATAATTACAAAAACAAGTAATTTATCTATTACTAATTCTCTCATCAATATTTAAGAATGTTAATTTTATGAGATAATTCTATAGGGGTTATGGTCATATTAATTACCCCATACACTTTTCCCTATTTAGTTTAGTTTGATCCCAAATTAAACTATAGATTTAGAGGAAACATTTAGTTAGGCCAATAGAGTAGTCCCCAATAATTTAAATCTTCACTTGGTATGAGATCATTACTTTTATATCTTACCTTCCTTCCCTTTTTTATTTCTTTATTTGACCCTGCATCAAAACTAGAGACTGATATTGATAAAAACCCTGAGTAACTAAAGTGACATAGAACTCCAAAATTCTATTTAGTGTTAAATGAGAGGTTTAAAATCTAAGTGGTAATAGTATCATAATCTCAAATATATTTTTGAAAATATATGTAAGATATCCAAATACTTATAACTCATGCCCTAAGCTATGTCAACATCCCTAAAATGAGGGTGAGAAATCCTATTTATGTTGGTCTGAGATGTGTTGCATAGCACATACATAATAATCAATATAAAACTAGTGTTATACAAAGGGATCCCCCCTAAAAAACTATATAATATGTAAGAATAATCATCCCTAAGTAATGACCAACTATACAACAACCTATATTCTTCACATGAACATTAGGTCCAATTATTATTATGGACTATTATTACTCCCACCATTAAGAATAGTTAAAATATTAGACCTGGGAAAGACAAACTAAGAACCCTAGTTTAATAGCCTAATCCACCCCAAGATCCTAACCTTAATCCCAATAAATTGATCACTTGGCTAGTTGGATATGTTTTTAACATTTTCTATGATGTCCATGACCTACCTACCTCACTTCACACCCAATGGGGAATACACAACCAAAGAACACATAATCTCTTAAAATATTAACCTAAGGCTTATCAATGTTTAAAATGAACATATATACTACATAATATTTCATCTCACACTCTAGGGTGTTTCCTATGACTGATTACTTAACCTACTTGAGGAATCTATCACTAGTTAGTACCAATTTAACAACACCTTCTTGGCCAAATTTGGACATGTTATAGATATCAATGTGTTATACCAATAATTCATTAGTATGAGAAGATAAACAAATGAACCCATTAAATAATTCAATGCTATGCTTCAAACTATTTATAGTTAGATAAAAAAACTATATCGACCAAATTCTAAACTAATTATGTAAATGCAAATAAATTATTTAGATCCCTAGATAGTTGTGTTCTTACAAAGGGATCCCCTCATAATGGAATTACCACTAACATGTGTAGAGGTTATTAAGGTAGATACATAGTTAAATAAATAGGGTCATATGCTTTCAATTATTACAAATGTTTTCCAAAATTTTCCATCTTTGAATCCAATCCCTACCACAAATCATAACTTCACATTTCCCAATTTGGTGTTGATAATGAATTAACTACCATTAATATAGGTTGCATCTAACCAAAATGTAGGATTTTTAAAACTAACTAATGGTGAGGTCATAACTCAAGATCATATCTAAGAACTAGTGTCAATCATAAATAATTTCCTTAATGTTCCCTAAGTTTCTACTAAGAATGATTTATATGTTATAAAATGTGTGGTATATAAGCTTAACAATGACTTCCTATGACATCAAAGGTAGGTCAATAATGTTGGACTGGAAAAGTCTAATAGTAAATTCACTTGAAATACATATAATATATATTTTAACTATACCAAAAACTAGCATGAAACCTCTCAAAAAAATATGTATAAAATCAAAATATGTGAGTTATCATTGCCTAGCTAGTGTAGAGTACACAATAGTACCCAACATGGAGAGTTATATTGCATTGAGTTATACAATGTCTTTTGATATATTAAAAATGATTAGAGAAAGATATGAGGTTCTTCCAAACCACCATATCATATCCAAATCATCCAAGGCACAAATCACATTAAGACCTTTGAGTATCTCTATGGTGATATAGATTCTTGAATTTCCTAGCCATGAGGATAATAAACCTAATAAAGCCACATACAAGGTTCATTATTTTCAACAATAGTAGAGAAATAAATACACATTAAATGAGTTAGGCACAACATTCACTCTTAAATAAATGCTTGCCCCTAAATAATGGTGTTACTTATCCATATTATAAATCTAATATTAACCCCCTACCCACTAAAGGTGGTGACCAAAGGCCTCATGTATAATCTTAGCTTGTCCTTACTAAAACATGTTATAACATAGTGGAAAACATGAATAAAATCAAATAAAATATCATTCTACATAAGTTATCTCAGATTATGAAGCAACATGATCTACCCTTGAAAGCCTTAATTGATCAACTATACAAGCCTAAGTAAAATACTACCCATGCTAATTTAGCAATAAATATTAAATTTTTTGAAGTTCCCCCTTTCTTCCTTGTAGTTCAAATATTCAAAGGGAATGTGGATAACTATTTTGGCTATTTGAGAGCCTTATTAAATTTCATGCCTAATATAATTTTTAGGAAGCTAGGGCTAACACGTATTAAGTCTAACAAGATAGTCATCCAACTAGACAAATATGAGGTCAAGGTGGTAAGATAACTATTGAACATGCAAATTTCATTGGAATCAAAGCCTAGATTTTATCATTTTAAAAAAATCCATGTGGTCAAAATACCTAATGTGTATGAGATATTACTAAGTATAGATTGTTCTAAATAATTAAATGGATATATGGAAAAGTATATTTCTCACATGTGTCTATCTCAGAGAGGCATCATTCATAAAATATAGATTGATAGGGAACCTTAGATGAACTTTTTTATCTTGGAATATAATGCCATTAATGGAAAATGAACATAGTATCATCTAAAATTTGTATTTAAAATCTCTCTATGGGGAATTCTAGAGGCAAAATTGACAAAAAATTAGAGTCTTTAGGATTATGGTCCCTCTACTTTGATGGGACCCACTCTAAACAAGAATTAAAATCTAGGATTTTGGTGGTCAATCCAAAATAGAAGAGACACTTAGCCTCCCATATACTATATCTCCCTTATGAAAACATTGTTATTGAATATTAAGCAGTGATCCTAGGGCTACAATTTTTCATAAAATGCAATGTCAATGAGCTAAAAGTATTTTGGTATTTTGAACTAGTGATCAACCAAGTCAAGAGTAGATTTTAATGAGTGATATTCTATCCAAAAATATACAATCTCTGAGCATGGGTCCTAATTAAAACTTATAATGACTCATAAATTATCCCTATTCCCACATAAGATAACCACCTCATATATTATTTGGAAACATATGCTATAAAAATGTGCCGCTTAGATGACTTTGAGCTTTAACATCTCTATACAGCTATTACATTGCCTCTCAATCCTAGAAATGGTTGAAAGATTGAAATTTTTCTATGGTGATCACTATATCTTAAAAATAGTAACTATATTTAGAGTATTTACCACCTAAATCATAAATGAAATAGAGATAGGTGACCTTATGGATAATTCCTACAATAAAAATGTCATCATGAATTTTAAAGAGAATCATATTCTAAAGGGTATGGTATCAATAAAAATTATATTCAACATGGATAGGTTGACCATAAAGCCTAATATATTTATCTATAATGATCATTAATCCAACATAATTAACATGAAGTTAGTCGATGAGATTAGGAATGTCAACATTGGCCCTGATTACACTTAATGTAAGATCAAAGAACTAAAATAGTTGCTTCTATTATATATGGACATAATCACTTGGTCATATGAAGACTTAAAAGTATCTAATCTAAATGTAATAATGTATAACATCCCACACAGACAATGCCAAATTCCCTTCAAATGGACCCATAAATCATATCTTAGAGTCTCTTAATCACAAGGAGGTTCAAAATTTTCTCTTAGCTCAAATTATTTTTCTAGTTTGACATTTTACCTAGGTAGACAAGTTGGTGCCTATTTAAAAAAGAGGAAAAATAGTAATTTGTGTTTAAATTATAAACCTAAATAAATATTCAAACATGGATAATTATCATTTGACATTGGATCCTAAATTATGTCTTTCTTGGATATATTTTTAGGATATAATCAAGCGTTAGTAAACTTAGAAGATAGGGTAAGATTGATTTAACTATAATGTGGGGAATGTTTACCTATAATAAAATTCCATTCAACCTCATATATGTAGGATATGTGTTCCAAAGGGAAATTAATTTAACATTTCAAGGTTTGATCAATAAATTAATAATCATATATATGGATGACCTGACTATTTTCTCAAAACATAGGTCTTATCACATTCATCATCTGTAAAAGGTATTTAAATTGTGTAGAAAGAATGATATCTACATAAATATGAAGAGAATCATATTTGGTGTCATGGAAGGTAATATTATGGGTTAGATTATAAAAAAATAAGGTATCTATATTGATCATGAATGATTTTATGCAATTTAAAAGATACCTCTTCCTAATAGTAAAAATTAGTTGAAATGTTTTTGTGGAAAGATTAACTTTGTGTGGAAATGTATCTATAGTTTTTTTGAGATTGTTAAACCTTTTAATGCTATGTTTAAAAAGGAAGCAAAGGTCAAAGAACACCCCTAACCAAGATAGTATTCTAGGACATCAGAGCACCATCATGTAAGCATCAGTCATGATCAAGATGGACTACATGAAGGATATATATATATATATATATATATATATATATATATATATATATATATATATATATATATATATATATATATATGTACACACACACACACACACACACACACACATACTCATTTAATTTTGAGTATACTATAGTTGTCATGATCACAAAAGATATTAATGAATAAGAATAGCCTAGAGAGTTTATGAGGACCAACATGAAGGATATATAATTTAAATAATCCACTTTATAAAAATACACCTAGGATCTAGTGTAAGCTATGAATAAGTTTCAATACTACATTGTAAAAAACAAGGTTCATGCCATTATCCTTATTCTATCCATTAAAATGATGCCCAGATAGAATAAATAGAGTTAGATGGGTGACCAAGATCAATATTATGAATTGAAGATTAAGATGGTGATAATGGTGATAATCAAAGGTATCATCTAGATAATTATATATTCCAATACCAAAATCATTTTTTTACAACTAGATCAAGAAAATATGATAAACCAAAAATAGTACGATCCATCATTCACCACCTAATTTATGGGGAATCTCTTCTAAATTTGAGCAAATAATGAAGGAAAGATCTATATATAAAAGGAACATGTTACATGTTAAATAAAGTATTGACATATGGAAATAATTAAGAAGGGATATATCTATGATTCCTATCCAAAGAAGAGGCTGGAGAAGTCATGACTAATTTTCATGAAAGGCTAGGTAGTGGAAATCCTTTAAGGACTAAAACAAATAATTAAATATTATGAGATAGACACTATTATCCCACCATATTTGAAGATAATTTCACATTGTGATACCACTCCAACCTATGATCAAAGGATATCCTTTTTTTTTAATGGGGATTGGATTTTTTAAAATTCATCAATCATAATTCTTTAGCTACTCATAAGCTCATATTATTGTTAATCACTTTTTCACAAAATGGGATGATGTTTTTGATACTAGTAATAATACATATAATAAAGTAGTCAAATTTTTGGTGAATAATATATTCACATGGTTAAGTACACCAATATCACTAGTCTATGACAATGGACATGTTTTTCAATAAATAGAACTCACAGAGTGGGCCTATGAAAACATCATTTAAAGTTTTTATTTAAACACTACCCATAGGTAAATTTGTTGGATAAGTCCAATAAATAATAATATATTGGATGTCATCAATAAATATTATTATAAATGACCTATAGACTGACATTCCTAGTTCAAGTATGCATTTTGAGCTAATCAAACTATATATAAGAAAGCTATCAAAATCTCACCATTACTCTTGTTAGATGCCTAATAATCAATATTCCTTGTGAGCCTTCAATTTCCCATGTATAAATTCATGCAATAATACATTTAAGGTGAATAAAGGGTGAACATGATACTACTATAAATTTTCAAATGGAAGATTCACTTGAATAAAACCTACATAACATTACAATCATCAAGACATTGTCAAAAGATGGTTTGAAAATAAAGAAAAGATGAAATATTTTAGTATACCTAATTTGGTATTGTTGTTAGACAAGGCTCATGAAAATTAAGGAAAAAATTCAAAACTAGAAACCATTTGGATTAGTCCTTATCATATCTTTGAAATATTTGGATACAATGCCTTTTGGCTTAAGTATTTAAAAGGAAACTTTTTCTCTTTATTTATGAATGATTTTTTTGAAGCACTACTTCTTAGTTGTTCCATCCACATATATCTCAGAGTGAATATAAGTTTTATATTAAGAGTATCATAATATTAACATTAGATTATATTAGTTTGATTTTTTATTTGTTTACTAATTTTTTATTTCTTGTGTTATTTTCTTCTATTTATTTTATGATTATTTCATTCTTTCAATTATTCTTTGTGGTTTTCATGAGTGACCATTGAAATTAAAATTTAAAGTAGTAAACCATGTTTTTTACCATAAAAATGTGTGTCTTTTTGAGTATTTATTTATTTCCATTTGTCTCTCTAATTTGATCACTTCAAGCTAATGAAAAAACACTAAATGCACTACCCAAAAAATAAGATCTATGAAAGTCTATTTTTATCTTGGACATCAAAATAGCATGGGATATCATTGCACACTATCAATTATAAATGGATTCATTATTTAAAGAGTTATATGTAAATTAATAATAGTTTTATTACTTATAATAATTCAAAATTTTAATTTAAATGCTTTAATAAGATACCTTAAAGTCTATGAAAATGGTTGAAGAATAATCATTCGAGACCAAACCTTCTTGAAATGCTCACTTAATTTAGATACATTGGTTCGAAACCATCATATAGAAAATATATATAAAAAAAAACATAAAATAAAAATAAAATCCAAATGTCTTAATATAATTATAATTTCTTTTTAAATGAAGGGTCACTTGGATAACCTTCACTTCAATCTTTCCCAAATGACTAGAAATAGAGCAAGGCTTAGAATGGAGAAAGGGCATCTTTGTCACGACTATAGATGCATGATTAGTAGTATATAGATTCCCAAGAATCTCCCTAGCTGACATGAATAAAATTAATCACTTTTAAGAAGTTTGAATCATAATTATTATTCCTATCCTCTACCAAAACCTCAAAGGTAAAATTATGTAAGTTACTTTTCCACACAAGTTGAATTATTAGAAGGATTAAGACTCAGTATGTTACATGATAAATTTAAATAAAATACTCCATAATTATTTGATAATTAGAATTTTATTTCATAATCTATCCATTTTATCTTAGATGAAACTCAAAATCCTAATTTTTAAATAATTGTATAGTTTTCCCTGTATAGTCTTCATTTGTTGTTACCTACACATCCCATTTTCTATAATAAAAAGGGATGAATTATATTCTTATGATTATGAGGAACCAAAAAATGAGCCTTTAAATTCATGTGTTTATCCTCTAAAAGGTCAAGCCTAATCTGAATAGTTGATGATTAATGAATCTTAGCCCTTGTGTTTTCACAAAATCATTTTGTTAAAGTCCACTTTTAATCAATGAATTGACCTTTAATGTTCATGGGTTTATATTTTGAGTTAAAGATAGTCCCATTTTGAATATTTAAGGTTTAACTTAGTATTTTTTTCTAATTTTTATTTGGAAAATGTTGATGTTGATGTGGAAGGTCCCACACTCTTGGAGTCCCATGATTTGTACTCCTAGAGTCTCATGACTTGTACTACCATTCCTCACCTATGATGGGTAAGTTTTATATTATTTAAAAAGTTATTTAACTAAGTTAATATTTTATTCCCTATAAATATCATTCTCCCACACTACTTTTAAAATGATATGTTTTGGAATTAATATCCAGTCATAATATGCTACCTATCATATCATTTTACTAGATCCTATAATGCATGAGTCTCCTAGGATGGTAGTGAAGAGGCACAATATGGGAGACATTATTAAATCAGTATTATACATGTGTTAAAACCATAATATTTTATCATAATTATGTATGAGTCTCTCAGGATGGTAGTGAACTACTATGACGTAGGAGGTGTCATCTAATATGTGCTCACCATATGTCAGACCATACTTCTAGAGTCCTTCAATAATCATAAAATTTTACAATCCCATGACCCCTTCAACTAATTGAAGGGTTACACATGGAACTTCCATATCTCCTAATATTTTAGATAGTAGTACAACATGTGAGGTATTATCTAGTAAATTTATGCCACATGTCCCTTTTGTATACCCAAATGTCCGTCCACTCAGAGTTATGTATTTAACACAAAACTACATTTAGCATTCTTGGGGTCCATCTCAGTATTTAGATGGAATGGAAGATCATAGTAAATCTTATGAGTTCCATGAAGTTAAGAAAGGGAATATGTACAACATAGTGATAAAAAAGGCCAACTAAGTGCCATCCATGAGACATTGTGATGAGTTAAATATTAAGACATGGATAGGTCACATCACCAAAAAGATTTTTAAATATAGATTATATATTTTAAAATGGATTAAAAATAAAAATTGTGTATAATTTAAATTATTCCACCAAATACAAATTAATTAAAATTATTGTAGACTATAATCACCATTAATATGAGCTCAATTCAAAAATCCCTAAGGTCTCCTTCAAGTGGTATTTATGACCTAATTTTGTTAAAATTAAAAACATAGAGATCATTATATTATGCTATTATAATGTATTTAAATATTTATAAAAATAAGCCCATATCTATTGAAGAGTATTTGAATGCATCTTTGTTACCATGGAGACATATTCATAAAACCTAAATCCTACACATGAGCTTAGAAACACCACCTTCACATAGGGAATAATGACGTACAAAAACTACAAGAGGGTATTAAAAATATTATATGGAATGCATAATATGATAAATGGTGATGATACCCAAGAAAAAACAAAGTTCTTAGGTGACTTTCAATAAATTTAGAAGTCAGAACTCCATAAGGCCATCACCAAGCTAGGTGTATTTATTTATGGTTACTTGTTCTATAATTTTGTCATGAATTCTACATAAAAAAATTATATTATTCAAAATTAAATTGTAAATTATAGAATAAACTTTACCTTTTGGGTCCCCTTTATGAGATACTATCATCTCCCAACCCAGACATTATCTATAGTAAGGACATTATAATCGATTGGATGATGACACATGATGTTCAAAAAACCCTAAAGGACTAGGTTAAAGATATAGAGTGTAAGGTGGATAAATATGACATAAAATCCTATAAAACTAATACATTTAGATAATGAGTTAGGATAGGAATTTTATTTCTTAGTATATAATTTTTTCTAAGTGACATTGTACATGTCAATAAGATTTTGGTGCCACTCCTTAGTATATTAATGGAGGAGAAGAAGATCCTAGATCTAGGATGGATCATCACTTTTTATGTTGATAGGTAATAATACCCCCATGATAATGTTAATAATAAAATATAAGCATTGATATCAAGGATTAATGTCACTTATCATCATGATCCTCATAATGATGATAGGTTTTATTTGAACTCAAAACTGATAATGAAGTGATTCATAAGTTTAATAATGCATGATGTTGGAGGATAAATAGTATGGTAAAATGTTTTAGAGAGAGACCCAATGAAATCCTACACTCAAAAGATACCATAATAATGAACAAAAATATCAAATATATAATCCTATAAGGGATTCCTCTAGTGGAACCTACGTATTCATTGTCTATTACTAACTCACTTGGAGAGACAAACTGAATGAGTCAACCTTATATCAAACATGCAAAGCATATTATCAATGATTCTAATTCCCAACACAATGCCATTGAGGTTAATCCATCTATGTAAATAGAGCAAAAAACACTACTTGTACCATGCCTATTTCATATACACTTGCCTCACAAACTAGGTCTATATATAGACAAATTTCCATAGGATCCCTTAATATTTATGGTAGTCCATCAGTTCTTAGTTATGTAGTTTCTAGTAATTCCATAGCTCCTAGTCCCTCTATTTTTCCCAATATGCTATAAATTCTTAATTTTTTATATTCTAGTGCTTTATTTTGTATCCTTATAATTTATACTCCACCATATTTTACTACTCATGTTGTCTTTGTCTACAAGGGAAAATGTAGTTTATCTATAAATTAATCTTAGCTGAAATAAGATGAATCATGCTTACACTTTTGCTTGCTAGTATCTTTAGAAAAATTGAGGGTCATGACCAAGATGGATTCATTAGACCTAACCAAGGTGTCTCTTACCATGATAACATCATTAGACAGGGTTATAAATCTTCTATTAAAGAAACACCATGTCACAACCCTACACTAATTCCTTTATTTTCTATATATTCACAAAGTAAATGTAAAGTAATTTAAAATATAATCTATTTCTCACTAAATCTTGTCACAAAAAATTGGGATACTTAACATGAAATTAAATATGCATAGAATAATTATAATTAAGATATGTATAGATTTAACCCTAATGCATGAAGATAAAATTATGTTAAAAAGTCATTAGTTATGCTACTTCTATATAATAAAATAGATAATTAAAAGTTAGAGATAATTACATTGAAGATGAACCCATTGAGACTCAATCTCTCCTTTGGTAAAAAAAATATTTTTCAAGATGTTTTTGTGTATTTTTAAAGAAACTATGGATTGATAAATGGACTATAGTCTATCTAAGTACCTTCTAGTGAATCTCAAACATTTAAAAGACAAATGTTTCTATCTCCAATTATAAAAACATAAGAAAATAAGTCCTCAATTAGAATGGTGGAAGAGCATATTTAAAGGAATCATAAATGAATAATTAACTTTGTCTCTATCTTTAATAAATGGAAAAAAGAATGTGTATATAATAGTTGAATATAACCCTAAAACTTTCTAAAAGTATATAGTTGATAGTGTTGACCCAATTCAACTTTGTATCATTAATCGATAAAATCAAGTAGGTATCAGTGTGGATTAGTCAAGGCTGACCCAGAACTATAATGTGTTAATATTAATTTGAATACAGGGGTTATCCCAAGCTAACATTTTTTGGTGAATGTAAAAAAATGGTTTTTGGCTTTAGTTAGGGGTTAAATAAGGTGGCAGAATTTCTTGGAAGATTGTGTAAATTATGAGGCAAAACTTAGAGAAGTATATAGTATAATTTTTGTGTAGATTTCAAGTGGTATTATAGGGGACAACAATCTTGTAAAGAAACAATGGTCTGCCCACCACCATTTCCTAGTGCAACCCTTTAAGGCATGTTCTTAGAGATATTTAATTGGCAAGGTTCTTGAAAGAGAGAAAACATCAATAATTGATAATGTTTGAAAATATTATGTAATATACATATGTCCCACTCAAATCTCATCATGTGTCACTTAGGTGTAACATGGGATGGTACTTCAAGAAAATAACATAATAACACACAATGCTAAAGCTAAATAAATTTCATTATTTTAGAGCATAAAATAACTACAAGTAAATGACTGAAATTAGCTAAAAAAAAATACTATAAATGTATGCATACCTCAACTTAACTTTATTGCAATATGGTTGTCATTTTTTAGTAGTTTTGATCATGGAGTGCATAGAGACTACTTTGGACAAACCTAAGGATACAAAACTAGAGAGAGAGAGAGAGAGAGAGAGAGAGAGAGGAGAGAGAGAGAGAGAGAGAGAGAGAGAGAGAGAGAGAGAGAGAGAGAGATGAGAGAGAGAGAGAGAGAGAGAGAGAGAGAGAGAGAGAGAGAGAGAGAGAGAGAGATAATTGAACTATGTAGGCATTATGTATTAGTAAATTTGGTAATCTAGGATGATAAATTATAAGTTAGGGACAAATCACCAAGATAAAACTAGAGTAAATCAAGTAAATTAAAATCGAAGGCTACTAAATGATCAAAAAATTCAAACAAGTAAACCTTAAGTAAGAAAGGGTAAAAAAACTAAGTCAAATTAAGGATACAAGTAGTAAAAATGGTAACCAAAGATCAATACAAAAGTAGTAACAATAGTTACTACATAAAAGATGGGAAAAAATGGTAAAACAACATTGATGAGTGAGAATTAATAACCCTTACTCAATCATCAATGTAAAAAGTACATAAAATGGAAAACAATATTGGTGAGTTATAAGTAACAATCCAACCTCACTCAACAATGAAAAGGGCAATAAAAATATAAATAGATATAGTTGTCTAAAAAAGGAAATAAAAAAATATAGAAATGGATGCAGTTATCTTAAAAAAGGAGTGATAATTTTTTTTCAAGGAAATTCTATTAATGTAAACCAATGACAAAGGAAAATAATACATTGTAAACTCAAGCATACCATTTTGTTCTAAATATAGATAAACCCAGAAAAAAGTAATACTATCATGTTTTTAAGATGTGAATAAGAGGGAATATAAAAGTGGGGAAATAGATTTAGAATCAAAATTGCATGTCAAGGG
>JARHVA010003104.1:0-7500 GCA_037957365.1 Torreya grandis
GACATGACATTGGCTGAAGCACCTAAATGTATTGATAAATTGTGTAAATTCTTTCCAAATATATTGATGGTGATGAGGAAGGGAGATATTTTGACATTTTTTTGAACTAATACAATAGTATGGGAATCTTTTTTTCTTATTTTGGGTTGGTTTCAAAGTTAGTGATTTTATCATCAGGTTGTATTACTCTTTAATTTGGGAAAGCTCATGTAAGTTAATATTGGCCTCGATCTTCTTATTATCTTCCCTAATGTTATAACAACTTCTACCTAAGGTTTTCAATGGTTCCATATTAATCCTTTAATGTCCACCTTTAAGGGTTAGGGATCATTATTAGCTTTTGGATTAGGGGGCACAACTCTGAGGTTAGGAGGAGTAGACATTTGAGAGATCATTATTGTGCATTATTACTTAACACATAATTATTTATATGATATTTTTTGAAGGCATGGACATCATCAATAGATTCATCTAGTTCATTCTCCTCCTCATTTATGAAATCAAATGTCTCTAATACCATGGTAGTATTTTGGGATATAGACATGTTTAGGGTCTCAAATGAGTTGGTTAAATATTTTCAATTTATAACTACTTCACATCATTCCATTTCCTTGTGAAATATGTCCAAAGAATTACAAAACTTGATATATTCTAGCTGTCCTTATTGTGATGTGTTGTGCTTTCTACACTAGTTGGGTAAGGTGAGCTAATAGATATTGATCTTAGGTAATTTGTGGGGTTTTTATAATGGTTGAAGGGATGATTAGCATTTGTAAGATAATTCTCAATTAATATTTTCTCCACTAGGTTCCCAACTTCTATTTTGAGGTCTATAAATTCATCACTAAGCTTCTAAACCATTTTTTATATACTATCTAACTTAGTCAAAATCTTAAGGTGATTTATTAATTTTATTTACAACATTTCCATTCCCTAGATATGAATGCATGTTTTCATTTCACCATTGGTTGGATCAAGGAAACCTAAGAGTTGGTTAGGTGATACTTATCTTAGAGGTAGTTGATGACCAATATGGGATTTGACATCATAATATATTGGTTATCATTAGGGATTGGGTTTAAGGCAAGTAAGTTTGGGACAACATTTGGGATGTCCATAAACATTCGGCCTTTTGGTTGTATTTTTTAATATACCTTAATGTATTCAATGTATGCTAATGGTAAGTCCATTATGAGATAATATATTTTCAATAAAAGTGGTGTCTAATGATATAAGGTATTCTTTTATATCTATGCCTAATATGATGCTAATATATTATTTATGGAATTGTATTTATAAAATGAATTCACCAAGAAAAAGGGAACAAATAAACATATAAAAATGATAAAGTGTTCAATTCCCTTTTTTAAAAAACCATACTTAATAATTAATATCATTTATAAAAATAAACTTCAAATAAAATGAAGATATACATTAAAAAATGCATTATTGCTTCAAAACCTTAGAATATCTTTGTCAATGTAGACAATAAGGACGAAACACATTTTAAGAGAATAAAATGTATTTCTTCATGCAATCTAAAAATAAATATTGTAAGACGTAGCCAGAGGATAAGGCATCACTCTAAAAAGGAAATTCATAGTCTAAGAGAAAGGAAAATGATACGACCTTACATATTAAACACATTAATACAAATTAAATACATTTTATGATAGATAAAAATAATTCATATATTTTCAATAATAATTAGATGAAAGTAAAATATAATTATATAGCCATAAAATGTTATTTAAAATTATCATTTTTTTATTTACATAATCCCATAAATAAAATGAATACATTTGAATTATCCAACCCTCCCTAACGTTATTCTTTGTTTTCCTTCTCAAAAATACATACCTCTTTACCTACTGCAATCATTCATCCAACCTAGAAACTTGTATTTATGGTTTTAATTTCCTACTAGTGCATTTAATCTCTTGTAAGAGAAAAAAATTATTTGGAAATGCATTTGGATCCAAATCAATGTTTGTATGTTGATGAGCTAATTATTTTTTAACATAGTTCTAATCTTTTACAACCTCCTTTTAATTCCAAGTGTAAATTTTTTAACAATTCTCATTTATTATTCTATCAGTATATCCAGAGGTTTAAAAGCTATATTTCTATCTTTTCCAACTGATGTTTTATTAAACAATAAATATCTTGAATATTTATCTAATTATCTATGAATTAAATTAGAATTATAATGGAATGGTTGAATGGGTAACCATCATCACATAAATTCATGATAGGGATAGTCAACCATAATAATTTACCTTCTCCATGGAAAACTAAAGCCATAAAGGACAAAAGGTTAAAGTAATGTTTCGAACCTATTTTCTTCATTATCAGTAATAAAATCATTTTATACATGTGTTTTAATTAGATTTATGTCTTAACCAATCTTGTCAACCTAAGGAAAATCAAACTCACTCTAACCATACTATTTCATCATTTTAAATTTTAATTAGAAGTAATAAGGTGAAAAAATAATATAACTATAGTATTTTGTCAAACCTAGCTACTAAAGCTATGGAAATTGGTGGGTAAATGAGATTGAAAGCCATAACAAGACATGTTGGCGAGGATCTTTGGTCCATTTCTGTGGTCAATTTAGAATAACTACACTGATAGGAGGTAATGGAGGATGTTTTAGGTCTAAAGGATGGAGAGAAATTACTGATCAATGACGTTGAATGGTCTATTGAAAAAGGAATAGAAAATAAGTAAGAGCCAAACATCTTAGCCAACGAAGATGGAAATTAAGATATGGGTGTGAATGAGGAGTTAGGTAAATCTCTATAATTCCTTCTCCCAGTTGATATTTTATACATAATCTCTGAAATCCAAAATGGAACTATTATTTTATTCTTCCTTAGAGTCATTCCATCTAAATCAGATTTTTATAAATGGGCTCAATTAAATTGGGAAAATAAAGGATGGGAGATTGAAACCCTAAGGGGATTAGGCAAGGGATATTTATCCTATATGTTTAAATCAACTGACCATGCCCAAGCAGTCTTGCATTATGGTATCTAGGTGATTTATAGATAAATTTATTACTTGTAGGCCTAGAGTTTTGACTTTCACCATGAAGGTCTGTCTTGCTCTCGTTACCTAATGTGGATTGAGTTACCCTATTTGAAACTAGATTTCATACCTTTCCTTATGGATATTATGTCACAATTGGGTAGAGTCATTTGGTGTAAATATATTAGTGATAAATTATCAAGTCTAAGGGTACATCCAAGGGTGTACATGAAAGTGGACTTGGATAAACCACTGCCTAAGTTTATTAAATTAATTATCCTAGGGTTTGATTTGATCCAACCCTTAGTTTATTTAAACAAACCAAATGATTATTTATTTTTTTTAAAGGAAGGCCATTTGATCTAAGATTTTTCTATCAAGAAAATAGATATGCCCAAATTATTTCACATTCTGTTTCATCTAACTAGATTACTACTCAACCTACCCATCCACATAATTTTTCCTCCCCTTATCCCCCACCTTAAACACTTAATTCACCTTTAGATAATCCACCTATTATTGACAATACTCATGAAATATCTTCATCTTCTTTTAAGGATGTAGTAATGTTAGATGGATGGAGAATGGTGAGGAAGAGAAAGGAACCTTTTAGTTCCATCTCTCATTCTCCTCATTTCCCTTCAAGATAAGGTTTTCTGCCTACCTCTCCTAATCTGATGGCCCATCCTAATGGAGACCATGTCTCTCATCCAATCCTATCTCATCAGTGGTCTAGATCACATTTCATTTCTTCCTTTGAACATTTTAAGGATGAACAATCAGTTGCATTAGCCAATAGTTTTAGTGTGTTGCCACAAGAATAAGATACTATTGCAGAACTTACATCATGAATTAAAAAATAATTTATTTTAGTGCAAGAGGGATTACACTCCCTCATAAGAATTTCAAAGTTAAATATTTAGTTTTGAAATGGAAGCTAGATATCTTATTTGTACAAGAACTTAAAATTGGCAATAATAATTTAAAAGAATTTTTATTTCATGTATGGAAAGAGGCCACTTTTTTTCATGCATCTCATAAAGATGGGAGAGAATGTTTAATTTTGGGTATTTCTCCATGGATGTCAAAATATTTCATTGATAAGGGGGAGGACCCCTCTCACAACTATGTGTGGGCCCTTACCATTATCAATGAACAACCTATTGGTTTTTGCTCTATTTATGCCTCTAATAATGTCAAATAATGGGTAGAGATTTGGAATTGGATGTTTAATTTTCTTCCAAATGATGATTGGATTCTTGGTGGTAACTTTAATATGGTTAAACATTGTAATGATCAGAGCTATTAAAATCCTTATAAACTCAATAATGATGAATTTAACAGTTGGCTATTTTGTTGAAATTATCTTAGGGTAGTTGATCCAATCCAAGATAAAGCTTCTAGACATGTCAATAACTAGTTCACTTGGTCCAAATATAGATCAAGGGAGGATAAGAATTTAAGTAGATTAGATAAATTTTATATCTCTACCAATATACCATTAGCTAATGACCCTTTGGGTGCTTTATTATTATTGTATTGTTAGACTAATTTATTGCTGGCTAATGAACCCTAAGGTGCTTGTTCAATAGTGGATTATTTAACTACTTTACT
Source organism: Torreya grandis (assembly GCA_037957365.1). Taxonomy (NCBI): domain Eukaryota; kingdom Viridiplantae; phylum Streptophyta; class Pinopsida; order Cupressales; family Taxaceae; genus Torreya; species Torreya grandis. The sequence goes on from JARHVA010003104.1 coordinate 4,648, forward strand.
AGATCAATTACCTATTTTTTTTCTATTTCACCCTCCTGAAAACATTCTAATTATCCACTACCATATAAACTCAATATCTCTCACATGAAGAGGCCTTATTTCATGACAACCTTAGTGGGGATTTGGAATTCTATTCTGAAGCCTCAAGAAGGTGAGTCATGGATAAAGTGGTGGGGTGAAGCTATTTCCCAATGTATTACATTTTTTTACTCCTTTGGCAAGAGAATGGCTTTGAAACATAAAATAAGGGAAACATTTCTTTAAGGTAAATTAAAATAAGCATGAAAAAAGATAAACTTTGATTCAAGCAACACTAAGATGCAAGTAGATATTGCTTATATAGAGACATAACTCTATAAAATTGATAACTATAGAGGATAAGGAGCTTAAATCCATGCTATACTACATTGGATAAAAGTGGGGAATGGAGGTTCTAAGTATTTTTTTTAATTATCTTAATTACAAGCATAAAAAATAGAAAATGTGTGCTATTATGGATGATTTTGGCAACCTTCACATCAAAACATCTATAATTAGTATGATTTTTTAGAAATTCTATGCAAACCTCTTCAAAGAAGAACAATAGTGGGTAGATATTAAATTAAATTTGGAGGAAATTATTAAAGATCATATTTCCAAGAGAATTGATCAAGGTTATAGTCTTTTTTGGATTGAACATTATCATTAGAGGAAATAGTGCATGTACTCTTTTCAATGTCCAATAACAAGAGTTTAGGTATTGACAAGCTTCTAGTTGAATTTTATCAAGAAATGTGGCCTCATATCAAAGATGATTTCTGTTTGTTATTTGTGAAAGCTCTAGAGAAAGGTTCCTTGGGTCCTAACATTAATAGAGGCTTAATTAAACTCCTACCTAAAGGAAAAAATGAAGAAAATATTTCTAGTTAGAGACCAATTACATTACTTAATACATCTTATAAGATCATAACTAAAGCGTTGGCCCTTCGGATCAAAATTGTAGTGAAAAATATTATTAGGGCATAACAAACTAGTTTTCTTGGTGGTAAATACTTTTGGATAATCTTATTTTATCTTGGGAAACTTGTGAATGGGCCCATTAATTAGGACAAGATGTTATATTAATCAAGCTAGATTTTTATAAGGCATATGGTAGAATTCGATGGAGCTTTATTCTTAAAATGCTACAATGGTTGGAATTCGGTCCCAAAATTACATCACATGTTCAAATGTTATCTAATGATTCAAGTGCTCAAATTATTGTCAATGATTCTATTACTGATTCATTCCCTATTTAATGATCCATTAGACAAGGATGTCCTTTGTCACCATTCTTATATGTTCTTATTATTGATGCCTTGGGTTATCTTTTACTAAAAGCTAATCAGTTGCAAATTATAGTAGGGATTTTAGTTCCTAGGAATGTGGCTATTATTAATTCTCATTTTGCTGCTTACAACTTGATTTTTATACAAAATTCTAAAGAAAAAATTGTTAATACCTTGGATATATTAAACCTATATTATTTAGTGTCAAGATCACAACTGGATCACAATAAAACTAAGATTTTGATGATATGTTCTAGGCATGTTCCACATTGGATACCTAAATAATGGAGACAAATAAAGTATGGAGAGATTACCAGGTATCTTGTTATACCATTTAGAATAGGATTTTCCCTATCAAATATGTGGAATTAGTTTATTAATAGACTCAAGAAAAAAAATTAATTGGGGTAACAAGTTTCTATCATTGGCTGGGAAAATCCAAGTTGTTAATAGAATCTTCATTGTTTCACCTGTATATTACGCCTCTTGTTGGATGCCCTTCAACAAGATATGAATATTTGAACAAAATTATTAGGCAATTTATTTGGACCAAATGGGGTGGTGATTTTGGTTTTAAATATACATCCTAGGCACACTTCATATAATTTAAGAACAAAGGTGGTTTGGGAATTATTGATTCCAAAACCCAAGGGGTTTGTCTATTAGCTAAGTGGATCATTAAGATTCAGTCAGGGTGATGAACCTTGGAAGACATTGGTCTATCATAGAATTAATTTTTCTTCTATTCATGGTAAATGGTAGGCCATCAATTAGTGGGATAAGATTCTTCTTGCACCTATTTGCAAAAATTGAGATTCTTCTCCTTTGCAATTGATTTGGAAAGCCTAGTAGCATGTTTGTCAGTTTTTAGAGTGGAGAGAAGCCTCTTTACATTATGGATATAGTTTTACATCCTCATCCATATGGTGAAATAAACTTATTAAGTATGAAAGCAAACCTATTTCCATTACCTTCCATAAACAAGCCTATTAATTGTTTAAAAAAAGTGTGTGGTAGTTTGGGGACGTGTGGGATTTTTATCTATTGAACTAGATTCCATGGCATGACCTTAAAATAAATTTTGGATTGAACAATAATGTTGAAAAATTTATCACCTTTGTTTAGTCTCTGGTTCTAGTGGAGCTATCCATGAAAATGTGTACTCCTATTCCGTGGAATTTTTTGAAAGACTAGATATGGTTAGCACATTACCATTTCAATGATTTTCCATTAAAGATAAGTTATTTTCATCTTTTACCTGATGTCCCTTTAAATCCTTGATTGAATCTCAAATGGAAATGTAAATTTAGTGAAAATATTTGGTCCAATTTGAGCACACAAATTTGAAAGTCTAAAGTTGGTGCAGATGCTCAAATCATGGTCTAGAAAATCCTACACTATAAACTACCTATATGAGATAGATTGAAAGGCATCTTGATCTAGCCCATTAAATACCCATTGTGTCAATCAAGAGAGGACTTAAAACATGTGTTTTGGGACTGTGTATATGCTAAAAAAATAATGGAAGGCCATTTTCAATAGCTTA
>JARHVA010003104.1:10000-77500 GCA_037957365.1 Torreya grandis
AAGTGGATGAGATTTTTTAGAGGAGTTTTATATTCACTACACAAGTCATGCAATGTTTTTCTAGACATTTGGATCCCCTATGGTAGAAACATATAATGTATTTGAGAAAACATGAGGATCATGGTGCAAAGGTTTCAACACATTTGGTAGATAAAAATTATTTTGAATTTTTGTGACTTTATTCATATGTAGTTGGTTAGTGCACATGTTCATGTGATGTGTTATGAAAGGAGCCATTTTTGATTATTTGACATTTAATCCCTTTAACCATGGAAAGCTGATAAATATTTATTTGATATTTTTATGTGATGTGTTAAATTATGATGTAATAATCCCTAAATAATGCACTCAAAAATGGAAAAAAAATTAATTCTCTCCAAAGTTTCTTAACTATTCTAGACTCTATCATGCTTATTAACAAATATTAAAATTAATAAGAAGTTTAAAATTACAAGTCAATTCTATTAATATTAGATGTGAGAAGTTTTAATAACTAGACAATGCATAAAATGTATTTTGTCTTTGATCATATCAATATTTAATTGTATAATAAAAATTAAACATTAATAAATTAATATTTCCTTTCAATCATACTTCAAAAGTAAAAACATAATAAATTTAATCAAACATAGCTACATTAATCATAGTTCTCATAATATCATTTTTAGAAATACATCTTGTGCATACATATTTTCCAAAATATATACATTTACAATTTAATTATACATAATAAACAAGTTTCTTTCTAAAAAAGAATAATGAGAAAGAAAGGGAATGTCATAAAATATAGTAGCAATTATATAAGATGTAGATATATAGAGTATCATAGAGGTATTTACCTTCAACTACATAACCTTTCAAATTTACTACACACCTCTCATTCACTAAGAGTGGCTCTACCTTTCATTAGAATAATAGATATGAATACAATGACAAGAAAGAGGTCAATCTAAAGGTGAATCATTATTACAACTACTCAATAAAACATGATTCAAGTATGGCATTGATCTAGAACATGAATTTATACATTCATAATGTACAAAAAACTATAATATTATTGTACATAATATTAGATATTCCTATGTATAATTGTAGGAGATATTTTGTTCATAGTGATAAATGGATAGTCTATGTGAGGAGATGAATAGTCTTCTTAAAAGATGAATTGAATATGTTATAAATATTATCACTCACATGGTTTATTAGCGAGTTAGAATATTAGCTAATAATATATTTATGAGATTGTGTGTTTTGAGTTATATAGCAAACTCATTTATATAGGTTAGTTGTTATGATTGAGATAGTATAGGTTTGTATTAAAATAACTAGTGAATGATTATAAGGATTGAAGCTTCCTTGATTATAGGAGATGCTTACCTATATATTTGGAACTATACATTTGAATTATATATATATATATATATATATATATATATATATATATATATATATATATATATATATATTGCAAATATTATTATTTAGAAAGTGTTTGTTTTGGTCATTATTTGAATTAGTTGTTATTGTGTATAATTTTTTCTCATTCTCATTAGTGGTATTAGAGAAGAGTTGATCTCTGTAATGAAAGAATAGTTTATTGGTAGGGGCAGTTGTATTATTTTTCCTTCCCATAATTTATGAACTTTAGTTTATGATATTATCGTTGAAGATGATATATATTTTATTATTTAGTGAACTCAATTTGAATAGGTTAAAATCTTTCCCTTGAGTGATTAGGATTTATAAGCGAAGCTCCATAATTGACTCAATAGTTGTTCTATGAATTTGGAGATAGCATGCAAGTCTTCTCTATCCATCAATAATATGTATATCTATGTTGCAATAAATGTACAATGGAATTTATTATTTTGCATTTAAACTTGTTGAAATGATAACATTATAGTGACACAATTTCCAATAAATCTATCATTTGCTACAATGACAACCATAACACCTTTGGCTGGAAGAAATAAAGTGTGAATGAATAATTTATATCTTTAATTAATATATATCTTTCTTATTTATTTAAATATTTAATTTTTATTTTTATTAATTAATATATATATTTTTCTTTGTCATTTTATTTTAAATCATTTAGGCAAATGCATAAAATAATTTTAAATAAATAACTAAATGTGAAATTAAATTAATGCTTTACCCCAAGGAAAAAAACATTTCTTATTTTAAAAAATGATTATGTATTTAATACAATATTACAGTTCTTATTTTATAAAATGATTATGTATCTAATAGTATATTAAATTTAATTTTGGATGTCTTTTTTATAGGTAAATATAATTTGTGGGACTATTTAAATATAATTATATTGAATTTGTGGGACTATTTAAATATAATTATATTGAATTTGTTATTAAGTCGGATTTTGATTAATATTTTTATTTTAAATATTGATAAGAAGTGGGTGAGTTGGTAAAGTGATTTGGTTGTTATAAGTACCATCTAGGTTAAAATCTCAGTATGGTATTGGAAGTTGGTTGTGATCGATTCTTGGTATTGTTGGATCAGTTATGGTTGTTGATGGTATTTTTGGGTTTGTTATGGCCATTTATTGGTATTCTCATATCACTTGTGGTAGTTGTTGATGATTCTGGTACTTGTGATAAATGATCACTTAGGGATCTAAGCCCCTAATTATGTCCCTAATTGGTTGAAGCTCCGATCAAAAATATATAGAGTAAGGATCCCACTAAAACTAATAACTATAAACAAGTTGATTTTAAATTAAAACTATTAAAATTATTTTTCCTATTTTTAATTAAATGTTTTGATCACCAAATACGATTTATTATTATTATAATTTTTTAAAATAAATTACAATTAAGGATCATAAATATAAATTATTATTATAAATATATTTTTTATTAATAATGAAGTATGATTAATGATAAAAAATATCAAAAAAACTAAAATTAAAATATTTTCAAAAACTTTAATCTAAAAACTTATTGATTATAAAAATATAAAATCTTTATAATTTTTATATTTAAATAAAATTTGTATGACTATTTAAAAATGATTATATTATAGATCTTAAAATTTTATAATTTTAAATATTTTTTGCTAATAATTATGGTATAATTATGAAGAATTAAAAAAATACATTATATATTTAAAAAACTATTTTTTATATGCAACTTCTCACCATCCCATTTCTTGTCATGGTGTAGTTGCCATAGCATTTCCTCATTTCTCATTTCTTACAACATAGATATGTGGCATGTTCCAATTCATTGTATTATGATTGGAGCTTATAAATAATTTTGAATGAGTGGGATCAACTCACATTTCAGACTATGTATGTTAGTGGAGGCAATTGAACATCTTTGTCAAAACCATGCCTCTCCACATTCAATGCATGTAATAGGTATCTAAACTTTAATGTCAATACAGTAATAGGTATTTATTCTTCCTTGATCACCATTATAGTCAATATAATAACATTGGATCTAGTTGGAAGAAATTAGTTTCAATACTAACAAGGTATTATGTGGTTTGCTCTAAAATTAGTTGGAAGACATTAGTGTCAATACTGTCAATACTAGTAAACCACATAATACATTAGCATCTAAAATTATTGTATATGGATGTATTTTTGGTAGAAATTTATGTCCAAGTTGTTGTAGTGGAAATTTAGAAGTTATAAAATAAATCTAAGGAATAAATTATTGACCCTTAAATCCAAACTTATTGGGTAAGTAATATACGGGAGGATAGAGGCAATGGAGGTTGGAGGACATGTGGTGGCTTCTCAGTAGTCACTAATGATAGGGCTGCATTATGAATTAATGGCATATTTGTTTGACATTTTTCATTTGTTTTGTGTGGTGTATTGAATAAACCCCTGTAAATAACATTTGTAAAAATATCATATTGTAAAATAAGCTTGGTTCTTAAGGGGAAAAATAGGATTTTATGGTATACTTAGTGTGAACTATTTTGGGATTTTTGAATCTTAGTAATTTAATAATTTGATTTTAGAATGTGGTTTGGCAACCAAGAAATTAAATTTTAGAACCAAACCTATATAAATAGTACCTAATGTATGAAATTTTTTCAAGAAAATGTTCTTACAACATAGGATTCTTTCCCCATGTTTGCATTAAGATGGGAATGTTAGGAATATTAACACTCACATGGTTTATTAGTGAATTAGAGTATTGACTAATACTATATTCATGAGATTGTGTATTTTGAGTTATAACAAACTCATGTATATAGGTTGGTCATTATGATTGAGAGATTATAGCTTTGTGTTAGAATAACTAATGGGTAATTATATGATTGAAGCCTCCTTGATTTTAAGAGATGCTTACCTATATATTTGTAATTATGAATTTGAATAATATAGAGCGAGAATATTATTATCATTATTCATAAAATGTTTGTTTCAATAATTATTCGAATTAGTTACTATTGTGTATAGTTTGCTCTCATTTTCATCATAATAGTCATATATTTCACTATAAATAATTTAATCTTTAGTCATTCATTTAATACAAAAAAGTTTGGTTAGTACTAGATTCTCATTTATTTTACATCCATTATTCTTGGCCTAACATTTATATCAAAATTTAAGGTTTATAAATATTTTTTTCCTTCATTATCTTCCTTTATATAAATTTTAGTTTATCCAATCAAATAGATTAAAACTCACCTTATCTATGTTTTAAATTGTTTGGACTATGATTTTGGAAGAAGTGTTTTAACATAGAAGGATTATACCTATGACATTGTATGGTATTTTGAGTAATTTGAAGGTTTTTTGATAGTTTTAATGTTAATTTAATAATTTTTTTGGTAATTTTTATCATGTTGATGCTGTGTTTAGGTTGCGTTCAAGCTATGTGGCATGATTTTTTATTTCATGTGACTACATATTAACTATATTAAGTTATTGTTTGATTGTTTTAGGGATACACTCCTAAAATTAGTTGAGTTAGTTGTGCATAAAAGGGTGTTTAGCTATTATAAGACTTATAACCAAGAATTTTGGAGCCACTACATGACATCTAACTTTCTTTAAACTTGTATTGAAGAGTTGAGTTTTGTGTTGGTTAAAGAAATGGAATACTGAGGAGGGATTTTAAAATTAATTATCTTCTTTTACATGGCATTAAATTTCTCATGGATTCATAATAACTTGTTCAGATAAATTTAATTTTTAATTTTTATGTCTTTCTTTCTAAAAACTAGCATTTCTTTTTTGAAAGAATGATATTCCAATAAAAATTAATAGATTTGTTTTTATTTTTGAATTATTAAAACATAATGAATAAGTCATTTTTAAACCTGGATAAATTTTATTTTTTAAAAATAAAGTAAAATTTTAAAACATTTAAATTATATAAACAAAAAAAATTGGTATCAATAATACATCTAGTTCACATTTACAAGTAATGTCATTGTAATCAAATTACTACACCTATATCCTAATATCTATGTAACAATAGTATATGTGGCATAATCTCTATAAGTCATCAAGAAGAAATACATAAATAAATAATTATTTTCCCATTCTCTTTTTTACCCATTCATGACTAACATTATACATATATCTTGGAAGAAAGAATACTCTAAGTATATACTATTATTCCCTCCAACTTTAATTTTCCCCACTTGCTCATGTGAAAATCATTTCTCTTACTCCTGCATTCACAAGATCGATGATGCCACTATGAAGAAGAGGTAAGTTTTGTAGATAAAATCAATTTTTTTGAATTTTTTATGAAAATTTTGCATAGTTTGATTTGTAATTTTTATCCAATAGGTCAGCATGCTCTACCTAAACCTCTAAATAATCCTCCACCTAACCGTCCTAACCCTCTACCTGACCCTCCTATAGTTCCACTAGATCCCCCATGTAGTTAGGAGGATATATTTTCTCACATAGTGGAGAAAAAAATTGAAATTGAGTAGATAATTAGGAGAATGCGGGAGCCCAATTCCATGAACACACACCACACCTATTTGGCCAATACCCTAGAGTTAATATTAGTCAAGTTGACTTGATAACGAGTCAAATTGATAGATGAAGGTCATATAAGGATAAATATAGGGCTTATTATGTTGAAAATTTATCAGTATATGAGGTGAAGAAGAAAAAATAACAAAAGATCAAATTTGTACCTTATTTATCAACCCAACCACCAATACCTGATTACCCATAATGACCAAACATTTCCCAATCCACTAATGCCAACACAATTTTATTAAATTTAACTTTTGGGAGTGATGGTGGATGGTGTTTGACTATCCACCTTGTAATAACCATGAGGTACCTTTGTAATTTTTGAGGAAACTCTATTTTGAGTTTGTCCTTAATGAAATTCCAAACTAATTTGACTATGGTGAGTTTTAGGGCCGAGAGAAAAGCTCCATGTAGGATCGACTAGGTACACATCATATATCTAATCAGCTTGCAAGGATCACTACCCAAAAGCTACTTCATCTAAAGATTCCCTCTATGGTGAAGTAGGTTATGGAGATAGAAACTTTGCATGCACTTAGTGTGCTTATTGATACACTCATTCATCATATGAGTAGACTTTCAGAGATAGATGCTTGAGATACTATAGCTAGTGGATGTACTTGACCCCACCCATGCAAATGTTATGATATTATATGCACTGGAACTTCAGATGATGATGGTCAAGCTTCAGTGGGCTTAGAGGTTATGGTCTTGACTGATGAGTTATTGACACACACATTTGGTTTGGATACTTTGGGAATCTCTACAGACATGTAGGTATCGTTTATATAAATGTCATGTTAAATTTTTAAGTTATATTTGCAAATAAAAAATGTAAAAATTAATTTACATGTTTAAATTCAATAATATATATGTATTTTCTTGTGTTCTAGGAGGAGATGTTGCCTTCGACATCATAACAAGGTAGTGGGCCAACCCCTACTACATATATCTGTGTCTGTATGACACCATATAGATTTACAGAGGTAAAATTTGAAGTGAATCTTATATTCTCTAAATGTACTTTCATACACCTTAATTGCATCATTGGTAGATTTTTTGTAAGAAAATATAAAATACCTAATATAATTTTTTTGGACTTTTTATTGTTTGATGTATTAACATGGATTGGCATAGTGATAGAAATTCATCCTCCATCTCAAATTTTTTATTTTATCTTGACTTTCAAATTTTTTTAATAACCAAAATATCAAATTAAATATTTTCTTGATATCTCATTATATGTAGTTCCCATAGCGAGTCAATCTCAATCAGTAGGATGTGTGTGTGTGTGTGTGTGTGTGTGTGTGTGTGTGTGTGTGTGTGTGTGTGTGTAATTAATTTGATAAAATTTATTTGTGTTTGGTATAATATATTTCTATCAATTTACCAATTGAGCATAACATGTTTTCATCAATATACACCCCACTCCTTTCTTTTAGATACTGGCCTCATAGCCAGCCACTTGATTCCTTGTTATTTCAATCACATATAGTGGTTCAATCTCTATTATCAATATCCAAAATGTTAATTGATATAAATTCAATTCCAATAGAGTATAACAATTTCATCTCTATCTATGGAGTTATAAATTTAGATGGCATAGCCTCTCGATCCCATTATACCTAGTCAATTCCAATTTCTAACCAGACTCTATTAATGCTCGATTGGTAAATTGATAGAAATATATTATACCAAACATAAACAAATTTTATCAAATGAATTATGTATATATATATATATATATATATATAATTCATTTAATAAAATTTGTTTGTGTTTGGTGTAATATATTTCTATCAATTTACCAATCGAGCATAACATGTTTTCATCAATATACACCCCACTCATTTCTTTTAAATACTAGCCTCATAGCCAGCCACTTTGATTCCTTATTATTCTAATCACATATAGCAGTTCAATCTCTATTATCAATATCCAAAATGTTCATTGATATCAATTCAATTCCAATAGAGTATAACAATCTCATCTCTATCTATGGAGTTATAAATTTAGATGGCAAAGCCTCTTGATCCCATTATACCTAGTCAATTCCAATTTCTAACCAGACTCTATTAGTAGATATATATATATATATATATATATATATATATATATATATATATATATATTAGGCCATTATATCTCATTGTTTTGTTGGGAGAGCATTGACTATAAACTATATCCTATATGTATATACCATAGGCCTCGCAACCATATACCAATAGGGGACCTCAAACCCATATAGATAAATGAGATTGAGTAGTTTGTTATCACCACCTACTAAAGGGGCCCAAACACCTACTATATCTATTTGGGGGAGAGGGCCTATCTATATCCATGCACTTTCATCACTCAAGTGACATGATGACTCTATAATACTATAACACCTTTCATCAAGAAATCATCCCTAAAATTAATATTGAGTGTCAACAAGACTATATCACCCTTTGTTGACCTCAACCTAATTTAAATGTCTACATATATACCTTCCCTTAAAAAAATTGAGGTCAATATAAGGATAAATAGTGGACCTAATATCACCTATAGGGTAACCACAATCATGCATTTGTAAACAAGACTATCCACTCACTCTTTTCTCTACAATATTCAATGTTATTTTTTATATGTTTCTTTATATTTTGATGAGATATATTTTATAAGGTTATAGACACTCTTAAAAGTCTCAAGTATAGATGTCCCCCATAAAATGAACCTATCACTCTAGGTGTCTTAACCTGATTAAAAATCTATTAACCAACTTCTCAAAAAATACCTATACAAGTTACTTGTGTTATCACAATGATTATTTGTAAGGGCTTTTTGATCACATCAATACTCAGTTAGACTAAAAAGTAATGAGTGTTTGTAAATAAAGTATTCAAGGTGTTATCATGATCAAAATTTCAAAACAAATAAATTTAGACACCATAGCTCATAGGATTATCTTGAACTGTACCAAGTCACTACCTTAAGATAATTAGGCTTAATGACCAAGTAATTAGGTCAAAATTCAAAACACAACTCAACAAAGCTATACAAGAATCCAAAGTAGTGTATATAGGTGTATCAAGGATGTTTCAACACCTAACTTGCATTTAGTGATTCAATTTCACAAAATTCACTCAAAAATCCTCCCTCATTGTCTTGTCATTCTCCCTCATAAAACTAACATTTCTTGCCTTCAATGTTGTGTTACAAGTCACATGTTGCACATAGCCACTTGTCACATTCATTCTTCCCATGACCTCATTATAGTTTTTCATATATTTTTCAAGACTAAGTTTTTTAGCAACTTTTTTAATCAATGAATTATTCAAGTTATTAATTATTAGGTTGTTTGTTCAATTGATGACCAGAGTGGACACTCCTCCATCATTATGAGTTGAGACAGACTCAAGAATTGTTGCTACAATGTCATCTATATAGGCACTCACTGAGGTATGTATATTCACTTATAATTTTGAATTTTAATTTAGTACTTTTGTTTTGATAATTTTACTATATACTTTGGTAAATATAACTTATATGCATGACTGTATTGTGTGTGCAAGGCTATCATATGACATTTGATAGTTTGATGCAGATGACTACTATAATATCTCCTCAAGTTTCTTCATCATTTGACATGCCTATTCATGTAGTTGATCTTGGCACTGACCTAGTCAAGCGTCAATGGCAAATTGAGAAGGATCATGAGATTGTGGTAAGTGCATGTTTAAATGATTTTTTTATTATAGTTTAAAACAAGAGATTATTAAATTAATTTCATGTATACTTATTAAGTTTATAATAATAACTATATTTGAATATGTTTAACTAAAATTGATCTATGAGTATAGTACCTACAGTTAAACCTTGGATCAATCTAAGGCATTTAGGATATCTCCATCTACAAGCAATGCATTCTAGGGAGAGTCTTATTTGAAGAAGGCAAAGAGAGGGAGACTATTTGATGATTAGGATGCTGTAGATGATGTAATTTTTTGTATTCCTATATTCTAATGTACACAGTTTTGGCATTGTACATGCATATATGACATATTCACTTGACATTAGAAACTATGTTTTTAGAGATGATGTGATTTTTTGTATGCCTATATGGAAATGCATGTATTATTGGCAATATATGCCTATATATGGCATTCCAATATGAAATTATTATTTTTTACATGAATATTTAACAAAATAAATGAAGTAAATATTTTTTGAATCACTTGTGTCTAGAGTATTATGAATGATTGGTTTTGACTTGTATTCTTAAGGAGTACAAATGTTATGAGATTGAGAATAACTTGTTAGTATAATTTTTAAAATTAGACCCTTATAAGAAATAAAGAATATCAGTGATTTAATTTGAATTATGTTTGTATGATGATGTAGAGGTATGGAGGAAAATTCTACAAAAACATCATTAGTTGATTTTAAACCCAACTAATCACATTCACTTGCTATGGTTTGATTTGAATCTTCTTTCACAATCTAGCTCCTCTTTTGACTCTTTGGGATTAATTTAGATTATTACACCTAGTAATTATTCCTTTTAATATTATTATAACCTCCTTGATGGCATTGACCTCTGTACATACATTCAAAACACATCCTTTACCTCATTCCATTCATCTCATTCACAAATTTCCTCTCAATCTCTTTCTAGTTTCTTACTAGGTACCTTCTTTGGGTATTTTTACTTGTACAAAAATATTATGACTTATCAATAAATTATAAGGCTATTTATAGGTACAATCTATCCTTTTCCATGTCTATATCAAATTTTATATGCCAACTCCACCGCTAACTATCACTTCCTTCATTAGCCTACCCTTATTTAGGCCTAATTAGCCCTATTCCAAACCCTTAGTCCTAGAATCCATAAAAATCCATTAAATATTAAGTTAAAACCTTTTTATTCACCTTGTACATGTATATGGGATCAAGATTATAAATTTTAATTAAATTCCCATGGTTAAATCACTTGGAAATATCCACACCCTAATATAGGGTTTCCCATGCCCTATACATACTCTCCAAAGGACCAATTTGACCTTCCAAATAATATTATTTTCTTTAAAAAATCCTCATGATATATAAAACATTTCATAACACCTTTGTAATGATCAAAAAACCAACTTTGACTTTATGCCTTTGAGACTGCTTATGGGGATTTGAGCATGCTTATGGGGATTACATGAAGTTTGGAGTGTTAACACCCTTGAAAGGTGTTTAAGAGGTTTAAAACCATATTAACATAATTATAAATAATTAAATAATATTGGAACCCTCAAACACACCTTAAAACTCCAAAAATTATTCTTGTATGAATAGTGACAATTATGAGATATGGAAGGGACTGTGATAAAACATTGAGCACTTTCACTTGTCATATGACCTTCCCAAGATGATGTATGGTTATATTAGAGTTTAAATACATTTGGATATTTAATTTTTCTTGTAGACCATTTTTACCACAATTTAATTTGAGCTATCTACATGCTTCCTTCATGCTAAAACTTTGTCTTTCTTCAAACTTTTGCATGAAACCCCTGAATATTATAGACACCTAAATCTGGCCACCAATGACCATTAATCAAGATTTTGACTAAATTCCACAAAAATGCACAATTTGGCCTAAAAAAACTAGAACATATTAAAATATTTGAAATTCATATATTCAAGTGCTGATTTTGGCCATAGTGTTATTAAATGGGGCAATACAATTTACAAAGTAGTTAACTTTGATCAGATCATTTTGAGTCAAAATGACATTCTCGCACCTGGGTGATCTATATTTCTATTTTATAAAAAAATTCTTATACAATACATGTGCCTTTATTATTTTTCATTGTCAACATCCTAAATTGGATAATAGTTCTAATGCATATAACATCGACAGCTAATTCCAATCCAATTGAATATTGAGCCAATAATATGACATTTTGACCAATTTGATTAATTTGTGCATAAATTTCCAAGGTTTGCATCAAATTTGACTAATCATGTTTAAGGATAATTAAACCAAATCAAGAGATTAAGTTAATTTTCAATGGATCTTATTGAATAAATCCTTTTTAGAAATTGATTGTCATTAACTGCATCATCAAATGACATCATCTTATGAGGTGGCATCCATTAGCCATAAATTCCATAAATATCTAAATTAATATCTCCCATGCCTCATTATGACCCTCCATGCCTAGTTAATTCCCCTCTATCCCAAATATTAATGAGATTATTTATCAATTTTAATTACATAATTTAATTAATCCTTAGCCACACATCTCCATCTTGAGATGGATGGTTCAAGTTGATTCTAACCATTTTTCAAAATTCTATAAATAGGAGGCCTTGCTTATTGAATTTCAAAATCTTCTAAGAAAAATTTATCATGCACAAATGAGTCCCAAAAATCTTAGATAATTCAAAGTTATAATGCACAAATAATTCCAAAATCTATTGCAATTAGTGTTATAGTGCCAAATTGTTGAACCAAGAAAAGCCAAAGCTAAAGATGCCAAGAGGAGATGAAGGTAGCCACACTCCATTAAATAAGATATCTTGAATCACAATTTGAGCAAGACAAAGAAGGATCATTTTGGTGTAATAAAGGATTTGGTAAGAAATTGGTGTTTTGTGTTCATATTTCTCATTTCATTTTATTTTTAGTTGTGTTTTCAAATGGTTTTCCCTCAGTAAGTTCCCCATAGTGACTAGGCCTAGAGATGTTATTCTAGTTAGTGTGTTTCTTTCATTTTAGAACTAACAAGATACTAACCATCCTCTTTTGAGTTAAATTTCTAGTTCACATAGTTGCACACCTGATGGGACAATATGCATGCCATGTATGAAGGAGATCATGAGGAAACTTTAAAATTGCAATTTGGATGCTTAAAACTCTAAGTGATTTTATAATTTGGTTTGGCCAGATTTTTATCTTCATAGGTTTACACAGTTAACCACCGATGGTTAATGCAACTAATAATGATTATTTTCAACTATCACTGGTCAAGTATAATCATCAATGGTCACTATTTTTTTCTTAAAAACATAAATCTAAGAGTTAATATGGCATTTTAAAATGCTTGGTTTGGGGTCATATGGACTCCAATTTGGATGATTTTTATTAAACCACGTGTTTTATCTTAAATTTTTAGAATATGATATTAGTTTAGATTCAAGTTACATAGAGTTTTCAAAATTTTTTTAAAATATCTTTAAATGTTTATAATCTAACACATTTGATTTTGGGGTGATGCCTTTGGGTAGATAAATAACTGCCAATAGTTAAAATAACCATCATCGGTCGACAAGAGTGCTAAATCATGCTATTTAGACATATTTTGAATGTTTAAAATGAATTTAGAACCTTAATTTGGGTATTAATGAAAAATTTAGATGCTTAAGTGAATGCTTTGATAATTGTGCTTTCAAAGTTAAAACCTAAGACCAAGGGGTCAAAAGAACACCACCCAAATTTTCATTTGGTGTTTAAAATTGAACTCATTTGTCTAAGTTTTATATTCAGTAGTTTCTTAACTTAATTTTTGATTGGAAAAAAGAGGGAAGTTGTGTGTATTCTCTTCTATCCATCCCCTTTATGGAAATTTTGGAATCAAAAGTGTCATCTTTAATGCAAACATGCCTAGTCCAAGGCATAGAAATAATTTCATTTAAAACGCCCCCTAAAAAATCACAATAGTATTGGGTGATATTGAAACTAACCTAAAGTATTTATATTAGTCATTTATTTTATTGCATTTTGGCTTTCCAAGGGGACTTCATTACCTTTGCAATTTCTATAGGGAAACTTTAACCCAGGGTTTTAGCTCCCGACACTGACTTTAACCACTCCCACTAGGATTGAAGGTTTGAGTGGTTAAACCACCTTCTAGTGTTGGAGTTTCACATGGGACATATCTATACTTTGGACATCACACTACACTAAGAAAGAGATGGATGTAGTGGTTGAAAAAAGGACAAAAGCTTTTTGTAATAAGCCAAGTGTCATGGATACCTAATTTTAGTGCAATTGTCTTGCATCACGATATGAAAGTCATTGTGTAATTGATCCATCTAGAAATGTTTAAAAACTAATTAAGTTTAGTCAACCACACATTGCCATACCCTTGATACAATTTGGATGATTATTGTTAGTGTATTTTAGTCATTTTCTCATTTGATATGTTTTGAAATTAAAACTTGATTGTTTGTTTATAACCATGTCAAAACCAATTTGTTTATATGTCACTCTTTTATTAAAAAAGGCATTATGTTGGCCATTTTACACCACACTTATGCCTTGAAATTTTTGTAAACTTGTTTGTGTGTGTGTGTGTGTCACTTGAGGTGAGGTGGGTACCATTATGCTTATCAAGTTTAAACCTTTGAGTCTTTGAAACATAGAAATGATCACATCATTCGAGCATGCTTATGTTGTTAGGCTGCTCAATTTATTTCAAAACTTGTTTACCACTATGTCAAAAACCATTTGTTTGAAACCATGTCATGTATACCATTTGGACCCTTTGTCTTGTGTAATCATGCTATCTAATCTTGTCTATATTATTTGGTAAAATCTTAGTTTTCAATTAACCTTGTCAAAGTTTGGATTCAAACATTGATTTATTTATGTTTAGGCCTCAATTCATGAGGCTGATACATAGATCTTTCTCTTTTGTATTTCATAACTTCAGTTAATCAATTACCCAAATTTGAAGACTATATATTATTTATTTGTTCAGAGTATATCCTCATCATTGTCTATGTTATTATCTGGTAGAACATAGCCTTTCTCCAAGATTATTTTGCCTCATGCCTTATGCCAACTGATCATGTTTATGTTTGATTCTGCATCTCAGGTCTATGTCAAAGTTATTTCCAAACATGTTAGATTAAATAAAATCACATCATTCTTTGTTTCAAGCCTATATTTTGATTCCATTTGGCTAAAAGTCCTAACATAGGCTGTTTGAGCTTAGCTTTTGACTCCACATTTGGACAAAAGACCTAGTAACTCTTTTGCCATTCCTAGTTTAGACATTGTTTAAAACACTTTGATGTAGAACTTTGACATGACAATTTCTATTCAGATGATTAACCTTTTATGCATATGACATTTGACATTAGATTATTTTATGCTAAATCTTAACATAAATCATTTTGGAGAAATAGCTCCACTTTTAGACCACATTGGAGATACAACTCCACCTTCAACCAAGTTAGACAAAGTTTGAACCATTTGTCTTTTGGACATAATTTTTTGAATTTTTTAAAACTCTAAGCCTTTTTATTTTTGGAGATTTCATCATTTATGTGGATATGTCTAGCTACACCTATGGTGGAGTCACGTATAATCTAACTTATGATAGAATGGCTGCAAAAAATGACTTTTATGGCTTTAGTCAAGACCTCAATGATGATAATATGGTTTGTGAGACAAATTTGTATCCAATTCATAATTATCATTCATGGGAACAAAGTCACAAACTAGCTTATGATCCAAATTGAGACCTTGATTAGTCTGAAGAGGTTTGTGAGGAGAACTTTAAAGACCCAATTATAGATAATGTTGTTTGGAATATAGATCAATACCCTCTTTAAAATAATTAATACATAGAACATATTCAAGAAACAATGTATGATCCAACTCAAGATTGGGATGCTATGGTTTATTAGGAGGACTTGGATGTTTTGTCTTGTGTAAGCAATCAAGTTCCATGACATCCTTTTTTAATCCAATCATCACCTACCTCTAACCCTCCTTTGGATTATATGAGCCACCAAGCTCCATAATATCCAAGGTATACCATTACCATTTTAGGACCTTGTCCTTTGATTTGTGTGAACAACCAAGCCCCATACCACCCTATTATTACCATCTCAAGACTTCATCCTTTGACTCATGCAAGTAATCAAGCTCCACAATTCCCTACCATTATCCAACTATAGGCCATTCCTTGTCCAGTACCAATCCCCTCAAAACCTTAATCAATCCAATCATTTGAATACCAAGATGTGTTTAAAACTGGTATTTTCTAGCTCATTGGAAACCAAGGCCAAAATAACCAAGCAAAACAAGATGTTTTTGTTGAACCAACCATTTGTGATAAGTCAACCTATGATGAATCACCTTTCAATCATATACCTATTATTGAGAAGTCTCACTCTAATGAGCTAGTCTTTGTTGAGCCACTTATTAATGATTATAACCACCTATGGGAAAATTATTACCTCGACCATATGATTATTTTTCAAGATCCTCCTATTGACAAGCCAATCTTTGAGGAGTTGTATCTTGATCTTTTTATCATCGTAGAGGAATCCCACTTTGAAAAACTAGTTTTTATAGAGGCCATTATGCCATCACAGGCCATTACTTTTCCAATACTAAACATTAAACAAGACATCATTGTAACATAGTACCCATCAGATGAAGAATCAGAGTTAGAGTCAGGTTCTATTCTTAAGCCAACATTATATTTATCATCAAAATTAAAATCACCATCAGTCTCAACATCATATTCAGAGTCCCTTGACTCAAAATCAAATTCAAAAATAGAATACATTCATGACTATT
The DNA here is from genome assembly GCA_037957365.1 of Torreya grandis. Lineage (NCBI taxonomy): Eukaryota > Viridiplantae > Streptophyta > Pinopsida > Cupressales > Taxaceae > Torreya > Torreya grandis. The sequence goes on from JARHVA010003104.1 coordinate 26,563, forward strand.
AAAATATTACTTATGCATGCCTATATGATTAATACAAATACATTTGTAATCCTTCCACAATTTTTGAGGATGATTACTTTAGCATCGACACAAGTTATCCTAGTATCTTCTATGAGGATTGTGTAGCCTCTCCCCATTCCATTACTATTCCATAGGCTACTACCACTAACCAACATAACCATATTAGTATCATTCCACCTCCCACAAGTGTTGATCGGCACTAATAAAATCACACTTTGTTAAATTGAATTCATGGTGACATAGAATTTGAAGAATAATGAGGCCAAGACCACATTCATGTAGTAGAAGAATACTCTCTAAGTGAAACCTTTTTGGAGGCACTAAGGGACAAGCCAAGTTCAAAATTAGCATCTTCTATTGAAACCTTTTTAGAAGCAACATAAGACAATCAAAGTCAAAATTCAACATTCCTTAGTGAAACCTTCTCAATGTAATTATGGAATAATAAAGACTTCATTGGTGAAAAGTTCATCGAGTCACTAATAGCTAATCACAAAATTTATTCACTACTTAATGAAGACATTATTCAAGACCAAATTAAAATAGCTTCCAATCTATAGCCTAATTAGTTGGTAGCTACTCTCAAGCCTAAACAATAGAAAAATAATATGGTACAATCAAGAGCATATTTAGAGGTCTTTGACCCTACCACAACCAAAATTATGTTAAATCTAGCATCAACAATATTACATTTGACTAAAAGTCCTAATCTTCATTTATTTTCCAACAACTATACATTCCATTATCATCTACCATTCCATTTCACAAGCAAACCTATCAACCATTATTTATATCTATTTACTATCCATGACTGCACTTCCCTTTGTAAAGGCTATAAAGATACCTTGTCTTGATGCTTGAAAGAATCAAAATTAACAACCAACAGAGATCACAATGACATTCTTTGGATTTAAATCTATAGGCAGTTCTTGACAAAGTAGCTATTAAAATGAGGTGTGGGTTAGTAGTTAACATCATCAAATATTATGTTTATATAATTTGTTGATTAGAACATGCATCTCCCCATCAGTAGGAATAACATAATAAAAAACCAACAATTACCCAAGCCAAAAACATGTACCATACCATTTTAGAATGCCATGCTTATTTTACATTATCGCATATCTTGCCATTCATCCCATCACTTTGGGGAAACCCTCATACCAATTTATCCAATCTATCAAAACCATCATTATCCTAGAGCAAGACCATACCATCCTATTATTCCATTCTTATCTAGACCAAAGCCTATTTTTAGTCATTGTACCCAATCTTATTTTGATCTTGGTTCCTTTGGTTCTTCTTGAATTTTTCATAATGGGAATCTGATCAAGTTTTAATAATAAATCCAATACATGTTTTAATGATAGTCTAGAAAAGTAGTGTGAAAATTGATCTATCAAGATATCTTTCATTTTCCATCCTATATCAAAATTGATTTATGTGAGCTTGATTATAACAGCCTATGGGTAAATTAGTGTTTCACTAGTCTTGCTACTAATTATATCTACCTATGGGAAAATTAGTATCATTTATCTATTACGTTATATCCTAGTTATAATCATATATAGGAAAATTAAGGGTAACACTTATTTATCATGCATTATCACATCATCTTGCCATTGTTATTTTCATTTTACTATCCATTTGTTGAGAACTTGTTGAGACCTAGTTGCTTTTTCCCCACCTTTAGTGTGGATGGAATTAATATGACTTGAGGTCATTTTAGGACTATGTGGACAATGCATAATTCATGTTGAGGTTACCTCAGTCTTCCCTAAGCCATGCTCTCATTATTTTTTGAGCAACGTATGCCAAATGTTCTCACCATTTTTTGAGCAGGTATCTTGTGATTCTCAATCGAGTTAAGATACCTCAAAATTCCAAAAACATTCAAATATTTAAAAATACCAAAAACATTTGTCCTATTTAAGCCTAGTTAGTTATCCTCAATTTTCCATATTTAGGCATGGTCATTATTATGATGATTTCTTTTGATTTTGTTTTTGGAATTTTTGTTTGTTTGTTTATTTATTTGTTTGTGTGCTTTTTGTGTGTTTCATTATTTTTTTCTTCACTGCCTATTTGTTTAATTTTTGTACTATTGCCTCGACCCAATTTGTATATATTCATTTGGTGATTCAATGCACACATTATTCTTGAGTCCATCCATATTAATACATCAACATTGTCACCATAGTTTTTATCATTGATGCATTTTTGTCAATTGTTTATTAGATTGGGAGTTATTCCTTACGCATATTTTGGGATAGTCTTCATGGTGTTCTATCATGATGCATATTGTCACATGATACAACAAAAATTAGCTTCAATGAGGTATACAATCAATGGAGTTACAAAAGTTTATCCTTGGGACCTTGACAAATCCTTCCATTCCACCCTTGATCAAATAAACCTAATAACCATTTTAATTGTATCATTTCTAATAAGGATGTGCATCTCCTTATTGGTAGATACAACTAAATTATTTTTATTGATAAATCTTATTCTTATATTCATCTCTTTCATCACTTTTTTCTTGCTCATATTTAATATGTATTCCAGGTTATATCCTTGAGTTATGCTTGTTAATGAGCCCTAGCTAGGGCCCAATCACCTTTATTAAATAACTAGGTCCCTTAATGATTATAAATAACTATGGACAAACCATTATTTCAACTTTTATTCCTAATTATAACCACCTTTGGGTAGAATAATAATATTTAAAAATCAATGCATGCAAGCATTTTCACATTTAGATTAATCTCAACCATAGGTTAATCCCAGTTTTCTTCTTACTTATTTTTTAGGGACTATCCATCAATATATCTAATGGCCACTCCCTCAAGGGGGCATCATCATAGGCTTCCTAATACAATTTCAAGTTGTGGTATTCAATCATCATCTTCTTTTTGGCATACATGCCATTTCTCATTATTTGAGAAAATATTGATATGCCTATGATTTGTAACATCTTCCCAAATAGGGGTAAACTATAGACACCTAAATCTAGCCACCAATGACCATTAATCAAGATTTTGATCAATTTTCACCAAAATGCACAATTTGGCCTAAAAACACTAAAACACATTAAATGAGTTAAAATTGATATATTCAAGTGTCTATTTTGGCCAGAGTGTCATTAAATGGGGCAATGCAATTTATGAAGTAGCTAACTTTGATCAAATTAGTTTGAGTCAAAATGATATATTTGCACATGGGTGCTCTAGATTGCTCTTTTCTATCAAATTGATTTTACAATACATGTGCCTTTTATTATTTTATGTTGGTAACATCCTAAATGGGATAATGGTTCCAATTCATCTAACATCAACTTCCAATTCAAATCTAGTCAAATTTTGAGCCAATAATATGACATTTTGATCAATTTGATTAATTTATGCACAAATTGCCAAGGTTTACATCAAAGTTGACTAATCATTTTTAAGACTAATTAAACTAAATCAAGAGTTTAAGTTAATTTTCCATGGAACTTATTGAATAAATATTTTTTATAAATTGATTGTCATTAACTACATCATAAAATAACATCATCCTATGGTGTTGCATCCACAAGCCATAAATGTCATAAATATTTGAAATAATGCCTCCCATGCCTCATTAATACTCTCCAAGCCTAGTTAATTCCCATCTATCCCATATATTTATGATCCTATTTATTAATTCTAATTAATAATTGAATTAATCCTTAGCCAGACATCTCAATCTTGAAGACTAAAAATAGAAGGCCTTGCCTATTGAATTTCAAGCTCTTCTAAGCCAAATTTATCATGCACAAATAATTCCAAAACATCTTTGATAATGAAAAGTTATAATTCACAAATGATTCCAAAATCTATTGCAATTAGTGTTATAATGATAAATTGTTGAGCCAAGCTAAGCTAAATCCAAAGGTTCCAAGAAGAGATGAAGGTAACCACACTCTATTGAAGAAGATATATTAAAGAACAATCTGAGCAAGCCAAAGAAGGAATTTTTTTAAGTAATCAAGGATTTTGTAAGAAATTAGTGTTTTATGTTCATATTTCTCATTTCTTTCCATTTTGAGTTGTGTTTTCAAATATTTTTCCCTCACTAAGCTCCCCCTAGTGACTAGGCCTAGAGATGTTATGAGAGTGTGTTTATTTCATTTTTTTTCATTTCAAAAGTAACATGATACTAACCATACTATTTTAATTCAAATTCTTAGTTCACATAATGTGATGGCCACTCCCTTGAGGGGGCATCATCATAGGCTTCCTAAATACCATTTGGAGTTTTGTTCTTCAATCATCATCTTCTTTTTTGTCATACATGCCATTTATCATTATTTGAGAAGACATTTCTATGCCTATAGTTTGAAACATCTTCTTAAATAGGGGAAAACTATATACACCTAAATATGGCCACCAATGACCATCAATCAGGGTTTTGACCAATTTCCACCAAAATACATAATTTGGCCTAAAAAAACTAAAACACATTAAATGAGTTGAAATTGATATATTCACATGTCAATTTTGTCAAGAGAAATACAATTTATGAAGTAGCTAACTTTGATTAGATCATTTTGATTTAAAATGACATTTTCGCACCTAGGTGCTCTAAATTGCTCGTTTCTATCAAATTTATTGTACAACATGTGCCTTTGTTATTAAGAATTAGGAACATCCTAAATGGGATAAAGGTTCCAACCCATCTAGCATCGACTATCAATTCCAATCTATTCAAATTTAGAGCCAATAATATGACATTTTGACCAATTTGATTAATTTGTGCACAAATTACCAAGGTTTTACATCAAAGATGACTAATCATGTTTAAGGCTAATTAAACCAAATCAAAAGCTTAAGTTATTTTTCCTTGGAAATATTTTAATATTTATTTTTAAAAATTTATTGTCATTAACTACATCATCAAATGACATCATCTTATGGGGTGGCATCCAAAAGCCATAAATGCCACAAATATCTAAATTAATGCCCCTCTATCCAAAATATTTTTGATCCTATTTATGAATTTTAATTACATAATTGAATTAATATTTAGCTACACATCTTCATCTTCAGATGGATAGTTTAGGTTGATTCTAAACCATTCCAAAAATCTATAAATAGGGGGCCTTGCCTATTGAATTTTAAGCTCTCATATGCCAAAGTTATAATTCTGAATTGATTCCAAAGCTTCATGAAAATTAGTGTTATAATTTCCAAATATTTAGCCAAGCCAAGCCAATACAAAGCCAAAGCCAAAGCCAAACATGGTGCCAAGAAGATATGGGGGTTCCCACACTCCATTCATGCAGACTTCATAAGCACAAAGCTGAGAAAACCACTACAACAATAACTTTGGAGCATCCAAGGAAGGTTAAACAAGGTTTATTTCATGTTCTATTTGTGTCTCCATTCTTTTTTGTTAGCTAATCTCTCCCTAGTAACTAGGCCTAGAGATGTTATGCTAGTGTGTTTTTGTCAATGTGTTTTTCATTTTGGGACTAACATAATACTAACCATCCTCTCTTGAGTCAAATTACTAGTCCATAAATATATTAAATTTTATAGGAAAATATAGCTCTCAAACATCTTATTATATGGTTATATGACCTCTCGAATGCCTAAACTACTTCCTAGCATCCAAAATTGACAACACTTTTGAAAATCTCCAATCGTTGCCTTCTTGAATGCAAGAGAAACTTGTAAAAATATTGATCACTTTCACTCTTTATAATACCTTAAGGATGGAATTTAATATTTTTTTAGGTCATGGATACCATTTTTACCAAATTTTGTGCTTTGAATCAATGTGTAGATGCCCTAAACTAACCAATTTTTCCAAGGTAGGCTCTAATGTTAATAGTGATTTGACATAGGGTTGACTATAATAGAATATTGAATATTTACCATTTTAAAAAATCATAAAAAATATATTTAATGGGTGTATTAGGTAATAATTATTGTCTCCACTAAATTTTATGATTAGATCTAGCATATTTTAGCTTGTAGGCCCATTTTGGTAAAAGCTAGTGACACATGTCTGCTTGGTCAAATTTCAAAAATGAGTCATCATCTTCTTTTACCCTAGTTTATGTCTTAGAATGAATAATTTTCCTATAAAATCTCATATAACCTCTCCTTTCATGATTACACAATTCATTTGCTATCTCACAATCTTCCATGTCACCTTGTACCTTCTTAAAAAACCTTATATGACTGCATGTAAATAATACATGGAGATTTATGCTATGATAAAAGGGAGTATTTGTTCTAATTAACACCCATTTATCCCAATTAGGACTAATAATTCATTTTTAACCACCCTTAAACCTTCATCTAACATGTTTTGACCTCTTAGCAAGGCATTTGGGCCTCATACAATCAACTTCCGTACAAAGGCCTGTACTACATCTTCATGTTCAATCCCCATGATGGCTCTAGGTACATGTTTTAAAAATATTTATTTGAAAAAAAAATTCACCATTGATAATCTTGACTTCATTACTATGTTTTCCTAGTTATAGGTGCATTATTTAATGATATGACTATAGGTGCTCTTTGGAAACCTTTCCTAGCATGCTTGACTTTTCTAGAAGCTTAATTGTCTTATCTATGCACAATAACCTAAATGACGGATTTTAGGTGGAATATTTTGACTATTATTAAATAATTATGTGTTTATTATCATTTCTTAAATAATCCAAGACCCCACTGATCTTGAATGGTCATGGAACCTCAATGAAACACCATCATTCCCATTTCAAGTTATCTAACTCACTCCAAAATCCCATTTCACATATAAGGCTCATATTAGATTCTTAATGGAATATAAATATAAAACTAACACTTTCAACACATTTATAGGGGTGGATAACATCTAGGACTAGGTTTTTGGCCTCCCATCTAGCCCGATCGACAAACCCACCACCTATTCTGGGCTCAAGAATGCCCTTCCCAATACAAGAAAGATGTTAATTTTTAGCTTAGCATTAGGCATGCATAAAACCAAAAATATAAGTCATATGAATAAACCATAACATCCCTTTTGTGAATTATAAATCCTTTTAATTACACCTTGAATCTATTTTTAATCACCTCTAAGAACAATATGTCGTAGAAGTTGTAGTAGCGGGTCCTAAAATACAACTTTTTGGTAGTGAAGAGACTTGTTGACCTCCAACTAGAAATTCTGCCTCCAAGACCAAAGAGTGAAAATACACATATTAGAGCACATATATATAAACAAGTTACATGTTTTCCAATAACCATGACATCTAATTCCACTCGTAAGTGCAATTTCACTATTGTTCTAGAGCATGGAAACACTGACAACAAATAGTGTCAATGTTGAAGCTATGTTCTGAGAACTCAATTTATGATGCTTTTTAGATATGAGAACAAATACCTAAAATGGTGGATAATGTCTAATATGAGGTTCTTAGCCTCCCATCTAGCAATATTGAGAAACACACCACCCATTATGGGCTCAAGAATTCCCTTCCCAATACAATAAATCTATTAATTTTTAGCCTAACTTCAGGCTTGAATAAAAACAAAACTATAAGTCATATAGAGGAAATTTAACATCATTCATGTGCATGTAAAATATCTATAATTTCTCTTTTAATCTAGATTGAATCACTTCTAAGAGCAATATGTGGTAGAGGTTGCAGTAATGGGTCCTAAAATGTAACTTTTTGGCAATGAAGAGAACTTGTTGACTTCCAACTAGTAATTTTTCCTCTGGGACCAAAAAGTGTAAATCCACCACTTTTATCACATATATATAGGAAAATTACATTTTATCTAATGACTGTGACATCCATTTCCACCCAAAATTACATTTTCACTACTAATCTAGAGCATGGAATCACTGACAACAAATGTTGTCAAAGTTGAAGCTATGGTATGAGAACTCAATTTTCGATGCTTGTTAGATAAAAAATAGTACTATAAACACATGCAAAGGGTAAGATAACATGAAATACCACTTTTTGGCCTCTCATATGCTTGGTCGATAAACCCATCACCCATTCTGGGCTTAAGAATGCCCTTCTCAATACAAGAAATATGTTGATTTTTAGCCTAACTTTAGGCATACATAAAACCAAAAATATAAGTCATATGGAGGAACCATAAGATCTATTATGTGTATAGTAAATAATTATAATTTCACCTCAAATATGGTCTCAATCACCTCTAATATCACTTCATGGTAGAAGTTTCAGTAACGGGTCCTAAAATACAACTTTTTGGTAGTGAAGAGACAACTTGTTGACCTCCAACTAGTAATTTTACCTTCGAGACTGGAAGGTGTAAATACATGACTTCAGTAACATACATACATACATACATACATACATACATATACACACACACACACACACACACACACACACATATATATATATATATATATATATATACATATAAATCACATGTGCTCTAATTATCATGCCATTCAATTCCACTCACAAGTGCATTTTCCCTACTATTTTAGAGCACAAAAACATCAACAATAAATGTTGTTAAAGTTGATGCTATGATCTGAGAACTCAATTTTTGGTGCTTGTTAGCTAAAAAATGGCACTAAAAACATGTTTTTAGTTGTGTATAATTTACAATAATATATTCTGGCCTGATCAGCAAACCCACCACCAAAAAATGTCCTTCCCAATACAAGAAAGATGATGATTTTTAGCCTAACTTGAGGCATGCATAAAACCAAAACTATAAGTCATATGGAGGAACCATTAGATCCTTAATTTATATGTAAAATCCAAATAATTACACCCTAAATCTATTTGAAAGTACCTCTAATATAAATTTTTTGTAGAAGTTGCACTAACAGGCCCTAAAATGTAACTTTTTGGTAGTGAAGAGACAACTTGTTGACCTCCAACTAGAAATTTTGCCTTTAGGACTAATAAGTGAAAATCCACCACTTTTATCAAAATTATATAAGTAAATTACACATTCTCCAATGATTTGGACATCCAATTCCACCTACAAGTGTATTTTCACTATTGTTCTAAAGCATAGAAATATTAACAATAAATCTTGTCAAAGTTGAAGCTAAATTCTAAGACTCAATTTTTAATGCTTTTTGGTTGAAAAATTCAAATAATAACACATTCAAAGGGGTGAATAAGATATAGGAATAAGTTTTTGGTCTCTCATCTAGCCTGATTGATAAACCCAACACCCATTCTAGGCTCAAAAATGCCCTTCCCAATATAAGAAAGATGTTGAATTTTAACCTAACTTCAGGCATGCATAAAACCAAAATTGTAAGTCATATAGAGGAACCATAAGATCCATATTATGCATGGGAAATATCTATAGCTTCACCCTAAATTTAGTCTAAATCACCTCTAAGATAATTTTGTGGTAGAAGTTACAATAATAGGTCTTAAAATGTAACTTTTTGGTAGTGAAGAGACAACTTTTTGGCCTCCAACTATCAATTTTGCCTCCAAGACCTACAGGAGCAAATCCACCACTTTGAGCACATATATATAGGCAAATTACACATGATCCAATGATAATGACATGCAATTCCACCCACAAGTGCATTATCACTACTGTTCCAAAGCATGGAAACACTAACAACAAATGTGTTTGGAATGCTATAAAGAGAAATAAACTTGTCATTTGCAATTGTTTAGGAGCACAAAAATGACAAGTAATTTTAGTAATATTTTTTTAGATTCAAGAATATGAAACTATTTATTAATGGTGCTATCCATGTGAAGTGAAAGCTGATTTGGCACCACTAACCTACACAAAATGTAAGTAGTAAGTAATTAAAGATGAAACACATGAATGTACTACCTACAAAATTAAAAACATTTGGTAAAATTGATTACATATACATTTTACAAGTCAACATACCTGTGCATTTTAATCTAATGAACCACTTGGATCTCATCTAATCTTTATAGTATTAATAATGGCTTCATGGTCTGACTCATGAACTTTTCATAGATTCTTGTTTCTTGGCCTCCTATGATATTTTTGCAATTGAATATTTATTGTAAGAACCAAATTTGAATAGTGTAGTACCTTTATGTGCATTTGAAAATATTTAAACAACCATACATTTGAATTTTTTATAGGATATCATTGAAGCCAAGTTCCATTGACTACCACATACCTAGTGGGATAATCAATGTTTTCTCTATCTACGACTGGGGAAGTCAATTTGTTATTTCTATCTACACATTGACATAAGTAGTAATATGTTCCCTCTTCATTGTCCTAATATTTGATAACTATAAAAACATGGCCTACATCATAAAAAAAATTTAATGACACTATGAAAATAGATTATTAAAATACTTATAATACATAAATATTAATCTTCTACTTGGTTGTATTAGATCGAATATATGGTCAAAATCATGTGATGATGTCATATATATAAGTTGCAATACTGGTGGAACCTAATATGTGTTGATTGCAATTAGAGGTCTAGAAATATAATCATCCACCAACTCTTATGACTCATACTCATTCCAAATAGAGTCCATGCATGTAGAACAAAAGCATGCCAAGTGTCACGTATAAAGAATCCAAAAACCTACATTTAAGCCATGAAATGAGTGGATCTCACTTGAACCTGATAGAGTCATACAATCCTCATATTTTGTGAAGTCTTTTTCCTCCATTAACCAAAAATGTCTATGAAAAATAGAATTTTCTTGAGCACCATGACATATGTTCTCATTACACCATTCAACCATAGTTTTTACATCTATCAAATTAGAAACATTGTTAGATTTTAACTCCTCCCTTGCAATGGATATTTTTACACATGCTCCAGCATCATCATGTTCCCCTTTTCCATGGCTAGCCTTATTGAAACTCCAAATATATTTTACACTAGTGATAATGTGTATCTTTCTTAACCAATAAGACATCCATGCATTCTTGAATTATGATGTGCAATTGTCTTACCAAATATAATGTTTTTGAAAATAATGTTCCTTTGAGTCAATTATCCATAGAACTTCTCAAAATAACCTTACACATACTATATACAATGTGATTGGTCATTTATGAAATATTAATGGTACTCCCTTAATATTTTTTATTTTACTCTATACTATCATGTGCATGCATGAATGTTATATGCATGAATATGGTAACTTGTGTTGAGTTGTAATACTATGATTAAACTTCCATTTGTGGTTTGAATGTGTAATTTTTAGCAAAGTTGACTACAAAAACAATAGTATTAAGTGGGAATGTGTCCTTGCTTATATCAAAATGTTCATCCAACCATTTATCCCTATGTGTGTGCCTTAAATACTCATAAATAAATTTCTCCATGAATTTGACCATAAATTTTAAAATAGTTGTCTCTTTCATAACAAGCTCACACCTTTTAGATTATTTCCCATGTTTTAATTGATAAGTCAGATTTTTATTTTTTCCAACCAACTAATTCCTAACCAATTACACTTGTACACTCCTCATGGATAATTTTTTTAAATTTTGGCAATCCATCACAAATGCTGCAATTTCCATCAAAAATGATTTCTTATAAAAGAATTATCCATCCTGTCTTTCACAAAAATTATTTAGAATAAATTTCCTTGTAGATTTTGATATAACTTCTATGCCACACTCCTATAAAAAAAATTAATATGCAAAGTACAATGAATATGGAAAAAACATCATAATGCATTGAAAATTTAACATGTTGCCTACAACAATAAGTGTTGTCTGTGTGATTTATTTTTACATAAAAAGGTTTGGCCATCTAAAAAAATCTTTGACTAATATAAATTTATGGATGTTTTTCTAAAAACTTAGAGCACAAATATGTTTGGTTCATATCTAAGAAATGTTTTGGATGTGATTCATGATTATGAGAACCAACTCTTTTTTTCACTACATCTCTTGCGTTAGGTGAAACTCTTGTATTATATTTCCAAAATTATACAAGTAACTCTTTCAAGGTATGAGATATATCCTTGTCCTTTAGTGGAAATATACCATAGAATGCCTAGAGCTCTTTTGTATTAGGTTCATTAATTATTTCACATCCTTTAATTAATTTCATTAATGTTTTTCTATTTATATTAAGTATTCAACTTCTTTTTGAAATAAATCATGTTTTCCCTTTTTTGGCATTTACTACACAAGTTGCCATTATATGTTGGACAATAGTACAATCTTTGTTACATGATTTTAGGCTTATAATATGATATACATCATGTAGATTTTCAAAAATTTCATCATTTTCATCATCCATGTTAGATGTTCTTAGTCCTAATGTGTACATTGTAGGTCTCATCTTAACCAATTTCATCAACAAAATAAATAAATGACATCTTTGAATATCATATTACAATATATGAAAAAAACTATCCTAAATTTCTTGAGCTAGTTTTTTTGAATGGTGGTTAGACATTTTTTTATGCATTGGTTTCAAAATATTTTCATCAACTTCAATTAAGTACTTATCTTTTCTATGTAGAATTCTTAGAGGTGTTGTTATTGATGGAATCCATTTAGAGGGTGTTTCAAAATCATTATATGTTTCCATGAAATTTTCTTCATTATTGGTGGGTAAAGTATCATGCATAGGCTTTTCATTAAAAAAATAAGAGCCTTTAAACTTTGAATGTGAATTTCCAACATCATCTAATTTTGTATTATCAATTTCATCATAATTAAATTCATTATTGTTAGTTTCATCATTACTTAATTCATTATTGTCAATTGCCTCATTATCTAAGGCATTTGTCTTATTAGGGTTAGTGTTTGTACCTTATCTAGAATGAAATGTTTGCATTTGTACCTTTTTTCTCTCAACTCTTCTAAATGGTCTAGTGTTTTGTTCTTAAACTTATTCCTCTTCCCTGAATGTGAATCAGAGCCCATTTTGACAAAATTAACCAAGAATGCACTTCAAAATGTGTGGTCTACAAAACACTACAAAAAAGTACGTAGAGAATACATAGAGTACATAGGGAATGTCTATGGGGAAACAATCTCAATTTGAGATTAAAATAGACATTGAAAAGTAAGTTTTTGTTTTTACTTTAATGAATGTGTATGCATTATATAAATGCATACATGTTCCTATAATGTGTATACATTCCTATAACATGTACACATTTATTGAAGTATAGGCATATTCTACAAAAACACACATAAAGAGTCATATTAAATTCATAACATCCCACATAATACTATAATATGATGTAATAAGACTCAATAAGACTATAATATGATCTATAAATCCCTAATATGATACAATAAGACTATAAGATGTTACAATAAGGCTATCATATGATGCATTAAGGCTCAATATGATGTAATTAGGCTATCATACAATGCAATAAGACTATTATATGATGAAATAAGACCATCATATGATGAAATAAGACTATCATACGATGTAATAAATCTCTAATATGATGTAATAATAATATCATATGATGCAATAAGGCTCAATATGATGCATAAATCCCCAATATGATACATAAATCTCCAATAAATGATGAAATAAGACTCTTGATAAGAATATGAAGTAATAAGACTATTATATGATGTAATAAGGATCATTATGTAAGACAAAATGATCTAATTTTACCCAAAATGCCATCATAGGTCCTTACAAAACTATGTGAATAATGGGTTCACAAATTATCACTAATTACATTCATGAATTTATGCATTTGTGATGAAATCTAAGAGTTCAAGGGTTGTGTTTGTTATAAAATTAGTATTTAGGGTTAGGGTTTTAGTGTAATAGGTTTGTACATGTGTATATGTCATGATATTAGGGATTATGATAATTGTACATGTTCAAGTGATAAAATTAGGGTTTACAATCAACATGTCATGAAATGTGACCTAATTTATCCCCTTTAATCACATTATATACTCCAATTTAGGTTCAATGGATTGAAATTGGCCACATTTGCATTAATATTTACATTTTTTATTAAATTAGGGTTAGTTAAGCCATACATGTTATATCATATTATATAATTGATTAGGCCATAAATTTGGTTTAAGGGCTCAATTTTGCCCAAATCATGTCTTTATTTGAACCAATTGACTAATTGGTTCAATTCATGATAGATAGAATCATACTTGATTTTGTCACAAATCATATATCATGCTCTTATAGTTATGTTAATAAGGGGCTCAAATTGGCCTCCCTTGCCTCCTCAATTGAATTACCCCTATAATTGAACCTTGGTGTACCATGTGTGTACCTTGTACACCTAAAAGTGTTAAAGTGATTAGAGATGCATCAATTCCTTGAAGTTTTAGAGTACACAATACCTTGAGTTAGGCCAAATCCAATTACATATCACCATGTGTACCTCATACATGTTCAAAAGTGTCAACACTATTAGAGGTGTCAATTCCTATAAGCATTAAATAGCTATCAAATCCCTATGAGACCTATTCTAATTAGATACATCACCACATGTGTATGTCACACACACACATATATTTGTGTTATATACCTAATTATCACTTGTCCTACAAGCATCAATTTTTTTAGAGCCTTAATATACCCAATCTAATCAAATATTTCTACATATGTGTAGATCTAGTACACCTAGAGAAGTGTTATAGTTTTTAGATATGCACATCTTTGATACTTATACATGTCCCATCACCTCTAAATAATATAACTAAGGCTTATTCACAAATTTATTGTAGATACATATAAGACAATAATGTTTAAATATTGGAATCAATCCAATCAACTCATGTAGATCGTAAATAATTCACATGATGTGAGCGTCTGACTTACCATTACTATACAAAAATTATCATGTATATCCCTTTAAGGTCCCATCCAAATTGAGCAAACACCAAATGTTATTAGTTTTCTATGTATGTATTCAAATTATTTATATCCCTCTACCTTGAATTACATCTAGATCCCAAAGTACATTCATATATTTTAAGTCCTACATGTAAGAGAGAACACAATTCATTAATGGGCTCTTCAAACTCAAATCCCAAGTTGGAACAATAATTTTGAGATGTACTACTTCCTTTTAGTCCATATCATAAGGATTAAGATCATTATAATGAAATATGAAAAATATTATTGAAGATATATGTACAAAATATATATAATCTTGAAACATTCAACGAGGGGCTACACACTGGTATTCAATTCTAATCAACTATCTATATGAGGTGAGTAGTTTATCATCCACATGAATAATTATTGGATCCCTCTACTAGGATCACCCTTAAGGGGAATCAGGTCTCAGATTTAGGGGATGTTGTCACCTTTAAGTTATCTTGAATAATCTCAATAGAGTTTTAGATGGGGTAACTTATACATATGTCATACTTGGTCAATTCTAAGTCTATGCCACCTTATATTTCTAAATAATATCCATCCATTAATGGTTTTGAATAAATTCCCTAGTGCATTTAGATATTTTCAAAGTTATACGTGTTCATTACTACAAGAACCACATATTAAAACCACATCATCACTAATGGATACATGTGACCATTTCAAGTAAATATTGATCTCAAAACCACATCTTATACAAAACAAAATGTGTACCCAACTTGACCAAAATATTTAAGAAAAACATGTACATACCTTGTACCCATTATGCTTATTTCCTATCTTACCATCCCAATTACATGTAGCAAGGTATAGAACTCTATAGTATTGATAAACACCAAGTGTTGTCTAGCTTGTTTATGAGATTACAATTTTTATCTCCATGGTGTGGCTAGGACTAGTCCCATATCAAAGACACACTCTTGAGATGAGGTGGGAATGGATGGATTGGTTTATGTTTTTCCCATTTGTGATGGAGGGGTAGATGAAGAAGGTGCACAAAATGGAGGATTAACCATATTTTCACAAGAGATCTTAATTTTAGGAAATTTTTTAATAATGTATTTGAATACATTATGGGAATATTGAATAATTGTAACAATAGAAGACCTTTGTTAGACTTTCACTTGGGACCTCAAAATGCACCTATTGAATTATATGCACTAAGTGACCTTGGAGGAAACTTAAGGAGATTTATTTAACACATTTCAGGAATGTTTTTGAGATAATCCAAGGCATGATGCATAGGTATTGGGATCCATTAGATAGCATTATTGAAATAGATATCCAAGAGATGCACTGTTACACCAAGGGATCAATTCTTATTTATACTTACATAATATTATCTATACTACATAGTCCAATTCAAGGAGTTTACCACTTAAACAAATTAGTTCAAAATTTATAATAAATAAGTCTAGTCAAAGATATCAAAAAACAACAAAATGGTGAGATAGTATTTTAGGCAAGTAGGATAATATAAATAAGAAAGGCAAGTAGTATTTTAGGCAAGTAAGGTAGTAAGGTCTATCCTTTCCCTACTAAGGGAAAGGTCCCAATCATTGTGCATGTTCTAATTGTTAAACAATGATTTTGTTAGCATATGTTTTATTGATGAAACATATTGGTGTATATAAATATTAAATTGCACCAAAAGTTGAACATGTAATATCTAAAACTTTTTCAACATTTATTTTATAAAATTAAAATTTACAACCAATCACATCTTTATAAGTAAGAGTCAAGTATTGATACTCTAATGCATATTGATTGATACTCTGAAGGTTAAGTTTTGATCATAGGTTTAAAATATGCATTTTATGACCTCTTATGATAAAATAGATTATATTGTAGAATGTATAATGTGTTAGACCTTGAAACCTTAGTTATAAGTTTTTAAGACCTTAAAATAAGTAAAATTTTTGAAGTCTAATGTGATTTTTTGGCTAATGCAAGTTCTCCAAACATGAAACATAAAATTTATTCTCATTGTATTATGTCAAAACAACACATATACGTTATATAAAATGTATGTATTACATAACTTGTATGAATTATGTAATGTGTATGTGTTATTGGAATTTGAATTAGAAAATGAGCCTCTAGGCTCAAAAATGGCTTGGATTTCTAAGCTAGAGGCTTGTGACTATGCATCTATAGATGAGATAGAGAGTTTTGACCCAAAAAAAATCAAATTTCAACATTAATCATCAAATAAGCTATGGATTTCAACATCAAAATTCAAAAAATTATTACCGTCACAATGAGCATGCTATCCTCTTTTCAAATACATGATTTTTATAATTTTTAGGCTATTTTAAGGTTCAAACTATATTTATTTCTAACTACACCCTTTTTAAGCCACTACATGCCACACATATACATGCCTATTCATGTTTATGTATTTTTTTCATTGATCCAAATGTAAAAAAAATTATATGGTAACAAACTAGGCCTAATTATACAGACATTTAAAAAAAATCAATTTTCATTTTTTTGAGGTAGTTAGGGGAGCTACAGAGATGACTATCCATTTTTTTATTAGTTTTCAAGATCTACTTAATTGAAAAATTAATAAAAAAATTCATTGAAAAAATATTTTAAAAAATCATAACATACTAGAAGATATTATCTAAATATTCACCAAAGGGTTTCAAACAATATGTAATGATGCTCAAATAATGGTGGACCACATGATGATCTATCTACTATGTTTTATTGAAAAAATATGAGGTTCTCTTCAAATTTTAGATATTTTACCTATTTATACATAACCATTTTGTAATTTTTTTTTTGTAAACTAGACTCAAAATTCTATAATTCATGTTTTTTATACCATCTTCAAAATTTGATTGTAGCCATCTCAAATTATCTACAAAAGTTCACATTTCTAAAATTTTAGAAGAATCATGTCCACAGGTAGGCACTTTTTGTCCCCCAACTTTGTGCACTTACCCATATTACTAATGTTATCTCATGCATAGCTTTGAATCATTTTCATTTACTACCTAGGTACTATGTACCATTTTTCTCTCACATGATTTAATGTCTCTTTCACTTAGAGACATGTATATATAAAAATGAGCTTATTCCACATGCCTCCAAGTATTATATTAAAAAATGAAGATTTATGGAGTGATAAGGAAACATTCCATCTCCCTATATAAAAAAATGTGTATTCAATGAAAAATAATGTTGGCATAACACTAACTAGGAAAGCCACTTGGTTACAATGGTTAACATATGTAGGCAATACACTTATATTCAATGATTTTTAATTCTAAATCTATGATGGGGATGCACAACATATTGAACCTAAAAAAATGAGATACCATATTGGAAGCTAAATATTTTAAAACCATTGGCCTTTATGTGGGCCTTAATGGATGATGAGGTTTTTTTATCACATATAGGAATGTAACACTTCTTAGTAATAATTTAAAAAATTTAATGACCTACATGATTTTCACTCAATATTGGAGTTCATAAAATCATAGTTGAAAATTTCCAGTCCTAAGTTGAAAAATAGTGAAGTCATGAGTTTGGATTTAGAAATTTGTGCTATCAAGCATGATATTAATTTTTTTGGTGTCAAAATTTATGTGTTCATAAAGGCTCTTATCCATACATACTCATCTTACTAAGATTCTCTGTAAGTAACTAAACAATTAAAGGAATTCACCTTTGATCATCTGGGTGATAAGATGGCCATAAAATAAAAATCTCATGGAATAAAATCTAAGTCCATAGGATAAATGATTTTTTATGCTAATAAAAATGTAAATTCTTCCATGATTACATTAAATGATATAGGAAAAGGTAAAAAAAAATGTGAGGTGACATGTCCATAAAAAAATTCAACATTAAGAAAAATAAAATGAGAAACAACATTTGTTTTCTGAACATTTTGAAAGGAAGGGCCTCATGATACCCATGAATGAAAAATATCATGGGACAAAATTGAAGCCTAAAAAAATAAAAAAGAATAAAAAGAAAAGAATAAGAAATATTGTTCCATTGAATATATGGTTTCCATCTCTAACAAAGAAAATAATACCTCTTAGAGTTTAACCAAGAGTAATTCTTGAGTTATAGAATTTGGTACCACATAACGTGTGAATTTTTTGAAGGAACTTAAGTGAGGATTTTTAAAAATAAAATTTTGGTCTAGTTTTTTTAGAAAATAAAATAATTATGTAACTTTAAGGTAAAGGTTCAATTAAATTCAACTCACTAGATCTTATAAAATTCATTATCATAACTTTACTATAAGTTCCTCAGTTAAAAATAAACTTGATGTCTCTAGTGTTCATTTTAAAACAAGGTCACTCCATTCTCATAGATGATGAATAGGTGAAGGTCACAAGGAAGTGTTATACAATTATTATAACTAGATATGAGGAAGGTAAAATATTAAAAATTAGGGGTGAGAACTCAGTTTCAATAAATTTATCTCATCTCACTAAATAAGAAATTCTAACAAGTCTTATCTAGCATGCCAAACTTGGGAACACACATTATGAAAACATTCAATAAATTTTTTTAAATGGTGTTTTAGGCTTGTAAACACTACCCAAAAACATTAAAATGTATGAGGCTTGCATATTGACATAACACCAAATGGAACCATTTCAAATGTTAGATTGGAAAGCTCACATGAAATTGCATTTAGTTCACTATAATCTGTGTTCTTTGCGAATTATTTCCACTAGTGGTCATAAGTACTTCACTTTGTTCATTAATCACCATAGAAAAATGTATTGGATAAACATTCTAAATAAAAATTTACAAGCCTTTAAAAATTTTAAAAAAATTGAACCAATATTTTAAAAATTAATACCAATGCATCATTAGTACATTGAAGACTAAAAATGATGGTGAATTCACATCAAAGGTGTTTGAAACCTATCTCAAGAATAATGGAATCAAAATTCATCTCACAGTCCCCTACACTCCTACAAAAATTTAGTAGTTGAGTGGATGAATATCATAAAATGTTTTACTTCAAAGGGGTAAATCTACATTTTTGTGTATAATTATATCAAATAATAGTATATCTCAACAACAAGTCACCATCATCATCCCTAAAATGAAGAGTACATATTATGCTTGGCATGGTCATATAGCTTTAGTGCAACATCTTCATATTTTGAGATACACATTCTATGAATTGATTCCTAAGGATAAAAGGAAAACTTGAAACACAAGAGTCATAAATGTATGATTTTGGGATACTTAGAATCCTCAAAGGCATATAGGCTATTTGAAGATAACATCAAGAAATTTAACATTGTAAGAAATGTTTTCTTTTGTGAAACTAAAAAAGATGTGACAATCATAATTTTAAAATTGGATCAACTTGAGAAATATCATAAATTTTAATTTTTAAAATAGCTTGAAAAGGGAACCTAAAATTGGGAAATAATCAAATTCCTATTCACTCTTGTAATTGAAAATGACACTCTCTCTGCACAATAAATTGAAACTTCATCAAAATATGGTTTGATGTCAAAAAATGAAAGAAATTCAAATCAATAAATGATTCAGTATTGATTATTAAAGTCATTTATAAAAGGATAAAAAATGGTTTAAATATACATTTAAAGATATTATATCTAATTAGGTTTTAAAAATAAGCACTAGAATTGCACATACAATCACATAATTATTAGACAAGTTCCTTGACTAAATTAAAGACATGATATAAAATATTACCTAGGAAGACTCTCTATAATAAGAATTCAATGTTGATTTTGACTTAAACCCACTTCCCTCAAATAATATGAAAGGATTGATACATGTATAAAAACAATGAAGAGTGAGTTTGATGAATTGATCAAAAGTGAAACTTAGGAATTGGTTGATTATACAATCAGATGTAAACCATTTTTATTTTATTTTTAAGTATAAAGGAGATGGTTCACTTGAAAAATAAAAATTAAGGATTATTTTAAATGTATTTTATTAATAAGAAGGAATACAATTTATTGAAACCTTTACACCAAGAAAAATGGACTTCCATTCAAACTATGTTAGCTTTGGCTACTCACAATGGATGGAAAATTCATCAAAAGATGTAAAAACTTCATTTCTAAATGGTGATCTCAAATAAATAGTGTACATGATGCATCCCAAAGGTTTTTAATTAGATAAACAAGATAAAAAAGTGTGAAAAATGAAAAAATAAATGTATATTTTGAAACAAACCCTAAAATCATGGTACAAAAAACTCACTAACCACCTCTTCAACATGAATTTCAAACATTTTGATTTTGAATATACACCTCTTTTATTGAAAATAGTTGAGTTTTTAATATTATATGTGGATGATCTAATCATCACATGAAATAATGAGAGATATGTTGATGTGTTTTTTATGCACACCCCAAAAATAACTCTCTTACTTAGTCTACATGGAATAACTATGTGATAAATTTATATGCTACCATAGATGTAACCCACATCTACATTGAAACTTCACATTATCCTAAAACCTTACCAAGTTTCTCTAGGTGGATATTCACAATGATCCCTATGAACTAATGTGAATTTTATGTAAAATAAACATAGAAGTGATAAATGGAATGGAAAATGATAAAATTCTAAAAGTTCATTGTATCACTAATGCTTGCATTAGTTTATTATCAATGAGACTATGGTTTACCTATGTCTGCACAGTCTAGCTTAAGCTCAAAATATAATAAACTTTCAAAAATAGTCTAAGGAAGGGGCTCATAGAGGATATGATTTCTAAAACAAATTTTCAATATACAAATCCTCAAATAATAATTTTTATCACAACAAATTCATCTATGATAATTAGTTTTAACATAGTCAATAAAATAAACCAATCTAGCTAGTAATTCACTTAGTCTGATTAAATCTATAATAAATAGTCAGAATTCATACCTTGTTTATGAAAACACTTAACATCTTTCAAATCAATGTTGAGATTTAAGGAAGCTTAAATTAAAACAATAAAAGTTAATGAATATACCCAATATTTTCTAAGTTCTCTTTGTGTTTCATTAAAATTGCTCCCTCTTATTTTATAATGTTTACAATGGGTGCTCTTATAGATCCTAAAACAATACTCAAAATATAATATTTCATGATTAATATGAATTTTTTTGTTACAAAGGTCATGATGATTTTTTAAAATAATCATATTACAAAAAAGAGACAAAAGATATAATAAAGTGGGGACAAAGGGACAAATTCATAATGAGTCCTTCCACTATAATGACCTTGACATGAGTTACCTTTTCATTTTATTAGTAATCATTTTAGGGTACCACATCATAATTTTTTTGGATCTTTTACTCCACCAAGGCCTTGGAAATCAACCTAGCATCATGCTGTAGCTTATGGATGTTAATAGGTAGGTCATGGAACAACACCTCCTCATGAGTAAAAAGATTTGTATCATTATAGAATGGGGCGTTGAGACTACCTTTGAATGCACTCACCCTGTTGATTCTATTGATGTCTAGGGTATCCATATGGATAACTTATTGATATTATTCTATATTTTACTTGGAAAATTTTATTTTGAGTGTTTTATTTAATCTACTAAGGTGTACGTTGAATTCATCAATTATGATAATTTGGCTATTTTATGTAAATAAAAATGTTATGATGACCTCTTTGAAATAGGTCAAAAAATTATCTTTGTTATATTTCAATATTTTTATGGTTCATTTCAAAATTTCTAGTTATATATGTGCAAAATGTATTCTTACCTCAGAATATAGTGTCTTGACTTGGCTTATCAAGACTTACATAAATTTATCAGTCATTGCATTTGTGTCTATCACCACTGAGATAGGGTCCTAATTTTTTATTCCTCTATAGTTATTATTTTCTTTGAGGTTAATGAAAACAAGTATTGCTTTGACCATAAAATTAGGTTATTCCTTATGTAAATATATATGTCACAACCCTCTTTAATTTTTTAGTTCTCTTTTCAAATTTGAACTAGCTGTCAAGATCACCAATATAGACCATTTTATGTCTATGCATTTTCTCTACTTGAATAACATCAATCCAATCCCCTCCCTCAGTATTCCTTTATGTGCTTGAAGTAACAATAGTGGCACGTGTATCTTTTGAGGTGGATAGAGTGACAAAGAGTGTGGGGGAAGGTTGAGTGGATGTGGAAGATGAAAAGAAGGAGATGGTCAAGGATGAATGGAAAGATATGTTGTGGTACACTAAGATTTAAAATGATATTGTAGTTATGATAGGGGTCATATATGATTGGACCTAATCCTTTAAAATATGGATTGTGGGTCTATTGACACTTCAAAAACTAGTCATCACTCCCAAGGTGTTTATTCTATTTTGAGTTGAATGAATATAACTAATAGATTTAAATTATTGAAATTGAAATAAATTAATATAAAATAGTATAATAAAAAAATAATTTAGCTAAAATTAGTAAATAGGCCTACATATATACAACCCTCCCTAAGAAAAACTTATGTTAACTTTGCAAGTTGACTATGACTAGAAAATGCTTGAAACGACATGCAAGTTGTGTCATGTCTTAAAAACAATTTAAACTATGTTGGGATTATTATGAGTACAAGGATAAACTATGGCCTTGTCTATTGACTATAGCTACACCCTGGTTCACTTTGCAACTAATTTTTTGATCTAGATATGTTCATCTATCTATGAAGGTTGATTGTTTGATTGTTAAATATGATTTGACACATGAAGACCTTAAAAATTAAAAAACCCTAAATATTTCACAATAAAAAAAATAACGATAAAAGTTTAAAAGTTTAGAATCGGGTTAGGGGAATAGGTAATCTACCCTAAAAAAACTCTACATAATATGAGTGTTTCCTACATAACTTAAATGGGTCTCAAGTCAAAGTAGTTCTCCCTCCTATGGTGATTGTTTGATCTAAGATTATGAAACTTTATGAATGTAGATATAATATTGATTGAAATTATTGAAAATGTATGACATTAAACTATAGTAAAATATATTTAGACTTATCTCTCAACTACTATAATGTAATAGAATTTAGACTGTGAAAAATAGTTCTCTTTTGCTTAGTGCATAGTAATTTAAAATCAGCTTGCTAGGGAGTCTCAAGTGAGTGACATGATGTGATTTTATATGGGAATATTTAGAATATTTTCACTCACTAACCTTAAAAAAAGTGTAAGAGAGTTGTATTGAAATGTTTTAATTTTAAAAATTGATCATTGGAGTGTGGGGGATAAGGTCATGCTAGTGGACAAGGTCATAATGTGACCTTGTCTAACCTAATGGGGTCTTATCCTATAGGGATATAAAATAATATAATTTTTAAAAAAATAGGAATGAATATGGTTGAAATAAGGATACATGCATGATATTTTAATTTTTATCAAGATAGTGGAGGTTTTCCTTACAAAGTATGAGTCACTAAAATTTTGAATAGACCAAGTGAGGTAAAGATGTATAGATTAGACATTATCAAGCACTCAATGATTAAATTTATATGTATACATTATATTAAACTTTACTATAGTGATTAAATGAAGTGAAATCACTATATTAAATTATAAGCAAACCTAAGTTTGCATGAATAATTTGTATTTTAAAGTGAAAATTGATTGTGCCAGAATCCTTAATGAAAACATACAACCATACCACTAAAAATAGTTATTGTCCAAATTTTAAAGTTGAAATTTTTTAACTTGATTGTTTTTGAATATCAAGGAAAGTATACACCAAGATTATGAAAATTTATTTTCCTATAACTTGAAAGTGAATAAGTGTTTTCCCTCTTGTTGAGGAATTTAGAGAATTTTTGAACCTGTGGTGAATAGAGAGTGATCAATTCTCAATTTCAAAACCATTTAATACTCTTGAGTTAGATATATTATATTATTCAAATGTAATTAAAATGTGTAGAGTACTCTGTAAAATAATTGAATGGGTGAAACAACCAAATGTGGCTCATTGTATTCAAAAAGTACAACCATAAACACCGATTGTTAGTAGAATCTAACATGGCCCACTTGAAAAAAGAAGATGAATCAATCTATTTTAGACATATATACATTTTATTTAAAATTTTTAAATTTGAAAAATATAAAATTTGAAACTTTTGAACTTTAAAAAATTAAAACTATCATGTAGTAACTTGAACATGAATGAATAATGTGCCCCCTATACTATACCATTTTGATATTGAATGCAATTTTGATTATATAGCTATTTAAACCTATAATTGTTTTAAATTTTCCAATTGTAACTATAATAATGCATGAAAACTCATGCCACATGTCCCCATATATGAAAATTTGTAATCACAATGTAATTTTTAATACTATATAGTTTTGTAAATCTATAATTTTGATCATATGGTTTGAATTATCAAGACAAGCCCATTGTGATAACCTCATTTTGAGATGAAATACATGGATTGAAAGTCAATTATATAAAAATATAATTTTAAAATAAATAAAATATATAATCATGCAATATCATTTTGAATAATTGAATAAGATTGCATCATAGTATTGAATATATCATTGAATTGTTTATGAAAATGTGTATTAAATAGATATAACATTAAAACACAGTCAAAATGTGCATGATATGTATCATATCACCAAGGTAAGAGCATAGAGTATGATTAATGCATGATATGAATCATGACACCATAGTAATAAGAAAGGAACATACAATAAATGTCATACAATGTCAAACAATTTTCATATAATGTCATATATAAGGCCCAAAAGCCACATACAAGGGATGTGTAAATGTCAAATTAACACACGAGGCCAATGGACACACATAAATGGCATAGTAATGCCATAAAATTTAAAAAAAAAACACTTTTAAGTCCAAAGAACACACAAAATAAGCAAGAAAGTTGTAATTTATCATGCAACAAAGTAAGAAAGAAACATAGATCAAAATGAAATTAGTCTAGATCAATCATATATGTATCAATATCCTTCTTATAAAATAGCATATTCATGTAAATAATATAAATTATGAGTGTTTAAAAATAAATAGTATGATATTTATATCAACATGGTATAAACTATGTGGATATATATAATCTATTGAATTGTTCATGGAGAATAAAGATATGCACTCAACTTAGCAAGGTTGTTGGGTAATAAGGGAAGCTTGACATAAAAATCATGTAAAATTATTTCCTATATCACACTTTAATACCTTATTAAAATTTATGTGTATTTTACAAATTTAAATATGATATCTATCTAACATAAAATAAATAACATATGGACATAAGTAAATCAATAACAATTGAAAATGCTATTTAGGTCCTGATTTTGAATTTTTGCCACGTTTGATTTGTTTTTAATGTTTGAAAATTTAAAATTGAAATTTTTATCTATAGGTATAATAATTATGTAAATTCATGATATTCATGGGTGTTTTAAGAGGTTTTATTTCTAGTGTTGTTAGGGGGAAACATCTTTTACCCAAATTTTCAGTCATTACAAATGGAACCAACCAATCAGGTTTGATATTTCATTTTTTCTCTTTCTCAACATTGATATTATTTTGATTTTTATAATAACAAGACCACTAATTTATAATTCATGATCCCAAATTTCTTGGAATATGACTGCTTGATACATTCTTGATAAACTTTTAAAATTTTGATAGCTTGTATGCATTTGTTGTTAAGCATTTATGATTCATATAGGTGTTTTTATTGATATTCATTATCTTTGATAATGCATTTTAATTAGTCCCTTAAAAAGGGTATTTATATCTCAAGAGTGAGTGAAAATTCCATTTCATAAAAAAGAGAGTAGGGTATAGCCATAATTGGTGTGTGTATACTTGTGCAATATTATCAAAGAGAATAGATGATTTTATTATGCCAATATATGCCATGCTTTGCAATAATATTTCTTATTATTTTATTATTTACTTATACTTCACCATTTCCTTGTGGGTAGTATAGGGTGGATAAATTTTGATATATTTTGAACTTGGAACAAAATATTTTGATCAAATTTTATTCTTGAAAGATAAACCACTATATGTCAAAATTGTAGAAGGTAGGTCAAATCATGTGATAATATGTGTTAGCAAAAAATTGAAAATATCCTTACCTATTTTATTTTTTAGGTTTATTAATTCCACCCATTTTATAAAATATTTGATAGCTTTAATAATAAACTTGTGTCCTTTCGAAGATTTTAGATTGATTTTGCCAATTATATCAAAGCCCTAAAGAAAGAATGTCCATGGAGAGACAATAGGTTTTAATGCATATGATGGAGTGTAATTGAGATTTTTATACCTTTAACATTGGGATCATAATTTAGAATATTCATGAAATTATTGTTCCATTGTTTGGACAATAATATCCTTAACATACAAGCTTAGAATACATGGTTTTACCACTAGATTGGTCTCCATATTTGTTATCATGAAATTCAAGTATAGTAATTTGATCTTTGATTTTATTTAAACATCATAACAATTATCCATAAAAAGATAGTTTAAAAATGGATCCATCAATTAGTACACACCTCATGGCTTGATGTTGTAACTAATTTTTTCTTCCCACATAGATGTTTTAGGAAATGTATATTTATAGAGGTATTTATATATCAATGTACCATTAAAGATTATTTACACTTAATTCGATATCAACTGAAGGATTATATAATTATTAGATATTTATTTTATTATTTTTGGGAATAATGGAGTTTTATTCCTATTTAATAAATAATTGTGAGTAGGGAATATTTGTAAATAATATTCATAATTATAGCTACTTATTTGTGAATTTAAATTTAAATTTTACCTTTCTAAAAATAGTAAGAAAGCAAGGAGAAATATAACATAGCTTATTCTAAGTTGTCTAGTCTAAAACAAAGTCTATAAATTTACATGTAGGATTAAGACACTTTCATAAATAGGATCCTAGAATTCATTTCTAGATTAGAAAAGATAACTAAAAGTGGGACACCTTACTATCTCAAAATTTAGTCCTTTTCTAGTGTTGTTTTCCAAGTGGTTTGAGATTTTTGGGTTCTATTCGGCAAGCTTGTGTTACCCTGTTAGTGAAATATTAGATCTTAAAATCCTATGGAGATTGCTATGCATCTATTTTTAATTTTCAAATCCATAGGAGCTCTTTATTCTTGAACTTGAATGGAAACTTGTAAAATATATAGAAGGGGTTAGTGTGTAAATGATACATTAGATGCACTTCACACCCCATGCGTGGGCATGCTGATTACATACCAATACTTTGAGGAGGGATCAAGCTAATGTAGTTCTCCCATTAAAATGTTTGGTGCAATTATGTATGATAAATGTAACTAGATTAAAAATTAGATGTACATAATATGGATAGGGACTAATTCAAAGGTTTTAATAAGCTTGAAATGATCTTAAAAGGCTGTATGCAAAGAATAGGGAAGAGTGCTTGAGTGT
Source organism: Torreya grandis (assembly GCA_037957365.1). NCBI lineage: Eukaryota > Viridiplantae > Streptophyta > Pinopsida > Cupressales > Taxaceae > Torreya > Torreya grandis. The sequence goes on from JARHVA010003104.1 coordinate 54,875, forward strand.
ACTTGCTTGTATTCTTGCTTCTCTCTTGTAAATGAGTACCAACCCTTATAAATGGAATTTTATAGGGAAATTAATGATCATGGTTAAATTAATTCATGTTATGTTGATAATAAAAATGATAAGTATCCAAAATATTCTGACTGTTAGGACTGATTTGACACTAAGACAACAATGCCAAAATTAGGACACCCTAAGTTTCAGTGCTCCTATCCAAGTTGGGTGCTATTTTCCAAAGGGAATGATAATTATGGGTATGTATTTGGGCTGAAAATATCTACTTGGGTCCTAAGGGTGAAGTCTATAATGCTTTGGATGATAGGGAATTAGTGAAAGAAAAACCTAGAAAGGTTGTGTAAGTAGGAAGACCTATGGATTGGGTGTCATTAGCCATGCTTAAGTCATCTAATTTTGAATTTTATATGAATAAACTATTCCCCCCCCCCACTTACTCTAATGATGTATCAAAGTGAAATACAAAGATAAAGGAAAGTAAAAAGCATACCTAAACTTACCTGCAAGGGAGAAGATCATGAAGCTATGTGATGCTAGATATGCATAGAGATATCATGTTGTGAAGTGTGAATATGTAATGAAAACATAAAAGTAGATATATTATAATTAGATATGATATATATATAAAATAATAATGTATAAAACTTGAGTAAGAGGAAGAGAAAGGACTAAATATGCCTCACCAGGTACATGAACCAATTTAAAACTTGTTGTGACATTAGACAGTGTTAAGTGTGTGTTGTACCAAAAGTAATATCATGAATAGAGTTAAGTGCTTAATTCCCTATAAGGTGGCTCAATAATGAAAATTTTTTCCATTTTGATCCATCATCACCAACTAAGTGAAGTTAATGAATCATGCGTACACTAATCAATGTTTGGACTATTTGTCCAATCCCTCTAAATAAGTCGCTCAAGAATAGAAAGGCTATCCCTTTGGATCAATCATTTCCCCATGAAGTGAAGCTATGAATTGATTCTAATATAGAGTATATGGCATATTATATGGCTCATGGATCCCATGGATGTTCTATAAATTTGACAATGTGGTATGGATATCTTGAAAAATAGGCTACTCTTGGCCATTTTGAAAGATAGTAGTTAAGATTGTATGAAATACACTCTAAAATTGATATACTAGGCTTATATGAAATCCAAATCAAGAATTTGGGTACTTAAAAAGTTAAACCTGTATGAAATTTCAACTTTAAAGTGATACCAACCTCCTGAAGATGGAGTAAAACATGCAACTACTGAGAATGCCTGGATAATAAACTAAAATCAAAAATAAAAGAAGGCCAATGTGCCATACACATTTCCACCAATCACTAGTGTCAAGAACATGGATTATGATTTAGAAGTTATGTCATCTACCTAATCTAAAACCAAAAGTGGGAATCATCATGCTGTGCATTATAACCCCCTATATCTAGATTCTTTGAGAAAACTATACTGAACTACTGATTTTGACTGATTTGGATGTGTAAAAAATTTATCTACATTGAAATTTTTCCTTGTTTCTATAAAAATTGAGTGTTTAATACATAGATAGGAGCACCAAAATAAGGACACCCCTATGTTTGGCACTATTATCTATTTTTGGCCCTATTGTCCTATGCTAAAACAAGTTGTTGATTTGGAATCATCACTATTTTTTTGTTCTATTCTGACTAGTTTGACCTCTAGATTCTAAATTGGGTGATCTAAATTTTGTCATTTTGATTGTTGGGATCTTTCATCTTTCTGAGAATAAACCCTATTTATAACCCCTTCTTCTAAGGGTAGGAATTATTGAACCTACAATGATTGCCCTCAAAATAAAATAGTATTTCAAGTGTTCTATGCTTCATAGTTACATGATATAGCAATGATATGTGACAATATATCTCTAGATATATCAATGTTTGTAATGAGATATTTATTAGATCAATAGGGGTATGCCTAGATAGATATAATAATGTAAAATCATGTGCAATATAATGAATTAGAACTAGAAATGTTAGATGTTAGTTGCCAAGGAGGGATGGAGAATGATGCTCATCATGGCATTCAAGAAAGCAAGGTAAATGCATGATATGGATCATGACATTGAAAATAAGGACAAGCAATCAAGAAAAAAGCATAGAAATCAAGAACTAAGATGTAAAAAGTATACAAGGTTGGCCAAGGGGCCACACAAATAAGGTACATGGACACATATCACTCAAACTAGAAAGCAAACATATAATGCATGGTCAAATGCCACATACACATACAATTTGAAACAATCAAAGATTCACATAAGTGTTACAATCACATGGAAGAGTAAAATAAAGGTAAATTGGTAAATGTCTGAAGGTACATACAAATGCATAGAAGCAAAATACATTAGTAGATGTCCTAAGCCACACATAAGAAATAAAATTGGAACTAGAAATGCAATATCATCCAGCTATGTAAAGCAAGAAAGGAAAACATGTAAAAATTATAAAGGTAAAATCACATCTAACTAATCAAAGAAAAAGTGTTATTATGAAATACATGTTTAGTAAAAGATTAGGTATATGCTAAGAGATACACAAGTGCTAGATAATAATGAAATGTTGATTTAATAATCTATGTAATCTAGTAATTAGCGTACATCAATATGATAACTTATATTTGTAGTTTAGGATTGACATAACCTAGATGGTGTTGTCATATAGAAGATACCCCTAGTGGGTATGTATATCAATGTGTGTCTCAAATGTAGAAGTAGGAATGCCCTCTTAATGGGTAGAGTGAAGTAATGAAGTAATTAGATGTCATTGCACACACTCAAAGAAGATCAAGTGAATCATAGTAATGTAGATAATAGATAAACAATAAGCATAAAACAAAGAATGTAAGTCCAAGCATGATATTAAAAATGTAAAACATGGATGATGTATACAATTGAAATGTTTTTGGTATTTTAACATTTTTGAATATTTTTATGTTTTGATATAAGTAATGTACAAGAAAAACTAGGAAGAAATGATACTAATCAATGAGTCTCATGGGAGACTCCCTATCATGGTTTCTTATATCATGGTGGGTCATTTAAAACAAATGATAGTAGGTTGCTATGTGAAATAGGTCCTAAAAAACTCACCTGTAGTGAATATTTCTCTAAAGTGGTACTCTATGATGTGTATGACTGAGTAATAGATTGAGATGGATCTACAACCTATGATGGTGGCTTATTTAATACTAACCATAACGGGTTTCTACTTGAAATAGGTCTTGCAAAACTTAGTCATAGTAAATATTTCACTAAAGCAATACTCTATGATGTGTATGTGTATGGAACTATATTGTATGTCTTGGACTACACTATTTTATGTAGGTTGAACTTATTTTACTAGTCTCCAAATTTGCTAAGTAGGTGGGATAGGAGATCTCCTATGAGGCTCTATTTGATAAACTACATTACTCTCATGATAAGTAACTGATGATTCCTATGAAGGAATGTCCTTGGAGGACTCAATCATCGAGTAATGAGGTCTATAGTTCAATGATGGAGGAGATATTGGTGCCCCCTATGTGAATTCTATAATGCCATTATCAATACATCTATTAATGCAATTCTTGATTCCATAACAGTCATTATCTCTAAGTCCATGGATATGATGGTAGTTGCAAAAGGGTCGATGTGGTTGCCTATGAAGGAGATGTAGATCTCATTGATGAGAAGAAGGTAATGTGATTAACCTCCTATCTAGTACTACTAATAATATAACATCTGGGTTTTCCCTCTCTAAATCAGAGTGTAATGGTTCCTTATTTCTATTCTCTATAGTGCTTATAGTAGCTTGTGATTTATGGTTTTGATTTGTAACATTTCTTGCAACCAATTAAGTAGGTGAAGGTGCATATACATGATTGGAACTAGGGTACCTTTGAATCTTTTGTATTGTATTATGATTTTATAATGTTGTGATATTTTCATGTAATAGTTGATTCTGCATTTATAAATCTGAAAATAACTTGCTCATGCTAGTGATTTGAATCCTTAGAGTCTCACAAGTGCAAACTTCAGTTGCTTCTGATTGAACATATAAGCACATATGTTGAAGAGGGTTTTCATAAGATATAGGCAAAATATATGTATTAGGAGAAATAGTATAGGCTACCTCACCTATTGGAGGGGTGATATCTTGGACTTGGTTAGAGGGAAAATAGCTATCACCCTCTTGAGGAAGAGGAGGAGAAAGGATTTATTTCCTCTACATGAAATATGACATTGAAACAAGAGTAGCCAAAGAGGCATATAAATATAGGTAGAAAGTATGCATGTAGGCTAAAATACATGTAAGTGAAGTTATAAAAAGTATATCAATATGATTATAGAGAACAATTCACATGAAACATAGAAAACATGGGATAAAAAGTGTGAATTTGTGCATGTATGCATAATAAATTGTGACATGTGCTATGACATTTATAATGTGTTTAACATGATAAAATTTTATATTTTTACCTATGAGAGATAGAGAGCAAAATAAAAGAGCATGAAATTGTTCATGAATGCATAAAGAGTTTTGACATGTGACATAACATTTCAAATGTGTTTAACATGATAATCTTAAAATAAATTCCATTTGAAAGATAGAAAGCGAAGGGTTGAGAGCATGGATTTGTGCAAGAATGCATAAATATCTTTGACATATATTATGACATTTGTAATCTATTTAGCATAATGAATCTAGAGATTTTTCCATATGAAAAATAGAGAGTAAAGGATAGAGAACATGATTTTGTTCCTAAATTCATAAAGAGCTTTGACTTATAACATAACATTTCTAACATTTTTAGCATGAAAAACTTGAATATAGTTCCATACGAGAGATAGAGAGTATGCAAAGGGCATATTGAAAACTTGTGTAATTTTAGCAATAAATGTTGTAATACAATCCCTTATTATGAAAATTAAGTATGAAATGCAAAGAATGAAACTTTGTAATAACATATGATAGAATTAATCATTCATGTACATGATAGGACCTATTATAGATTCCTTATTCTTTGAAAGAAATGTAAGAAAATCTTGTAAATAAATGAGCATCATTTTCGCAATTTGGCTATGGATGTAAGGTGATACCTCAAGAAGCAAAGTAAGAACTAGTATATGAAACTAGGGATTTTTAAAAAATATTTATGTAACATAACATGAATTTTTAAATTTAAAAATGATTTTTTGATTTTTATATGTGACTAAAAATTTATAAAATGATTGGAAAAATGACTAGAAAATTATTGGGAGCTAGTTGGTGTAATTGAGGTTTTGGAATGATTTTTAAAAAAACTAGTATGGTAATTTTAAAATATTGATATGAATTTATAGAAAATTTGTATAATTTTTCTTGAAAAATTTAGGAAAAATCATAAAATATTTCTAAAATTAGCAATATATTTTTCCTAGTGTTTGGAATGTGTTTGTATGTAACAAGGACCTAGTATGTGCAAACTAGGGTTTTAACAAAATATATGATATTTTTGAAATTAATTTGTAGATTTTTTATTTTTAAATACATGAAAAATAAATAAATTATGGAAAAAAATTAGAAATAATTTACCCTAGGGTTTTTAGGGTTTTTGTGCAAAATTTGAAGTAGGGTTTTTTTTTATCTTAATATAGTAATAAATAAGAGAAACATAACTTAGCTTATTCTGAATGGTCTAGACTGAGACATGATATAATACTAGAGGAGTAAGACTAGGAAACTATCAAAACCTAGATCCTAAGGTTCTTTTCTATATTAGATACTATAGACACCTAAAACTAGCCATCGATAACTTCTAATCAGGGTTTTGGCCAATTTCCACCCAAAATGCACTATTTGGCCTCAAAACACTCAAACATGTTAAATGATGTTAAACTAAAATAGTCAAGTGCTCATTTTTTTTTAGGGTATCCCTAAATAAGGAAATATAATTTATTGACCAGCTAACTTTGATCAGATCATTTTGAGTCAAAGTGCTAATTTTGCACCTAGATGCTTTGGATTGCTATTTCTTATCAAATCTCTTACACGAGACATGTGTCTTTGTTATTTTCTATTGGTAACATCATAAATGGGAATATAGTTCCAATGCATCTAAAATTTACTTCCAATTCTAATCGAGTCAAATTTTGGATCAATAACAAGGCATTTTGATCAATTTGAGTAATTTGTGCACAAAGTGCTTAAACATGATTAAGAACTAATTAACCCAAATCAAGACCTAATCAATAATTCCATGGAAACTTGTTGAAAAATTATTTTTGGAATTGGATATTGAATATATACATCATCGGGTGACCTCATTTCTTACGAAGACATTCCTAGGCCATAAATACCACAAATATCAGGATTTATGCCCTTCATGCCTCATCAATGCCTTCCATGATGCCCTCCATGCCTCTTAATTTCCCCTTATTCCAATGTCATGATGAGCATAATTATAAACATAATTCAAAAAATTAAATAAATACTCAACCACAAATCTCAATCTCAGGATGGATGGATCAGGTTGACTCTATACATTTGCAAAAATATATAAATATGAGGCCTTACCACATCATTTCTAAGACATGATTATGTAAAGTTATAATGCAAGATTGGTTCCAAAATCTTCATGAAATTATAGTTACCATACCAAATTGATTCCAAGACAAGCCAAGCCTCAAGCCAAAGGTGCCAAGGAGAGATGGAGGTAGCCAAGCTTCCACTACCAAGGACTTCATGAGCACACAGCCAAGCAAGCCACCACTACAAAGGCATTTGGAGCATCCAAGGAAGGTGAAATAATTTTTGTGTTTTATTCCTTAATTTTTAGTTGTGTTTATAATTTTTTTGTTAAATAATCTCTCTCTAATGTTTAGGCCTAGAGATGTTATGGTATTAGTGTGTTTACTTCATTTTGTTTTCATTTTGGAACTAACATTATACTAACCATCCTCTCTTCAGTCAAATTCCTAGATCACATAATGGCATCCTTGATGGGATGAGATGCATCTCAAACATGAAGAAGATCATTTTATAGATTTAAAATATTTATTTAGACCCTTAAATATCTTGAAAATTGATTTTCTAACTTTATTTTGCAATGTTTTTTGCCATGGGTTTACACAGTAACCAACGTCAGCTAGTAAAATAAACATTAGTTACATAGCTTAACTGACGTTGGTTAGTAAAACCAACATTGGTTGGATACTTACCATCAGTCACATTAGTGTAACTGATGTCAGTTAGATAACTAACATCGGTTAGAAAATGTAACCATCATCGGTTATATAAGTTGACATCAGTTACTATGTTTTTCTCAAAACACAAACCCGAGAGATCTTTTTCTAAAGTTCATTGTTTCAAACCCAAAAGAGCTTCAAGGCTAAAGGACATGATAACATTTTTTATGTAGGACCAAACTTGAAATTTTCTAAAAACATGTTCTATATCAACTTTTCCATGCTTAAAAATCAATTAGGAACCTTGTTTTGGTGTTTAACAAAAGAATTTAGAAGTTTATGGTGAATGTTTTTCAAAGTTTGAAACTAAGACAAAGGGGTCAAATAACACCACCTCACTTTCCATTTGGGCTTAAAAATGAACTCACATTTTCAAAAAAATTTGTATTTACTTAGTTTCTTAGATTAAATTTTGTTTGAAAAAATGAGGGATGTTGCATGTATGCTCTTCCATTTGTCCCCTCTAAGGAACCCTTGAATCAAAAGTGCCATTCCTATTACAAGTATCCTAGTCCAAGGCTTACAAAGAAAGTCATATAAAACACTCCCCAAAAACTCAAAAAAGTTTGGGTGACCTTGAAAATGACCCTAATGTCTTTCTACTTTCATGCTTTCTTTATTTTTATGTAAACTTGGCTTACGAGGGGGAATTCATCACCTCTCATGAGTTCTTTGAGGAAGATTTGACCCAGGGTTTTACCTCTTGGAATTGAATTAATTTGGCTCCTAATTAGATTTTCACATGGGATGTAGTGGCACTTGGGAGATTGCACTACATTGAGTGAACAATAGGATGTAGTGGTTTTATAAAGGACTGTGCCTTTTTACAATAAGCCAAGTGATACAAACCCAAAATTAATGATTTTTTTGTACTATTTTACATGTAAGTCATTGTTTAATTAATTCCCTTTGATCATTTAGAAACTTGTTAGATCTTAGACAAATCCCCACTTACCACAAAAGTATTGTTGGTGCAAGGTGAACCTCAAGGTCCATGCCACAGTACTATCATTTGAGAGAAGGGGGTGTAAAAACCCTACTATATAATGCACATTTATTTTTGGATGAAAACTTTAAATCCTCTCAAATGATGTATATTTATATATTCAAACAATACCAAGAAACATTATCATTTTAGGACCTAAGAGTGATTAATTAGTTGGTCTTGTCCTAGATTAGAGTCTTGTTTGAAGCCAAAACTTGGTTTAGACAAATAATTCAAACCAAACACATAGTCCTAATTTTCCTTTGAGAAAATAGGCATTATGCTACCCATGTGAAATCATCAATTTTCCTTGTTCAAATTTCATCAAAAGCTTAAGAGTCATATCATCCACTTTGACGCAGTTATGCTACCCAATTGAGTCTAGACCTTTACCAAAGTTATTTAAAGTCCTTCACTTATAATCTAAATTTGGAATTTCACCTTTATAATTTCATAGGGTTGATGTGCTAAGTGGGTTTTCTATTTTCACTAAGCTTGAGGGAACTTAGGTTTAATTTCCAATCTGGGTTGAAGGCCATTTATGGCTCATAATCATTGTCATCACTTGATAGACTTAAGCTATTTTGTGCTAAAACACTTACACTTTGAGTCTATACACCACAATATTTTGTGTCAAGAAAATTAGTGTTATGTTGTCAAAATTATGGGAAACTATATTTACCTTAGAGAGTTTTTAAAACAAACTTTTTTGTCACACCTTTTGGGTAGTGCAGTACTGCCCAAAACATTTCAAATAATGTTTCATAGACCCTCTTACATAGAGTTCAAATTTGTTCTTACATTTTTAGACTAATCCAAGTGTACTTTTGTGATCCTTTTTCTAAATCATAATTATACCACTCACTTTTGTCTAGCTTATTTGTCAAAAGAGCCAAGTTTTATACCATTTAAAAAAAATAAACTATCTCTAAAAGTGCCTTTTGTTTCATACCTTATACCTAGTTGATCAAGTGCATGCCCAAGAATCAAATGCCTAGTGTTTCTTAGGAGTGTTTCCAATCTGTTAGATTAAATCTTTCATCTATTTTAAAGACTAGATTTTGATGTTGTCCAGCTAAGAGTCGTAGTGCATGCCTTGTGCGAGCCTAGCTTTTGACAGTGTGTTTGGCCAAAAGACTTAGCAACTTTTAAATTCATAGATTAGATTGATTTGAAACACTTTGACCTTAGAGTTTGGCATTTTGATTTTGGTCTATTTACTTGCTTATCTTTGTGTGAATAGTGAAACATTAGATACTTCATGCTAGCTTGTTTCCTCATAAGTATTTGCATAAACCTTTTGATCCTTTCGAAAAATATAGACCAAGTTGGAACATCTTCTATTTCAAATATTATCCTTTTTATAGTTTTTAGAACTCTTTGACCTTCTATCACAAAACATTGACTATGGATCGAAATATGTATTGCTATACTCATAGTGGACTCATGTACAATCCAAGGATTAGTAACGTAGTTATACAAGAAGAAATGGTGTAAGACCCCTATGTGGATAATATTTATTATGAGATGGATTCTTATCTCTCTTATAATACTCAATTAGGGGAATAAAGCCAAGATCCATTGGCTAACTATCTTGATAACACACCACCTTATTTAGAACAAGAACAAGAACAAACCACATAATACCGAGATACAATACATGTGGTCGATGAGCCAATTCTTCAATAGTCATATTCTACTAATACGGCTTCCACATATGATCCATTTTTGTTTGAGTGACATTTTTTAGAGAAAAAAGACAAGATTTTGGTTAGAGCCATAGAGGTAGGGGCCAAGTTTCTAGCAGACTTTCCACATGAAAATTTACCAAGTCTAGTAAGAGTGCCCCACAATATCATTTACAATAAACAAACTTCTTCTCACAATCCTATGGCTCTAGTCCAAACAATGTACCAAGATCTTAACATATCTAATCAAGGAAAAAACATCATCAAAGATCACTTTAACCAAATGCAGATAATATATCAAACCTAATTGAATCTAGCACATGATTTCAATCAAATGAACATAGTGATTAAGCCTCTCATTGATCTAGTTCCTTCAACAAGAGTGTTGCTAGAGTTAACTAGACAAGAGAATTCAAATTTTGACCCATTCATACAAACCACTTCGATAGATAACTTGATGTGTATGCTAGTTATTGAAGAAGTGTATTCGGATTCTACATAGAATAGTGAGCCAAACATAGTGGACAATGTGAAAACAATGTCTAATCTAGATCAAAGTGGTACTAATGCAAAAACAACTAGACAAACAACATGTGCCTATAGTTAATCCCATGGATAGATCACTATACTAGGGAATAGTAGTTTCTACACCTCAACCTTAACTAGCTACTTCCTCAAGTGTATAACCTATGGGATTAGGTAATCAAATAATGACTAATGTCATGCCTGAATGACAAAATGTAATGAACCCTACTCCTCCTCATTAAGTAATGAGTAGTATTCCATAATAGAAAACACAATGTAGTGTATCAATGCAATAGAGGACAAATACATTACCACCTCAATTAGGGGCAACATATGTTCCACCTTGTCAAGTAATGATAAACATACCTCTTCAGTTACATAATAATATGCCAATTCAAAACCAAGTAATGACTAGTCAACAATGTGAAAATATTAGTTAGTGATAAATGTTGAATATATAACATGTTTTCACTTCTCCATAGGGATTCATGTAATAAGGAGGTCCCCATGTTTATTAGGTACCTACTAGACAACCATTAGTTCAAAATGTGCCACAAATTTAGAGACAGGGTATTGGACCACAAGTTCTCACTCAACAGCAAGGTTTGATTAGTCGACAACATATCCCTTTTCAACCACAATATGCATAGTATAGTTATATCCATCTGTCCCAACAAAAATATCCTCCAAGTCAGACCTTCATTGCCAACCCAAACCAAAATATCATGTAACCAATTATGCAATTTCAAGTACATGCTAATATGCATATGCATATTCCTAGTCCATTCCCCAACCAAACCAAAATACCCCAATAGGTATCTCCATCATTCCTTGGTCAAAATATCTCACTTGTGACCTCTCAACCACCTACCCAAACTATTATTCTCCCTCAAACCAATGTTCCTTCTAGTTTCTTTTCTCAAGAATTGTAATAGATGAAGGATACATTTGTTGCCATTCAAACTAGCAAATAGAATAAAAAGTTCAAATTGGATTACATGTCTTCCTACCCATTTAACATGGAGTATTTGTAGATACTATTTCCTTCAGGATACGAACCACCAAAATTTGACAAATACAAAGGGAAAGGTGACCCTAAGGCTCATTTGACTGAATTCTTTGTTGCATGTTAACCAGTGGCATATAATGACATTTACCTTTTGCTATTATTTCCAAGGAGTTTGGCTAGACGATCCTTAGAGTGGTTTTTAAAGTTACCCAAAAATTTAGTAATGGATTTGGATGATATTTTTGATAAATTTGTGTAGCACTTTTTCTATAATCTCAAGCATGAGATTTAATTAGTAGACTTAATGCAAGTAAAGCAAAAAGCTGGTGAGAGTTTTGTAAGTTACATACAGTGATGGAGAGCCGTTACAATCCTTTCACCCATAGTTTACTAGATAAATAATTAGCCACTATGTTTACCAAAAATTTGCATAGTGAGATAGCTTATCATTTGGAATTACAATGTGCACATAGTTTCAAGGAAATCATCGATAGAGGCTTATTAATTAAGTGAGTTCTCATAAATAAAGTAGTTATCAAGCTTAATTCAACTAATCAAAATCAAGGTACCAATCAATGAAATGACCAACATCCCATTTAAGTGATAGCATCGCAACTGACACAGGGTAATAACCAAGAAAGATCAAATTAATTCAACCACAATAAGAATGTTGTGGGAAATAGAGTAACCAAAGTTCATCATGTCTAAATGGTGTAAACATCATCTGTACTAACTTTTTAGCTTACTCCTACTTAGCAACCTCTCCAACCAATACCAGAAGCTCAATAACCAAGACCTGCACAATAAACACGATAGCCTTTACCATTGCAAACCCCTTCTCTTAGGAGAACTGCACCTCCACATCATGTCTTTAGTGACCTAAGAGAACCTATTGAGTCTATATTTCACAATCTTGATGCCACTAATCTAATTAGTTGGCCTATACCAAAGCATTATCCACAATACATTCCTTATCCTAATTTGTACCATGAAAATGAATTTTGTGACTATCATTGGGTCAATGGGCATAATTTATGAAGATGTGTCCAAATCAAGAATTTAATTAAGAATATGCTAGATAATGGGGAGATAACATTGGATAATGGTGCTTCCAATTCCAATCAAACACTTGAGATTTATAAAAACCCCTTTCCTTAATATAAAAATCAACAGTAGTAAAATAATCAACAATAATAACAACAAAATTAACAATGCAGTAGTAAAATCAATAGTATCAAAATCAGAGACCAAACTAGTAGAATCAACAAAATCAACAGTAGAACCCACAATGATAGAATAATGGACAAAACCAAGGTTAGAACAGTAACAACCAAAAAACCTACCATGTAGCTTCACATGACTACAATAGGGTTATAGGTCATATTGTAGGGGGTAGTGTTAATACCATCTCCATTAATCCTAAACCAAGCACTAATCAACCTAGACCATTGCTAAAAAATAGCATTCAGCCAAATTAAATGGAAAATCCTTATTTGACCTAGGAATGTATATAAGCAAACTAAAAAACTAGGACTTCCCCTTTTGGACCTTATATTGACAACTCATCCTTGCCACATGACCACATGTGAGTACGCTAATAATTGTGACTTATCTTGTCTAGTCCCATACCATTTCCAACATTGATTAGCAATAATGGTCTAGTATTTAATATTGATTGTGAAATCACAACTCAGAGGTCAAAGATTACTATCCCAATCTCACAACCATCTACCACTTTTCATGTCATCCAACCAACCATTTAACCTCAGAATAAACCATTCACTACTGACCAAGATAAGAAATTTGATATTGTGGAACAATTACATAAGACACTAGCACAAATTTCTATTTTAGATTTGATGTGAACATCAATAATCCACAAGAACATCGTGAATGATTTTTTGACACAATCCACTATTTTTAGTGACATATCCCCTGATAAATTTCAAGATTTGGTTGGACACCTAGCTCCAGCACAACAAGTCACATTAAACCAACGTGATCTATCCTCCCTTGGCCCAATCCATAATAATCCATTATACATATAAGTTTATATAAGATGGCATAAAGTGAAATGTGTACTTATAGGAAATATATTCTCCCCCAACATAGTGCCTCTAAAGCTCAACAAGCTTCTTGGGTACACAATAGTAGATCTCTAGCTAGAAACAATAACCATCAAAGCCTATGATAATTAGGAAAGAGAATCACAAGGCACCACTACTTTGTCAATTATCATTGGGCCTTTGACCCATGATATACTTTTCCATGTGCTTGATCCTGAATTATCATACAATATGCTTCTAGGCAGGCCTTGGATACACGAGATTCATGTAGTCTTGTCAATGCTACACCAATGTATAAAGTTTTCCCACTCAAGGATAGAAGTGAATATTCTAGGAGATTTGCACCCATATGAACACTGCAAGCATCTTGAGGCCAAATTTCAAAGCTATAATTATCAGTACAACATGAATCCAAGTTCCAAGAAGGATAAAGGAAAGGCTATACTTATTTATCCTTCACTAGATAATTGCATAGATCCTAATACCTTAGATTCCCTTTCCCACATGCTACCTCTTGAAGCTTCTAATTATTTCACCATTTTAGATAATGAACTGGGAGAGTATGTGACACATGATACATTTCATATTTTTAATATTCCTCAAAATACAAAAACCTGTGGGAGACCTAAAGTCTCCCCACATATGGATTGGCAACAAAAGAATAAAGATAAGGGACCTATCACATTTGTACCAACATCTAGCCTAAACCCTGACCATCTTAAAGGGGATAAATTATGGTTATACAATGACAAACAAGATGATTCTTATAAAAATTCAAAGTATCCTATTCCCAATAAGATCATGAAGTGTCACAATTATGAAGGAACATGCCTTAGATCAAATCAATAGGGAACCATCAAGCCAATTTCCATGACTAAGTATGAAAACCTTATGGACATGAATTTAAACCACCTAGGGGTGACCCCAAATATATTATTCAAACTCCATCACCATTGACTAGTAATAATGATGCCAATAGTGAAGCAGAGTTCTATCATAGCCTCACCTTTGATAACCTAGCTAAAACCAACTTATTTGATAACAATGCCATTTGTACCCTTACCCTATCCATTCATCGCAACCTATTACCATTGTATTATCTCTAGTTGATAGATTGGGACCAACAATAATCTAGTCTATCAATTGATGAGTTCTAAAATGATGAGGCATTTTGTGATTTTTTAGGCCTTAGAGATAATGTTTCATTGGGAGATCACAACTTATGATTCTCAATCACATTGGATCTTGCAACCTATTTTAAAGAGTGAGTGAACACCCTTAGCCAAAACAAATAAGTAAAACATTAAGGTCCTAAAGTGAAAAACTTTTTGAGGTGCTTTTTGATCAAGAAAAAAGTAAAGATAAAGGCCAGTCTAGTGGTGAAAACCTATTTTAGGTGCCATTAGATGGGGGTGTTCATTCTTCTTAAAATTTAGACTAGGGGACCACCAATGATGAACTTGCCTATGAATCTGAGTTTAAATTTGAGTAAGAATAAGTATTTGATCAAATTCTTCAAGAATTTCCAACTATTTTTTTTACATGGCTAGGTCTCCCATTAGGGGACTCAAATTCATTATGCCTAAGAGAAGATGAAGATCAAGTCCTAATAGAGGACCCTAACATAATTCAATAGTTTAATTCATTGCCTACTATCCTAGAAGATGGTTTGACCTTCTAGTTGAAGATAAAATAGAGGTAAATATCAAGACTCCATTAGACTAAAAATGGATAAAATTAGGCACATCCCTCATGGAAGAGGAACATGACATCTTTACAACTCTATTGAGAGAATTTGTAGATATCTTTGCATGGGCCTATTCTAACATGCCAAGTTTAGACCTCACCTTGGTTATGCACCACCTTATGGTTAATCCTAATGCCAAAATAGTAAAACAAATGTTACATAAGATACATCCTCACATTATTGTATTGATAAAGAAAGAGGGAAAAATTCTTAGAAGTAGGATGTATCTGATCCATTGACTAGTTAGAATGGATCTCTAATGTGGTACTTGTTAGTAAAAAGCCTGAAAGGATCAGAATTTATACTAATTTTTGAGACATCAATAAATATTGTCTTAAGGATGATTTTACCTTACCTAATGTCAACATTATCAGTGATTCCATGATAGGTTATGAAAATCTTTCACTCATGGATGGCTTTTTAGGATACAACCAAATCAAAATAGCACCAAAAGACCAACATAAAACAACATTCACCACTCCATGGGGAACATTTTGTTATTAGGTAATACCATTTGGAATTAATAATTTTTGAGCTACATATAAAAGGGTCATGAATATCATATTCCATGATGTGATTCATGATATTGTTAAAGACTATGTCGATGACATATTAGGAAAATCCAAAACTAGGGTTGACCATCTAGTAGTGCTGCATAAGATATTTGAAAGAATATGGGAGTAAAAAGTTAGACTCAATCCAAATAAATGTCTATTTAGTGTAACTTTAGGAAAACTACTTGGCTTCATCATGTCTCATAGAGGTATTGAAGTCAGTTTGGCTAAAGTCCATGCTATAACTGAGATGGAACCACGAACCAATTTAAAGCAACTCTGTAGTTTGTAGGGTAAGATCTAGTCAATCTGATGCTTCATCTCTCAGTTAGAAAACAATTGTCATCCATTTAAACACCATTTGAATAAGTATGTTTCATTTTACTAAGATGATCACTACTAAATAGCTTTTAAATAACTTAAAGACTATCTTGTTAATCCACCTATTCTATTACCTCTTATGTCAGGAAAGCCATTCTTGTTATACCTATCAACTACCAACCATGCTTTGGGGGCAATTTTGGCTCAACATGATGACAATGGAAAAGAGCATGTTGTATATTACCTAAGACATACCTTGGTTACATATGAACATAACTATGCACCTATTGAAAAAGCTTGTCTAGCCATGGTCTTCATAGCTCATAAACTACACCATTACATGTTAAATAATAAGACCATGGTCATTTAAAAAATAGATCCACTCAAGTATCTACTATCTAAAATATATTTTAAAGGTATAATGTCAAAATAAATCATGCTTTTTAGTTAGTTTGACATAGAGTATGTCAATCAAAAGGCAATCCAGGAACAAGTTCTTACAGATCAACTTGTTGAAGCACCTCTCACAGACACACAATGACTCACGTTTTAATTTCCTAATGAATCCATAATGACCATCACTAACACACCCCTTGAGGAGAAACCTTGGAAGATATATTTTGACGGTTCATTGACTACACATGGATTAGGGGTAGGCCTATTATTTATTACACCATAGAGGGATCTAATCACTAAATCATTCAGAATTAACTTTCCTTATACAAATAACATGGCCGAGTATGAAGAACTTGTTATATGAACTTGATAACTAGTGCATTGGAATATATCTCATCTCCAAGTTTATGGTGATTCTCAATTAATCATCAATAAGGTCATATATCATTTTCATACCAAAGATGATAAGATGGTTCCATATAAAGCCATGGTTGACACTCTTAAACAATAAATTACCAACATTTAGTTAGAGCACATACCAAGGGATAATAATAGAGCTACAAATGCCATGGGTACTATTGGCTCTCTGATTCAATAAATAGATAAATCTAGAGATTATTAGTTCTTGGTCAAGAATTTGCTAGCACTAGCTCATGAACCTTTAACCATTGTAATGATTTATGATATTACTAGTCCTAATTCTATCTGATGCTCAAAAATTTATAACTACCTTCATGAATAAGTTATGCCACCTAACCTATCTCAAAAATAAACCAAATCCTTTATTCATCATTCCACTCATTATACTCTAGTAGGATCCACCCTTTATCACCATAGTTTTGATGGAACTCTACTTCATTGTTTAACTTTGCTAGAATGTACACTAGTGTTAAGAGAAGTTCATGAAAGAGTACATGGAGCTCATTCTAGAGGGTTAGTCCTATCCAAAAAGTTTTTGTGTATTGATTATTATTATTGGCCCATAATGGATGTATATGTCACTACATATGTAAAAAATTGTGAAAAATGTCAACGGTATGCTAATCTAATTCATGCCCTAGTAAAAACTCTAAAACTGATGTTGATACCATGGCCATTTTCTAAATGGGGACTTGACCTCATTGGGAAGATAAACCCCACTTCATCTAATGGTCATAAACATATCCTTACCACCACTAAATATTTCACTAAGTGGGTTAAAGCTATACCCCTCACATGATTGGAAAGAAAATTTACAAATTTATTTTCAACCATCTCATCTACCATTATGGTATCCCCTTTGACATTATATCTGATTATAGAGGATCATTCAATAAAAAGGATGTAGACCAATTATGTACTGAATATATCATACAAATTTTTTATACAACATATTACCCTCAAGGTAATAGCCAAGATGAGGCATCCAATAAAACCATTGTCAATATTCTCAAGAAGATTGTCAATAATGCCAATCATGATTGACACATGAAGATATTTCCTTCCCTTTGGGCATGCCATACCAATCGTCATAATCCCATAAGAGATACTCTATAATCACTTATTTATGGTACTAAATCCATCTTTCCCATTTAGGTTGAATTGCCTTGAATATGCATCTCTTTCAAGCATGTCCTAGATGATATGACTATTAAGTAGTTCACCTGCAAGAGCTAGACCTACTTGATGAAAAATGCATAGCTACACTCAACAGTCTTCAATCATATCATAACTGACTCAAAGGCCACTATAATTGATGTGATAAGTATAAAACATTTGAACTTGGTGATCTTGTTCTTAAAGAAAATGAAAAGAATACCACAACTGAGAAGAAACATAAAGGGAAATTCAAATCAAACTAGATAAGGCCTTTCATCATTACTATAGATTATGGATCAGGAGCATACAAGCTTGCCATCCCAGATAGAGATGAACTTCCTGAGTTGATGAATAATATTCATCTCAATCGATACAATGCTTAAACATTAAAGTGTATTATTTGTAAGGACCATTTCAATTATGCCATTTTATTATTATTCATTTTTATACAAATACCATCCTTATTCATCCTCTTCATCATATCCACTTTTTTCTTCCATTCTATCAACCCAGTGTATTCTAAAGTCTATCCTTTTTTACCTTGGTTTTTTCCATTCGTTACATAGTTTTAGCATTGAGGTACCTGATCAATTTCATTAGTTGGTTCAAGTACTTTGGATAGAGATTTTCTTTTATGACAATGTGATAGAAGTTTTAGTCGTTGCATCCTTCATTTGTTATGCCTTTCTTACCATTGGTCTTGCTACTAATTATAAACATCTTTGGAAAAATTAGTATCATTGATCTATGCCATTGTGTCTTATTTATAACCACTTATGGGAAAAATAGGGGAAATGTTAACCTTGACATACTAACTTACCACTTCCTATGTTGTATTATGCCTTTTTACCAACTGTGCCTATTTTGTTTGAATTTATTGCTACACTAGTCAAAATTTTCCACAATATGATAGAACTAAAGTAACTTGAGGTCCTACTTTGGGACTACATAGGCAACACTCAATAATTGTTGAGTTTAAATTAGTCACCCTTTCCATACGTTCTCACCATTTTTCAACCAACCTAAGCCATGCTCTCACCATTTTGTGAGCAACCTAAGCCATGCTCTTGTCATTTTGTGAGTAACCTAAGTTTGAACACTCTCACCATTTTGTGAGCACCCTAAGCCACACTCTAACCATTTTGTGAGCAACCTAAGCCACTATCTTGCCATTTTATGAGAAACCTTAGTTTAAACTCTGTCACTATTTTATGAAATTTAACTATTTAGTGTCTCATCATTCTCGATTGAGTTGAGATACTAAAAAAAAATTCAAAAACATTTGAAAAACCATTAGTAAAGAACAAAAACATTGACCACTTCTTTGCCTTAAGGATTCTAGGAACCCTCACTAAGTTACAAGCACATCACTTGTCATGTATTTTTCCCATCCTTTTTGGCCTTTTTCTCTTACACACTTGCCATTTTTCAAGACCATTCTTCTTCTATCACATCCATTCTATTTGATTTAATTAGTTATCACATTATTCCTATTCCCTAGGAAAAATACATTTGGCCTTAAGTTTTTTATTGAATATTGCATCCATGGAACTATGTAGGCAGCATCCACTTGCCTAGTGCATATGGAGACAGCTCAGCCACCACCTTCCTTTTCTTCTATTCCCCCATTTTGTTTATTTGTTAAGTTATCACCTATTTTTTAGGGGTAATGTTCATATAGTTTCTATTTTGTTATTTGTTTGTTTGTTTTTACTTATGTTATTTGTTTATTTGCCTATTTGTTTACTTTTAGTAGTATTACCTTGATTCAATTTATGTGTGTTCAATGGGTGATTCCTTACCTAGACTTATACTTGAATCCATCCATCTTCATATCTATAAATTGTCATCATGGTTTCTATCATTGGTGCATTATTTTATATTAAGTATTGGATTACATGAGTCAATCCTCATGCATATTTTGGCCATGTCCTCATGATGTTATACCATGATGTCTATCAACGCTTGCTACAATAAACCTTAGCTTCAAGAAGTCTATTTACTAATGGCAGCATCTCCTCGGCACCAAAATCTCGATTCCATCCTAATCATATCCCATATAGAGTAATTGAACATGAAAGAATTTCAATTTTTATTAGTTCAAATGAGCATCTCCCTACTAGTAGGTTGCTTTAATTCATCATTACCCATATATGTTAAGTTATCATCATTCTTAACCAATTTTATCATGTTTTCTATAATCAAGGTCCAATTATTATAACTACCTATGGGAAAATCATTATTTTGTCACCACTTTACTTTTTCTACCTATACAAGGGCATGCTATTATCTTATTTGTCTATCCTAATTAGGGAAGCTCCATCTTCTCAATTATTATAATTTCCTTTAGGAAAATCATTATTTTATCATACCACATTTCCACTAGCAGGGTACAATGTTTATAACTGCCTTTGGGTAAACCATTGTGCACCATCCCACTTGCATTCTCAATGATTTTGACTACTTTTTTAGTATCATTATGTTTTCACCCCATCATCTTTCCTTTCTCTATTCCCTTCATTTCACTTATTTTTTTTGAGGGACCATTTGTTGACTTACTTGTGCCAACCATTCCCTTGAGGGGGAATCATATAGTTAGTTTATCATCATTGTAGTTGTAGGCATACATGAGCTTTTCATTCTTTGAGAATATGTTACTATACTTATAGCTTGCAATGCCTTCCCAAATAGGGGCAGAGTATAAACACCTAAAATTGGCCACCAATAACCTCCAATTAGGCTTTTGGCCAATTTCCTTACAAAATGCATAATTTGGCCTAAAAACACTAAAACATGCTAAATGATGTGAAACTAATATATTCAAGTGATAATTTTGGATAGGGTATCCCTAAATAGGGCAATGTAATTTATGGACCAGTTAACTTTGATTAGATCATTTTGAGTCAAAATGCTAATTTTACACATGGGTGCTCTAGATTGCTCTTTCCTATCAAATCTCTTGCATGAGACATGTGTCTTTTTTATTTGTTTTTGGTAACATCGTAAATGAGAATATAGTTCTAATGTATCTAACATTGGCTTCCAATTCTAATCCAATCAAATTTTGTATCAATAACAAGGCATTCTGATCAATTTTAGTAATTTGTGCATAAAGTGCTTAAACATGCTTAAGAGCTAATTGACCCAAATCAAGACCTAATAAATAATTCCATGGAAACTTATTGAAAAATTATTTTTGGAATTGGATATTGAATATTTGCATCATCAGGTGACCTCATTTCTTAAGAAGACATCCTTAGGCCATAAATGCCATGAATATCAGGATTCATGCCCTCCACGCCTCATCAATGTGTTCCATGATGCCTTCCATGCCTCTTAATTTCCACTTATTATAATGTAATGATGAGGATAATTATAAACTTAATTCCAAAAATTAAATTAACCCTCAACTACACATCTCATTCTTAGGATGGACAGTTCAGGTTGATTCTAGACATTTATAAAAATCTATAGATAGGAGTCCTTACCACATCATTTCTAAGACATGATTATGCAAAGATATAATGAAAGATTTGTTCCAAAAGCTTCATAAAATTAGTGTTACCATGCCAAAATAATTCCAAGCCAAGCCAAGCCTCAAGCCAAAGGTGCCAAGGAGAGATGGAGGTAGCCAAGCTTCTATTGCCAAGGACTTCTTAAGCACAAAGTTGAGCAAACCACCACTACAAAGGTAGTTGGAGCATCCAAGGAAGTTGAAAGAATTATTGTGTTTTATTCCTTACTTTTTAGTTGTTTTTGTCATTTATTTTTGTTAACTAAGCACTCCCTAGTGTTTAGGCCTAGAAATGTTATGGTATTAGTGTGTTTCTTTCTTTTTTTTTCATTTTGGAACTAACACCATACTAACCATCCTCTCTTAAGTCAAACTCCTAGATCAAAAATAGGAGTGTTAAAAGTGGGACACCCTATTCTCTAGTGTTGTAGTCCTTTTTTGGAAATATTATCCAAGTGGTCTAAACTTTCTAGGTTCTGTTTAGTAGGCCTGTGTTACCCTGTCAGTGAAATATCAAATCTTGGAAGCCTATGAAGCTTGTTGTGCATCTATTTTTAATCTATAAAGCCCTAAGAGATATTTTTTCTTGAACTTGAATGGAAACTTAGAAAATATATATAAGGGGTTAGTGTGTAAAGGATACATTAGACTCACTTCACACATCATGTGTGGAAATGTTGCCTACATACCAATACTCTAAGGAGGGATCAAGTTAATGCATTTATCCCATTAAAGTGATTGGTGTAATTATGTATGATAAATTCAAATAGATGCCAAACTAGATGTACTTTGGATGGTTAGGGACTGATTCAAAAGTTTAAATAAGCTTGAAATGATCTTAAAAGGCTATATGTAGAGAATAGGGAAGAGTGCTTGAGTGTAATTGTGTGTACTATTGTTTCTCTCTTGTAAATGAGTCTAAATAGACATTTAATGGCCTTTTATAGGAAAATTAATGATCATGGGTTAAATGAATTTGCATTAGGCCAAGAAAGAAAAGGAT